>ML681963.1:14880996-14972004 GCA_007922195.1 Podocnemis expansa | reverse complement strand
CCCCCCCGCCCCCGCGGACACCCCTCAGCACCCTGGCCAGAGTCCTGAACGGGGGCTGCCCTTCCTCCCAGGGTGCTAAGCACCCTGGGAGGAAGGTGACATGTTGTTTCGGAACACTTTGTTCTGAAACAACATGTCCGAACAGGGCTGTTTCGAAACAACCCTGTTTCGAAACACAACGAGGTTTAAGTTGTTTTGAAACAACCACGGCCATTTCGAAACAAGCTGTTTGCTTGTTTCAAAATGGCCGTGCGTTGTGTGGCCATGGCACTTCTTATTTCGAAACAACCTCTGTTGTTTCGAAATAAGAAGTGTGTGTGGCCATACCCAAAGACTAACAGACATATTTATCACATGAGCTTTTGTGGGAGAAAATCCCACTTCGTGAGATGCTTTGAAGATGGGATAACTTACAGAATGGGATGAAAATAAATGCAAAGGAGTGTAAGACATGGCATCGGGTCATACAGAACTGCTAATGGGAGCAGTTCAGATTCAAACACTGGGAAACAGCACACTGAGAAGGGTGAAGTCAAATCACCTGTTGTAATGGGAAAAGAAGCCATAGTCAGGATTCAGTCCTGCTTTCACACAATCAAATCTGCATATCAGGTCTAATTCAGCTGTTTCTTTTTGAAGTCTTGATGTCCCATTGATTTTCTTGAGCAGTTATAACAAGTCATCCGTAGAGTGATTAGAAATATAGAAGTGCTCAGCAACTGCTTTTTGCATGTTATGATTTCTGAAGGCAGTTTCGTGCCCATTTATTTTTTTGTGCAGGGACTGTCCTGTTTATCCAATGTATAAGGTGTGGGGGCATTTCTGGCACATGATGGCATAGATCACATTAGTGGATGAGCAGGTGAATAAACCCTTGATTGAATAGCTGGCTTGATTAGGTCCTATGATGGTGTCTTTTGTGCAGATATGTGGGCAAAGTTGGCAATGTGATTTGTTGCAGGGCTGTGTGCCTGCTCTGTTTCTGTTATTAGGTCTGTAGTTGCTGGTGGGTATCTGTTTACGGTTAGGGGGCTGTCTGTAGGCGAGGAGAGGTTTGTCTCCCAAGGCTTGAGAGGGGAGAGATCATCTTTTAGGATAGGCTGTAGGTTCTTGATGATCTGTTGTAGGACTTGGGGGTTGTACCTGGTGACTAGTAGCGTTCTATTGTTTTATTTCTTGGGCCTCTCCTGCAGTAGTTGATTTCAGGGTACCCATCTGACTCTATCAATCTGTTTTCTTACTTCCATAGGTGGGTACTGAAGTTTTAAGAATGCTTGATAGAGATACTGAAGATGTCTGTCTGTATCTGAGGGATGAGAGCAAATGCAGTTATGTATTAGGTCTTGGCTGTAGACAATGGATTGTGTGATATGTTTGGTATAGGTACCTACATCCCTTGAGCTTCCATCCAAATCAGATTTTCAGTAGAAGGTGGTGTTGATGTGTCCATCCCTAATTTGTACTGTAGTGTCCAGAAAGTGGATCTCCTGTGTGGAGTGTTCCAGGCTGAGTTTGATTGTGGAGTGGAAACTGTTGAAATCTCTGTGGAACTCTTCAAGAGCATCCCTGACATGGGTCCAGATGATGTAGCGTAGGTAGAGGAGAGGTGCTTTGGGATGAGACTTGAGGAAACATTCTAAGTTGCCCATAAAAATATTGACATGTTCTGGGTCCATGTGGGTACACATACCAGTGCCACTGACTTAGAGGTATAAATTATCCTCAAATCTGAAATGGTTGTGGGTCAGCACAAAGTCACAAAGTTCAGTCACTACATGTGCTGTGGCATCATCTGGGATGGTTCTTCTAATACCTTGTAATTCATCTTTATGTGGGCTGTTGGTGTAAAGAGCTTCTATGTCCATGGTCTAATCTATTGGTGAGCTTTCAGAAAACACCTCCTGGCCATCTTCAAAGTGTCTGATGAAGTGGGATTTTCTCCCACGAAAGCTCATGCAATAAATAAATCTTTTAGTCTTTAAGTGCCACAGGACTCCTTGCTTCTTAGGCCAGGGTTTGAATTTCAGATTTCAAATTCATCTTTTACTTGAAATCAACCTATGTTTGTTCCAAAATCCACATATTTACAAGCAAAAAAGAGTAAGATCATGGCAATTTTTTCTCAGAATGGGCTCAGCTTGAGTTCACAATATCACATTTAAAACACTCACAAATTGTGGGTTGCTTGTTCCCCAGAGCCATTTGATAATAGGTGCCAGTACTTGCCAGGGCCAAAGAGGAGGTTGGGCAACAAAGGTATTGTTCTTGAAATTTGGAGAGACAATAGTATGTCTGAGCAGCTAGTCGCTTCCCTCCTCAGACTGGGAAGAGCAAAAGCACCAAAAGTAATCTTTTGGTTTCCTGAAAGCAGACAGCAATGGCACAAGAGCTTCACAACTGACTGTAGATTTTATATTGAGATCCACTGCAGTGGGGATTTTATTTTAAACTGAGTGCTGCATTTTTTTATCCAAATGCCTTTAGAGTGCAGTTTTCAGCAGCAAGTAACAGAAACAGCTAGTCCCAGCTGTGTCCAGCGTCTGCTTGATATGGGTATTCCATCCCACATTATCTCAGTGAAGAGTAACAATAGGCAAGCTTCAAAATGTTGGAAATTGGGTTTGATTTGGTTAAATGCCCAAATGTGGGTTTGTCTCCAGATCTTACCAGAACTCTCTGTTCCTAGTGGATCTGTACTAGGGGCTAGAGAGGATGGAAACTGGACAGAAAGTCAGCATTCCAGGCAAAGAGGAGGGGGCAATTCCTAACCAAAGAAAGGGAGCTATAGCTGGACTCAACTCATCCAGGCCCAGGAAAAGCAGAGCTTTCTCTCTGTTTTGGAGCAGAAGAGAGAAGTGGGCTTTCCATCTCCCGTCCATCCCTCCATACTTTTGCTTCTGACCTGCATAATGGGACTGGAAACTTCATGATAATGGGCTGTCTTGGGAGACTTTTGGTCCTTCTTGTTTCAGGAAATTCAGCAAGAAAGAGTTTCAGCAAAAAGATGAGGATGATTCTAAGGGCCTCTGGACGTTTCCCTAGTGCAGGAAAATTGTTCATCATTCAAGGACAAAGCATGAGCTGTATTTTTGAATCTGTGAATATGTGGAGTTTGAGTCTTGGATACAAAGTCAGGGTGGATTCTTTTGTTCATGTAGTGAAGGAGCTGCAATGTCTAATCAGTGGATTTGTTACCTAGTCCAGACTGTCACTGAAACAGTTGTATGAGCTTGGGACTTCTCCGAGCCTCTGTTTCTCCACCCCTGCAATCACATCACAGCACTTACTTTTGTAAAATGCTTTGCAAAAACCTACTTATTCATTAGCATACATCAGGTTCCCAACCACTGTCATGCCACGGCAACCCCTTTCATGTGCTGCCAGCGGGGGCAGAACGTGGCCCCGGTCACAGTCCAGGGGTCACCAGCAGCAGCAGTATCCAGCCCTGGCCAGGGGCCGCCCACAGTCACAGCGTCAGGGAGCCACAAGCAATCACACAGCACAGTGTGCTATGGCAAAAGCAAAGGTTGGGAACCACTGGCATACATAGCACTAAATGGCCCAGCCAAGGTCAGAGCCCCATTGTGCTAGGTGCTATACAAGTATAGAGAGCAAGGCAGTGCCTAAAGCACCCACACCTCATGATTCCTTGTTCACTCCTTGGTCCAACATGACACCCTGTTCTAGTGTAGTGTGCACCCACTTGTACCATATATACCATGGTCACAAGTGGACTGAAATTTCACTCCTTACAGTCTTAAGCTCTATTGCAAGGGTGTCGGACATGCAGCCTGAAGACCAGATGCAGCCCACAAACCTCTTCCATCCAGCCCATGGCTGCACTCCGTGGGACCATACCCTCTTCCCAACAGAGAGAGACAGAGAGAGAGGTCTCACATACCCAGTGCTCCACAATGCTGTGAGAGTGTCAGGTCTCGCAACAAGAGGTGGCTTCAGTCAGGGTCCCTGAGCTCCCCATGGCTGCAGCAGGGCACTGGCCAGGCAAGGGGCCCAGTGTCCCGTTCACATATAGCCCCGGCACCCTTGCACCAGGCCCCCAACTCCCTGCTCCAACCCTTCTCTGCACCACCTCCTGCCCCTGCTCCAGCCCCCACCTCCTGCCCGTGCCCCCTTCACCACCTCCACCTCCTGCCCCTGCCCTCACATCCTGCCACCACCCACCCCTTTTCTGCCCCCATCTCCTGCCCCTGTTCCATTCCTCCACATCCTGTGCCCTCATTCTACCTGCGCTGGGGCCCGCACATGCATGAAGCTGGACCACGCAATATGGGAAGGGAGCCCAAAGATTAAGAAGGTGCTGGGACCCATCAAATTATACTTTAACCACTGTTCACAACAGCACAGAGCACTGGGTATGCGAGACTGCGCTCCATGAGACCACACTCTCCCCAACAGTCACACATATACCATGCTCCACAATGACATGAAAGTATTCTTGTATTTTGATTTATGGTATGAAGGGCCCACCTGAAGTACATTTAAGTCAAATATGGCCAGCCATAGCAAATGAGTTTGACACCTCTGATCTACAAGCATTGAATTTGAACTACTAGGAATCATAAATTCTGTATTCCACTATATCTCTGCTCCCAGAGGAGCTCAGTGGGAGCTTTGTTTCTGGCACAAGTGAAGCCCTGCAGAAGAGTTGCTAAAGATTCATTACATCATGTGTACCCTTTCAGTTACTGTAATATGGTAATTAACTTTAGTGACGCTCAGACACTAAAGCAGAGCTCCCAGATTTGCTTTATAGGAAAGTCACCTGCTAAGTCACATTCCTTTTTTGTATGGGAGAAACAAAATAAATACAGATTGAAGCAACCAGTGGAAATACAGAAAATCAGTGAAGCCTTCAAGGAATTCTGTGCATTTCATCCTCTGACAGCAGAAGCACAGGGAAAATGGATCACTACTTACTCACTGTTTTTAATTGGAAAGAACGCATGCTTTTCTTGGAGTTTTGCTTTTTTTGGATTTCTTGGCTCCTTGCTATTTCTGTGCCTACCACTCACAAAAATTAAAAACAAACCTTGTAGGTGCCACATGTTTGTCTGACGTGTTTGTCTGTAATTCCAGCTGAAGCAGCTTCCGTCTGCTTTGGAACAGGGAAAGGCAACATGAGAAGTGGCTCCAGAACCAACACCCAGCCAGGTAGACTGCTCAGCATGGGATCTGTGGGCAGCTCTCTGTCAGTCTGAGTAAGTCCATGAACCAAATGTACCAAGTCTGGTACACTTTCCACATGCCTGTGGGTAGGCAGTGTTATAGTGAGGGTCTAGTTCTGTCCTCAACTCTGCCAGTGACTCACAATGTCAACTTACATGAGTCACTTTACAATTGTGTATGTCAGTTCTTTCATCCATGAAATGGGGATAATATTTTAAGCTGTTTCAAAGCCTCCTTAATGAGAAGGATCAATGGACCAGGTGTAAGGAGCCAGGCAGTTGCTGTGAACTAGACCAGTGATTTTCAAACTTGTTTGTGCTGGACCCAATTGAAAAAAATCATATATGCCCATGACCCAGCAATTAAGTCTTATAGCGATGCATTCCAGTCTTTTTGTGGCAGCAGCAGGGGATGCTGCGACCCAGTGCCTAAGCGTCTGTGACCCAGTACTGAGTCCTGACCCTCAGTTTGGAAACCAGTGAACTAGATGGCACCCTAGCAATGTGCCTGAGAAAGCAGTGTCCATACTCCTTCAGGGCACAGTGGTCTTTTGCTTCCAGTGATTCACATTGTGAGCTCCTTTGGAGCGGAGCCTGGCAGTTAAGCTGGAATGGGAATGATGACTCTGTGAATCGTCAATGAGAGACACAGTCAGGGATGACAGATCGCAACATCCATTTTCATTTGTGGGACCCAACTTGGATATTTTTTAAAATTCAGCTCTGTAGAAATCAGGAGGTTCATCAAGTAGATTCAATGCCAGCCCAGTCCCAGGCAAACTCCCATGTTGGTATGTGGAGGGAAAGTGATTCAAAGAGGGATTGTGAACCTTTGGGTGAAGTGTTCAGTTTAACTCCATGCTATCCATAGGAAAATAAAATCAGCTGTCTTCTCTTTAAATGTTGTTATATTTTTGCATGGAACTATAAGTGTTGTTCTTCCCATGCACATAAATAGACCAGGTATGAAAAGAAATTGTGCCTCTAAAAAGCAGAACAGTCAGTTGCTCTCACAACATTTGCAAACATGATACACTGCATTTTGCACATAGAGTGGACCCTCATGAGTAGTAGTGTGCCCTGTTTATGCAGATGCACATTTACTTTGGCTTTTACAGAAGGTATTAAGGAAGCTCCTTTGAACCTGTAGCTTAACACTGAGATACTCCTCAGCTGCAAATGTCAGAGCTGCTTGGAGTCAGAGATTCAACATATCGTTGTCTTTTTCATGCCTGGTGCTTTCCTTACAGCAGAATATGCACAGTATTTTATCTAATATATACAGTCTTGTTATAGCCATATTGGTCTCAGGATATTAGAAGGACAAGGTGGGTGAGGTCATATCTTTTTTTGAACCAACTTCATCTCGAATGGTCCCTTGAAATATGTGTTAACTACTTATGCAAAATCTCCTGTTCCATGTTGCATTTAGCAGTGACACTCTGCGTTTGTATCCTAGACCTGAAAAGTCTCTCTGTGTAACTCCAAAGCTTGTCTCTCTCACCAGCAGAAGCTGGTCCAATAAAAGATGTACCTCACTCACCTTGCGTCCCCACTGTATCTAATAAGAGTCCAGAAAAGCCAAATGCACTGTAACTCAGCACGGGAACCAAAGCTGCATACCTTATTTATAACCAACAGAAGCATCTGCTGTATTTTCATCTTGGAGGTGGCTTAGAAAGTGGCAGCCTATAATAGAGTTTGCACACTTAGCTATTGCCAGATCCTGAACAACATGGCATCATTCATTGCTAACTTCATAAGAAAACTGATTACAGTTAAATCATCTGTATTACAGTGACCCCTAGGAGCCTCAATCAAGATCAGTGTCTCATTGTGATGCATACAAAGTAAGAAACAGCCCCTACTCCAAAGACCTTATAATCTAAATCAAAAGACAGACAGAAGATGA
Organism: Podocnemis expansa; assembly: GCA_007922195.1. NCBI lineage: Eukaryota > Metazoa > Chordata > Testudines > Podocnemididae > Podocnemis > Podocnemis expansa. The sequence goes on along the minus strand of ML681963.1, from coordinate 14,964,906 downwards.
AAGGAGAAAAAGAGACTCACCCAGGATCACAGAACTGATCTAAGAGGAGCACCAACATCTTCTGATTCCCAGCTCACTGATCTGTGTACTAGGCCACACAGCCTTTTCTAACAGCACATATATGAGAGGAGGGTCTACTCATGGACCCCTGAACTTTAGTAGTTTATCTAAAACTTAACTGGCATCTGCCCCTCATTTTGTTTTTGCAAGTTTCTTTGGCTGACCTTTGATATTAATACGTTTTAGCACCAAAGTCTCGATGCTTTCAGGTAGCTATTTAGCAGGACAATGTAATGAGGCAGCCTACTGCCTTAGCGTATTAGAGACAGGACATTTGACTCCAGAGTTGATTTTACTCCAGTGTATATACCATTTAGTACTGCCACTGCTGGCTCTACAGAATTGAACTCACCAGAAACCCATGCTAAAACTGTCAAGCTCAGCAACTGGCTGTTTTATACCTGTAGCACTGGGTGGGCTGAGATATCATGGGTGGAGTCTGAGCACCACCTCACATGCTGTTCTGTATACATGGAACATCAAGGTACATCTAGGTTTAAGGTTAGACCTAGTAAGAATTTCTAGTTGTGTCACCCCTATCAAGCCCATATCCCCTCTTGTAGGTGATTCTGCAAGCTAGAGCAAGCTGTAAGCAAGAAAACTCTGTGTTTCAGATAGTCCCTAAATCATGCTGCAGCATCCAATGTTGTTTGTCTCTCTCTAGGGTCCCTATGTGTCACTCAAACTGCACAGCGATGAGAATGTCATTAATAAATAGGAAGAAAACAAAGAAAGAAGAAGCAGGACCGTTAAAAACTGAGGCTGGGGTGGAGGTCAAGGATAAGCTAGGTATGGCTGAATGTCTAAATAAGTACTTTGTGTCTGTTTTTAATGAGAGTGAAGATGAGCTGGGGGATAGAGGTAGGGTAGCTAATGGGAATGAGGTCATGAAAGTGGAAATTACCATTCCTGAGGTAGAAGCCAAACTCAAGCTGCTGGATGAAACTAAATCAGGGGGCCCAGATAATTTCCATCTTAGGATAGTAAAGGAACTGGCTCATGAAATTGCCAGCCCACTAGCAAAGATTTTTAATGAATCTGTAAACTTGGGGGTTGTACTATATGACTGGAGAATCATTAATATAGTTCTTATTTTCAAGAAAGGAAATAAGAGTAATCTGGATAACTACAAACCTGTTAGTCTGACCTCAGTAGTATGCAAGGTCTTGGAGAAGTATTAAGGATATTGAGGATAACAGTAACTGGGACAAAATTCAACATGGCTTTAAAAAAGGTAGATCATGCCAGACCAACTTGATCTCCTTTTCTGAGAGGATAATAGATTTTTTAGATAAAAGGAACGCAGTGGGCTTAATTTAATTAGATTTCAGCAGGGCATTTGATACAGTTCCACATATGGAATTATTAGTTAAATTACCAAAGATTGGGATTAATATGAATATAGTAAGGTGGATAAGGAACTGGTTAAAAGGGAGGCTATACTGATGGGTAAACTGAAGAATAAACTGTCAAGCTGGAAGGAGTTTACTAGTGGAGTCCCTCAAGGATCAGTCCTGAGACCAATCTTATTTAACCTTTTTGTTATTCACCTTGGCACAAAAAATGGGAATGTGCTAATTAAGTTTGCAGATGACACCAAGTTGGGAGGTACTGCCAATACAGAGAAGGATCAGGATACCATACAAAAAGATCCAGGAGAGTCAGGAATAAGATGAAATTTAATAATGGGAAGTGCAAGGTCATTCATTTAGGGACAAATAACAAGAATTTTTCTTATAAATTGGGGGTACATTGGTTGGAAGTGACTGAGGAGGGGAAGGATCTGGGAGTACTAGTTGATCAGAGGATGACTATGAGCCACCAATGTGATGTGGCCGTGAAAAAAGCTGATGTGCTTCTAGGATGTATCAGGAGATGTATTTCAAGTAGCGACAGAGAAGTGTTAGTGCCACTGTACAAGGCACTGGTGAGACCCCACCTAGAATATTTTGTGCAGTTCTGGTCCCCCACGTTTAAAAAGGATGAATTCAAATTGGAACAGGTGCAGAGAAGGGCTACAAGGATGGTCCGTGGAGTGGAAAACCTGCCTTGTGAGAAGAGACTCAAGGAGTTTGGCTTGTTTAGACTGAGGATAACATGAGGTTGAGAGGTATTATGACTGCTCTGTATACATATATCAGAGGGATACATATCAGGGAGGGAGAGAAATTATTTGAGTGCAGCACCAATGTGGACACAAGAACAAATGGATACTAACTGTCCATCAGGAAATTTAGGTTTGAAATTAGACACAGGTTTCTAATGATCAGAGGAGTAAAGTTCTGGAATAGCCTTCCCAGGGGAGTTGTGGGGACAAAAAACATAAGTGGCTTCAAAACAGCTTGAAAAGTTTATGAAGGGGATGGTATGATGGGGTGGCCAACTCTGGAAGCTGACTGATTTTTGATCTTTGGCTAATTGTGGTAGATATGCAAGTAGCCTAAGAAGGGAGGGTAGATGAGATGGTTCTGAGTTATTAGAGAGAATTCTTTCCTGAGTGACTGGCTGGTATAGCTTGACCACATACTCAGAGTTTAACTGACTCCCATATTTGGGGTCGGGAAGGAATTTTCCCTCAGGGCTGATTGGCTGGAGCTCTGGGGGTTTTTTTGCATTCCTCTGTAGCATGGGGCATGGCTCACCTACCAGTGAATTTGCTGTATCTCCAAGTCCTTAAAACATGATTTGATGATGTAAATAACTCAGTCATAGGTTAGAGGCTTATTCCTGGAGTGGGTGGGAGAGGTTTTGATGCCTGCATTCTGCAGGAGGTCAGACTAGATGATCACAGTGGTCCCTTCTGACCTTAGAATCTATGAGTCTAAGCACGGTGTCCAATATGGCTGCCACTTGCCACATGTGGCAAAATGGCTATTCACATGTGGCAAATCAATGCTTTACTTCTATGACCTATTTTTTTAATCAACTTTTTCTGTGGTAAAAATGGTGAAATCAAAATGTAGGTTGCAGATTTTGGATGAAAATTTGGAGGTGGAGTTGAGGTGTAGTCCAACTGATTTTGTGCCTGATTTCCCTGCACTACTTAATGAAAAGATATGTCAGATTTCTCATTAATGCTATCAATAAATAATTGAAAATATTATAGTGTATTTTTCTACTCCTCTATATTGTATAAAAATACAGTTAACATTTTTTTGTCATGTGGCCACAATTTTGGCGAGTATGAAAAAACTGTTGGACATGACTGTGTGACATATAGGAAGGATAACAAAATACTGGCCTTTATTTCCAGTCATCTGTCAGATGTCGGTGAGCAGTATTCAATGGCTACACTTACTCAGAGTACTTCTTGTCACTGCATCTGAGGAACCTGAAATGGGACTCAAAGACCTCCTCCTTTATGCACCAGCATTTGGACGAATTAATAAATTGAATGATGGGAAGCAGCCCCTTCATTATGCTGCTTGTTATTTTGCAGCATTTTGTTTATGTGAAGTCAGTAGTAAGGAAAACAGCTTCAATGCCTATGTAGCCTTAGCTGGAAGAAAGAAACCCCACTCTCCGCTCATTAAAAAGGGATTTATAGATTTTGCAGTTCCCAGGTTTATTTTTATGCTAATTGTGTTTGCAGTGGTCCATAATGGTTTCCAAAATGCCTTGAAACTTGTGTATCAAAAACATATTGGCTTCACCCCTTCACTTCCCAAACAGTTTTATGATTGGTGGAGCTGGCTGAAAAAATTTAGTCAAATGCCTTTTCTTTTTCCACTCACTGAAATTTTCTGGGCTTGTAGCAAACAAAACTGACACATTAATACTTTTAGTAAAAAAAATTAAGTTTTTGGTAAAACCAACATTTGTTTTTACTGTAAATGCTTTTTGGGATTTTAAAATCACATTTCTGTTTCATTTTTTGTTGAAAAAAACAAACAAAAATGGGAAATTTTGGTGGAAAAAGAACCCAAAGACCTTCCCATGGAAAATAATTGCTGGCTTTTTGACAAACTTCAGTGTTAGCTGATGTCAGTATCTGAAAATACAAGATGAATTTATGTTAAGCCTATTCCAAATATTGGAAAATAAGACACATACACAAATAGTAAAACTGCATGAAGAATGAAGTTTACATAGTTCCAGGTGTATGTGTGTAAGCAAGTGAATTGCATATGATTTGTGTCTAATTTATTAATTAGTAAATCTAAATCAAGTTGTCATCTGCAATTCTTAATGCATTTACATAATGGATGTGAAAATGTGTTATCAGTCTGTTTGCTAGCCTGTCTTCAGTTTGCAATTCCTTACTTGCACCGAGGAGAAATTTGTGACTTTGGCAATCAATACTCTCCAAGGTTGCAGGGCTTATTCTGATACATTCAGGGAGGTATCCTCTCCCTGAGTGACATGTGTAGTCATCCTGCCCCCAAAAAGAATTTGGAGAAACTTTAGTGCCTACGCTTGTTCAGTGAAGTGAAGACCTGAAATCCCATCCTACGCTGGCCCCCAGCAGGGTTCCAGCTCCACAGCTGCAGGTCTCACGGGTGAAGACAGATGCAGCATAAGGGGGAAATTTCTTTTCACGCCCTCATACTGAGCTATGACTTGGCTATGTGCTGAGCCCCATAGGGTAAACCATGGAACCACCTGAGGGATCCCCAGATATTGAGGCCTGAATCCAGGCCATGTGACTCTTCCCTAAAAGATTGTGAAGTAGGAGCCTGGCCTCAGAAGAGAGAAGAGTAGGAGTGCAGCACCAGAAAGCACGCCCCTTGGCATGGTGGAGAGAGAGCTGTATGTACCAAGTCCTTGCATTAATGACAAAAGTGAGGCCACACAAGCTGCTAATTAGTTACACTGAAATTTGCTTCCTACACGTTTGTTTTCACTGAAGCTGGAGGGGAATTGTGAAACATGTAGCCTTGTCTGCTCACAGACTTGAAGGTCAGATGGGACCATTATGATCATTTAGTCTGATCTCCAGCACATCACAGATCACAGAACCTCATACACTTCTGTAATAGACACCTTAACCTCTGCCTGAGTTACTGAAGTCCTTAAATCATGGTTTAAATTTAAAGACTTCAAAGTTATAGAGAATTCACCATTTACACTAGTTTAAACCTGTAAGTGACCTGAGCCCCACACTGCAGAGGAAGGTGAAAACCACCAGGATCTACTCTGTCAGTCTGACACAGGGGAAAATTCCTTTTCAATCCCAGATACGACAATCAATTGGACTCTGAGCACATGGGCAAGAGTCACCAGGCAGATACCTAGGAAAGAATTCTCTGTAGTAACTCAGAGTCTTCCCCATCTAGTGTCCCATCTCTGACCATTGGATATTTTTCCTACTGACATCCACTAAAGGACCATATGCCATTGTCAGCAGGCCTATCATACCATCCCCTCTATAAACTTATCAAGCTTAGTTTTGAAACCTGTTAGGCTTTTTGCCCCCACTACTCCTCTTAGAAGGCTGCTCCAGAACTTCACTCGTCTAATGGTTAGAAACCAGTAGTTAAAGTATAATTTGACAGGCTCCAGAACCCTCTTAGATCTCCAGGCCTTCTTCCCGTATTGTCCAGGCCCCGTTCATGCATGTGCAGGCCCCTGCCCAGGTAGGCATTTGCATGTTTCTGCATTTGCTTACGCTGCAGCTGGACGCAAACTTCCAACCCCCCTTCCTGGCTATTTCCCACCATCTGCCTCCAAACTGTGCCTAATTTCAAGCCTAAACTTGTTAATAGCCAGTTTATATCCATTTGTTCTTACATTGGTGCTTAACTTAAAAAATTCCTCTCCCTCCCTGGTATTTATCCCTCTCGTGTATTTATAGAGCGCAATCATATCTCTCCTCAGTCTTCTTTTGGTTAGGCTAAATTAGCCAAGCTTTTTGTGTCTCTTTTCATAAGACAGGTTTTCCATTCCTCAGATCATCCTAATAGCCCTTCTCGGCACCTGTTCCAGTTTTCATTTAAACATGGGAAATTAGAACTAGACACCAGCTAGAATCAGCTGCCTCCTTTTTGAAATGGTATCACCAGGGATGGGCCAAGAAGGATAAGCAATAGTAGACTCTCCTTTATAAGTGTTAATTACCGTTCCTTGTTCGGTCCCTGACTCCTTCTAGCTTAACTTGCTTTGATTGTGAATGGTTAAAATAAGTCCCTGTTGTACAGCTAGTTTGGTGCCATTATCTTTCGTTTTGTGGAGGTGGCGGAGGAGAGAATTCTGAGAACCCTGATGAAAAGAAGTTATTTTTGCTTATGGATGAATTGGAAAATACAGAAAGGCCTAAGTCTCCTCTCTCAGCGGTGTAAATCAGAAATAAAGCTTTTGAAAACAATGGAACTGTATCAATGTAGGAGAGAGGAGAATGAGGGTCTGAGTTCTTTCTGTGAAGGAAGGATGGTCCAGTGGTTGTGGCATTGGTTCAGGATGTGAAAGACCCAGGTTACATCCTCTACTCTGCTGTGGACCCCTGTGCAACCCTTGACAAGTTATTTACCCTCTCTGTGCCTCCCTTCCTCATCTGTACAATGGGAATAATAATGCTTCAGTGCCTCACGTGGGAGTTGTGAAGATCAATACATAAAAGATGGTGAAACACTTTAAGAACTACTGATGAAAAGCCCTATATAAGAAATAGGCATTGTTATTATTATTAACCAGCCATCGCCACTCACTACTGTGTTTAATTCCCTCTCCCCTCCATTAAGAATGAACTGCTTTCCTTACTCTCCTTAGCTATAGAGATGATGCTGCCATTAATGTTCTCTGCTCCCTTCCAATCTACCCTCCCATTGCCAATGACCTACCACTGTGTAATTCACACACACCCTGAATGAGCAGCAGTGGGTTGGGCTGCTCATTGCCTGTGGAGCAGCATTGTTGTTGGAGCACACTGGAATTTTTTTTGCTCCTCTGATTTCCATTTACCCAGCACACTGTGCTCTGCAAGCACACAGGAGAGAATGTTTGTGCTTGTTGCATGATGGCTCCCTCCTTCTGCCTGCCAGAGACCTCACCATGCTAGTCCCATCAACAACATTCACCAACATTAACACAAGTGCTCTTAATTTTCCTAGAGCCATGCTCTCCAAGGTTTTGTGGGGAAGCACCATTCTGACTTGACTACTGCAAGAACCCCAGTCTACAAAGAGCAGTGGTGATTAAAGGTGCTCTGGGATTTATGCTTTCCCTCTTGCAGAATAGACAGGGCATGCAGGACATATCTAAACAAACGGTGATGGTGCCACTTCCTTCAGGAATTGCAGTCAGTGTTGTGCAAATCTGTAATGTTATTTGGCTCAGGTACCACTTGTTTATCCTGCAAATATCTTGTCTTATCTTTTGTAAAAGCAGGTTGCCTCCATTTAATCCTTGAAAATACTTGGAAAAATCCACAGTAGTTTTTTTAAAGATTTCTAAATTAGTCACTTTGCACTTTGATGGCACCTTTCATTATTAAATCTTAGATCACTTTGTACATTTTGATTAACTGAGCCACACAAGACACACGTGAGGAATGTAAGTATGATGATTCCCACCTTATGAAACAAATGCAGTATGAGGCATTAGTTAGATTTTATGGATAAGCAAAGAAAGATACCAGCTGACTTCACCAAAATCAAAAAGTGAAACTCAATGGGCCTGGAAATTGATTCAAGGAATACTGATGCTTGCTCTCATGCTTTAAGTACAAAAGCCAATGCACTCCTAGAACTGGGAATGGAAGCCAAAACTGGATATAGATACTCCTGCCCACTGGTCTAACTGTAAATTTATGCTTCCTCCCTTTTCAGAAGGAATGTTCACAGAGACAAGAAATATTTACTCTGTGAGTATTTCACTTGGTCAATCATTCTCTGCTTTTTGAGAGAATGAAATTCCAAATCCTGCTCCCATTTTCATTTAAAAGCTCAACCTACGTTAGTTTGTGGCAATTACCCCAAGCACTGCCATATTGCTATTGTAAGATGTAGCATCTGGAACCATTAATATGAAATGCTGAAAGACTTTTATTAGGATAGCCCATCTACATATTCTCATTCAAACACCTAGGTGAACAGATGTGCTATTGCATTGTTGAAAAACTTGTGTATGTAGACCAACAGAAGAGTTGAGTTCCACAGCTAAGTATGCCTTGCTTCTACACCCCAGAGTTCAGATCTAAGGACTAGCTCAGTTAGCAATGACAATCTTACCTTTGGGTTGGAACACCCTGGACTTTTGAAGAGAGGTTCCTACCTCAGTGCAATCTGGATCTTAATTTAGCCTGTGAGAGAGTAGCTGGCTGTGAACTGACAGTGGTGCTTGCAAATCGGGTCTGGATCCAGATAAGAATTTTTCTTCCTTGATGCATATCCAGTTTCTATGGGAAACAAAGTGAAGCTTGATGGATTTGACTGTTTCTTTGAAATCTTGTGGTTAACTTGAACTCCAAAGTCTCAGCAAAATTCAAGGATGTGCTTCCACAGGAACTTTAAGGATGGGGCTTATTTGTACATTGCACCTTGTGCAGCTGCTTGCGCTAGACAAAGCAAGTGCAAAATTCCATATGAGTAGCATTTTTATCCCCTTTTCACATGTGTAAACACGGACAAAAAATGCCAGGCAGGAGCAAATTGGGCCCAGTATTTGAGCCAATCTATGAAAGGCCAATCTGCCACATTTGTACAGCTATACTCACTGTAGCCCAAACTAATAGAGGGGATTTCATGGTGAAGTGTGTCCTAGCAAGTTGGGCAGTCAATAATGCTCTCCAGTGAATGAACAATTAACACAGCACACACAGAGATGCACTGCCTCATTAGGAGATTCCTGGTAACCCACAATGCACCTAAGAAGCACCAGCCTAAAAAACAGAGCACATCATTCAGCATAATTTACAGTGGAATTACAGGAAAGACAATTATGTTTCTCCTGTGTGTTTAAGTCCTAAACATTAAAGTGATCCTGGCCTCCAGAGGAGCCTGTTCAGATACTACAGACAGTGCAGCTCCTCTCTGATAGCTTCACACTTTGTGCTCTTGGCAGCAATACTGTTTAGGAAATTATACCAAACTGGAGACATAACATAGACATTGCAAATAGAACTGTTTACATTCCTGTAGAGAGAGCTGCAGCAAAAACTGCCAGGACTGCAAGCTCCAGTGAACGAGAGCTTTAGATTTTTCCTCTCTGTTTAATGCATTTGCTTTATGCTTTAGTGATGATGTTTGTGCGCTCTCAGCTAAAACACCTTATCCCAGGTCACCCCTCTTATGATTAGAAATGGGCCTAGATCACTAATCAAAGTCTGAAAATATTTGGTGGGGCTCAGATCAGACTTTGCTGTTTGGACCTGTCTTTTCCAGAAAGGGAGCCACCAAAACCAAAAAGAAATACACATTGTTCTTAAGACAAAAGCCAATGGAGTACTGTCCCTGTCCAGCTGTGTACACCTGCACCCGCAATAGGTGTGAGGAGAGACATGTCATAAGTGAAGTCAGGCATGCCTCACTGGATGCACTGAGGAGGACATTTCTGCACTGTCTGGGGACGAGTCTCCCAGCTGAGGTCCACTGTACACTGTAAATAGCTGTGTAGATGCTGTGGCTTCAGCCAAAACTTGGATTCTGAAGCATGGTGCAGAGGGGCTTGATAGCCCAAATTTCAGCCTGAGCGTCAATGTCAAAGTACCATCTATACAACTCTCTTTAGAGTATCTGTGAAGCCCCCATAAAACAAATCTGTGGACCTGATCTGGGAGGCTCATTCCCATGTGCAATGGAGTCATGTCCAGATTCACTGGAAAAGCAGAGCTCAGCCTGGGAACTTCCACAGAGCTCTGAGCTAGAAAAGGTGGTGGTCCCCTGGCTGGCTTTATGTGAAGAGGGTCACAGCTGAGAGGATTGCTGGAGTTCCAGCAGCCATATAGGTAGTTGGGGCTGAGGGCTGTTCACTCAGAATTTTGATATTATCCAGTCTAGCCATAGAAACCATCTGTGAAATGTTGATCAGGATTAGGAACTGATGCATATCTGAAAGAAACAATCTTGGTTTATGAAATGCACAGCAGGGGGAACGTCATAAGACTTTTACCCCAGCTGGTATCACTGCTCTATCACAGCTCTTAATCATCTGTCTCGCAGGGGATCTCATGGGCCATGATTTAGCTACGTGTGGCGCTTTGGATGAAAAGCCTAGTTCTAGTCTCTCAGCATGTTAAATGCCATCCCTTCTCATTGTAAAGTGGCTGGTGATCCTGACTTAACATGCCTTAGCTCGCAGGTTTCCCAACTGCAAGTATGGAAATTGGGCTTTTCTAGCAGTGATCTGACTGTGGATATGCTAAGCCCCTACGCTGAGTATTTGACCTTCCATTCAGCCATATGTGTGCTAGAGCTTTCCGAACACCCGTCTCGGTGTGAGCAGTCAAGGTTGCGTGACAACTTAGCAATGGATGAAGGCTGATAGAGGTGCAAAATGAAGGGCAGATCTTCAGGTGCTGTAAAACAGCAGAGCAACACTGAAATCTTTGGAGCTATGTCAACCTACACTAGCTGAGCTTCTTACCTCTGACAAGCAAATAGGCTACCAAGAAAAGTTTGGGATTGTATGTTGCTGCTGCTTGCCATGATTGGACTGTGACTTGCACAAATGACTATAGAGTTTAAAATAATAATGAACTGGAAAGAAACTAGGGTATGTGAAGCTCTGTTTAAAGTTAAACTATTTCAGACACAGATTCTTGTATTAGTTTTTGTCCATTTCAGATTCAACTGGTGTTACTATCGATAGATCATACTTTATTCTTGGATTGCTTTAGTTTCCCATTGTTTTTTCTCATCTCATATTTCTTTATTTCGTCTAAATTTCACAAACTGAATTCAGGTCTGGAGGCTTCCCCGCCTTTACTGGCTCAGAAGGGAGAGCAATTGGTCTAATACGTAAAAGGTATAAGGAATGTTCTGTATGTGACAAATAATGCAATATCAGATAATGCAAAACAATGAAAGTTTTCCATGACAGAGGTTAGAAATTTGTTCTGGGAGACATCTCTGAGCATGTCATTAAGGGTCGGATCATTAGGAGACTTTAGTGTACTCAGAGTCATACCCGACTATTACCAACAGTCAAAATTACAAATGAGGCCCTAAAAATCATAATATTGCCTTCAAAATCATGAGATTTTTAAATTAATAAATAGTGGGATCTTTTTATTTACCTTCTGACTTTGAGCCTTTAGGACTCACAGTTCCAAAGCATTTTGAAAGCTGGACAGTTAAAAAATTTACTTTATTTTAAATGAAACCTGAGATTTTCACATGATCACATGACCCCACGTACTGAGGCTTTAAAACACCAAGGCTCTTTATTAAATTGTGACAGCTGGCAACACTGAGATACTTACAACTTAATCTGGAAAGCTTTCTATGAAAGAATGAGTTATCACAAAAATATTAACTACCTAGTGTTTATAAAGCAACAGTTGCAAAAGTCAAGGGGCTGGAACTGTCTCTTGATACGTGTACGTACCAGTGTTGCCAGCCTCAGATGTTTAACAATTTATGTCAGGCCCCTGAGAAATCATGATAATTTAAAAATTTGGGGGGCAGTGAGGTATTTTCTTTCTGGTGTCTGAGAATTTACAGTATACTGTGGTCATATTTGCATGGTTTTCTCCATGAAGGCTAAAATATTTTTTTACATGACTCCGGCAGCTGGGGCTTTTGACAGAACAGCCATGATCCCAAGATTTAAAAGAAAATCAAGAGTTGGCAATACCTAATTGCATTTGTATGTGATGCAAATAACAATATCCAACTGCCACTTATTTACAGTTGAAAGTGCTACTTTCCACATGCATTTCTGAGTGATGCAGGTGCCAATAAAAGGGCTAAACTGGAAATTAAAGGAAATCCTATCTCAACTGCTGTAGCTTCTACATCATGGTATCTCAGAGTATAAATTTTAAAGCAGTGAAGATCAGAAGTATATAACTTATAGACTACAACCAAATCTGTAACCTTGTTGTACTTACATAAAGTAATTTCATTTTGATTGCCTATTGAGTAAGTCTGATTATTCTTTAAGAGTCACTTTGGAATGGAGCCTGAAGGTACAATATAAAATAATTGAATTGAGTGTAAAGTCCCAGCTGGTAACCTTGTCAGTAATTTGAACAAAGATCTTATATCTGTAATTGAGAGAGCTGCGGATGTGGAGTGGATTCCACTAATATTGATGGAATTTACCCTTCCTCCTCCCTCCACCATTAAAACTTCTATTCTTACCAACAAGCTCCTTTTAATTGAATTAACATACCAGTTGACTGCCACACACTGGAATTAGAACTGTATGGTTGGCTCAGATTTATTTCACACTATATCACAGTATGAACTTGAGGAATGATTTCCAGGAGACTAATTATCACATTATACTAAACTGCATCCGTAATTACTACAAATGGGGAGACCGGATTCTTTTTATGGTTTCTAAACCATTTGTTGCAACGTTTTAGCCCCTTAGTGAAACTAGAACAAAAAAAAAACAAAAAACAAAAAAACAAACAAACAAACAAAAAAACCCAGCTGTAGTCAAAAGCCCTGTAAGAGATGGCAGGAAATACTTTGTGTAAGACTGAGGTCACAGAGTACAAACTCCTGACCATGGTGCCTATGAGGAACTGGGGGTTGATAGAGAGATTACCTTACTTCTGATAACTGTGGTTGCTTGGCTAGATGCTGTTCTGGGTTCAAGTGAAGCAAAATGCAGGAGGAACAAACTGGCTCTAAGTCACCTTAGGCTAAGTTTTCACTGCAGAGTTAACTTGGATTTTTCATTCTGAGCCACTTTTCCCATCCACACACACAACCCTTTTACCTGAATTTGGTGACACTTTCATCCCAAGCTAGCAGACCTGGATGGGGATGCAAGTGAGAGCTCAGGCATCACTTTCATTTGGGCTGGTGACCCACCAGCTGCAGTGAAGATGAGGGCTAAAATCATTTGAATGGCTCATAGTCCTCCAATAGCTGCCTACAATTGCCCCAGGTGACCAGAAGGACAGATAAGTTCTTCCACAGTTTACTGGGAAAGAACCACAGAGCAACTCATCCCTGAGTACCTTTCATGAGTCCTTCATTCTGAGCTGTTTCAGGGGTGGCCATTGGCATAAGTTAGCAAAATCCTGGAGGTTACTCTAGTTTATGGTGACTTCCACATTGCTGCCAATGGGCTGTTCTATAGCCTGTAATACCTATAGCATAAAGCATCTCTGACATCATCCTTCCATCCCCCGGCCACTTCCTGGGACTGGGATGGATGATATAGGCCAGTCACTGGTACCTCTGTTCCACTCTTAAGATGGGAGAATTCTCTGGAAACCATCTGTGTTCTCTAAGTCCCTGTTACCTTTCAGATTGGCATGGAGGACAGAGCCTTAGCAAAAAAAACACTCTTTTCCAGGGTCTGTTTCTGAGCACTATCCTATAGGCATTACCTGCATACTGGTTAGCTCATTTGCTCCAATTACAAATGGCTTTGTCACTTTTAACAGCACAATATCCTTGCACTGCTTGTTTTGCAAGGCATGGAGGGACCTACATTGCTTCCTTCACAGGGAGGGGTCAGGTTTTCTGTTGCACCCTGGCAAAAGGGAACAGCTGCTGGCATGGCAGCCCCTCTCTAGCAGGCAAATGTCAAGGAGATGCAGTGAGTACTTATGGCAGAACTGGGATGCAGGGAGGAGAAAGGTTGGAGCCCATCACTAGCAGCACTTTAAAATGTGGAATGGAAAGGTGTTTCAGCTGGGAACCACTGGAGAAGCTTTCAGGAAAGCAGAAAAGATTTTGTCAGGAGAAGTCCAAGGATTCATCAAAAATACTTTGACTGGTACTTACTCCAACTGTGCTCCGATCCCTGGCTCAAACCTGTGCAGCAGCAGTGGATTTTTTTATGTACGTAGCACTATTCTTCATATGCCTCCAAACTCAAGCTGCAATTACTCACAGAAAGGATGAATCCTCCCACACAACATTGTTTCCCTTTCCTCTAGCTGCAAGGCCCAAAAGCAGCATCTTTGGCAAGCTCCCAGTGGTGGAATCATCTGCTTGACCACTCCTTGGTTCCAAGTAGGTGAGATTCTCTTCCAAGAGAGATTTGACTTATTTTCTAGTCAAAATCAGTCCCAATGGAGCAGTTTTAATGTAGGAGTCACATGAGGGTTTGAGGCATGCTTGCCCTCTATAAAAATGTGTACCAAAACAAAATCCAGAACATTCACAGAGAGCGAATAGAGTCATAAAGGAGATAATTCACTGGAAGGATCCAAGCTCATCTATGGATGTGTTCACATGAGGCTTTTAATTCGAAATGATGACGGTTGTTTCGAATTAAAAGTTGACATATCCAGACAACGTTTCCTTATTTTGAAATAAGGAGCTCCCATATTTCAAAATAAGGAAAATCATTTTGATATAATGAAACCTCATTATATATTGAAATGAGGGTTATTTTGAAACTGTGGTTTCAAAATAACTACGTCTGGCTGTGTTATATCGACATGTCACACATATCGATATAACTCTTGACCTTCCTTCCAGGGTGCATGGCACCCTGGGAGGAATCCCCCCCAACACCCTGACCAGGGAGCCGATCAGCACCCTGGACAGGGTGCTGAGGGGAGGTGCAAGGGGGCTGGGGTCCAGGAGCCATCTTGCCCCACGGCCCAGGCTCCGCGGCCGCCCCACGAGCTGCCACGCAGCCCGGGCAGCAGAGTCAACAGGCTGCAGTAACTGCCACCCCACCAGCAGCCACAGAGCCCAGGCTGTGAGGCAAGCAGGATCGGGGCACCCTGCACCTCCTCTGCTGACCCAGCGGCAGGGGCTGAGCTGTATGGGTGCCCCAGTCCCCCAGGCCCTTGCCGTCTGCAAGCGACCAAGGGTGATGCCAGCTCCAGCAGCCCCTGGTCACCTGCAGGTGTGAAAATGACCAGGCTGTAGAGTGGCTGGACTCTGCAGCCTGGTCAATTTCACTTCTGTGAAAATAAGATTTTCTCCATTGTTGTTTGCTTGAGTTTTCATCCTAGAACACAGAGAAATTTTCTTAAAACCCAAGATTCCTACATGCCCAATGCAGATTTGATTACACAAAAATTACTTGTCATTTGGGACCTGCAACACAGTCTTTTCAGCCATTTCCACATATTGTGTAATCAATATCCGCTCTTCCTGGTGTCTGTGGGACCCGACATCTGCCCTGGCCTCTTGCAGGCAGCCAGGAGCTGAGGGAGCCGGCATCACCCCTGGCCCTGGGCGCCCGGAGAGCTCAGCCCCTGCCGCCTGGCCAGTGGCAGGGGGACCAGGAGCCCTGACTTCTGTCCCCCGCCCTGCCGCCGGGGAAGCAGTGGGGAGTAGGGGCACCCCCCCATCTCTGACCCTGGGGGCTTTTTTCCTCTGCCACTGGCTCTGCAGACCCAGTGGCAAAGGATTGGTTGGCAACATGGCCCTGCCAGGGGGCCATGTTGCCACATCTCCCTTGCTGCCCCCTCCCGATTTGAAATAGCAAGTCCTGTGTCATGACTTGGTATTTCATTTTGGTGTTTTTCCTTATTTTGAGTTAAATTAATTCAAATTAAGGATTTTATTTCAAAATAACTTAACTTGAAATAAGCCTCTACGTGTAGACATAGCCTATATTTTTTTCAAAGCAGCAAGGTGCCCCCAGTCAGTGTACTGGAAAAAGAAAGATCCTCTCTTCACTAAAGACATATTTGGTATAAAAGATTCTAGGACGTATTTCCACCTGAAAAGTTTGCCCATGCTACCAAAATGGGTCCTAACAATTTCTCTATCATGTGACCTCCCATGTTAGAGGCTGGTTGTGCGAGGCCCTTGCACAGGTGTGGAGTTGTGCATAGGATGACTTTCCACCTTTGCTTGGGCAAGACTCTCATTGGATCCAGAATCAGGATTTAAGGATGTGATGCTTTAGAATAGTGTACTGCAGTAGATGATTCTGGGTCCAGCTCATTGTTCACCTGCTTATGAAAGCCTTACTCAGGGGAGGGAGAGAGACTAGTTGGGAGCCAAGCAAATCCAAGTTTTGTGTCCATTTCCCACATACTAAAAGTAGAGATAGCCCCATCCTGGAATAATAGGTCCAAACTTCAGGGTTCTGACCCACACATGGATCTTTGACTTGTGCCTTCTTCTATAAATGGGGCACCCAATCGGAGCACACCTGAAGCAAGGTCCTCAGCTGATATAAAATGGTGTGGCTCCTTTGAAATCAGTAGACCTATGCTGACTTGCACCATCTAAGCATTTGACCCCTGAACTGTGAGGAAGTTCAGTTTTGGATCCTCTCAAGGATCTGAACTCTGTGGTGGAGCTAACAATGCCTTCCACGACTGCTTAATCTATGCTAGGATTTAAGATGCCATTGTAGATATGTCTTTGCCATAGGCTATGTCTACACACACATCGTTATTTCGAAATAAGGATTTCGAAATGAGTTATTTCAAAATAAAGTCCTTATTTCGAAATAAGTTAATTTGAATTAACAAAATGTTAATTCAAATTAAGGGAAAGCCTGCTATCGAAACGGCTGTTATTTCAAAATGGTTATTTCAAAATAAGGCCATTTGGACATGTTGTTTCTAAACAGTTGTTTCGAAACAATGGTGTTGTTTCAAAACAACATGTCCAAATGGCTTTATTTCAAAATAACCATTTCAAAATAACAGCCGTTTCAAAACAATTGGGATTTAACCTGTTTCAAAACAACAGTTCTTAATTTCGAAAGGACGGGATCCGTCCTTTCGAAATAAGAAAACGTCATGTGGACCAAATATTTTTTATTTTGAAATAACCAGTGTTATTTCAAAATAAAAGTGCTGTGTAGACATACCTATAGAGTTAACCAGGCTCTTGCCTGGGTTTTAGAGCAAACTCCCAGTTTTCACACACACAAACTTTTCTCTTGGGGTTAAAGGTACTTTAAGCCCAGGCTAGGACAGCTAATGGCAGAGTTCACTTCAACTCAAACTGGAAACTACCTACCTTGTAATGGGGAAGACACAGGCTAAATCATTTGAGTGCTGCTAATCCTCCATTACCCTTCTACAATTCCTCCTGAAGACCAAATAAGTTGTCCTGCAACTGTCTGGGAAAAATTCAGAGAGCATCTCATCTCAAAGCACCATTGCCTGTGCCCTTGTATGCACACAAGCAAATACAGAAACTGTGAGGGCATAACTGTGCAGGTAGGGCTTTGCAATGCGCTTGCACACACCCAGACTAGGCTGACCAGTCTGCTCAGACCCAAGTGCTAATCACCTGGGCTAACTTTCAGTGAAGATTCACCCATGTAGTGACTGTAGATAGGAGAGGCTGTAATGGACAAACCTAACTCTAAAGCTATGTGCAGAGTTATTCCAGTGTAACATAAGGGGTGATTTTAAACCGATTTAGTTACATTGATGTGGTTGAACTTATTTCAGTTTTAACTAGGCTTGTTTTGGTTAAACTGATTAGCCACAGAGTTAGCCTAAGAGAAACAAGGAAAAATCTTAAACCAAAATTCAGGCACAACACAGATGTTTGCACTAGTTTAACCCCATAGATTTAAGCAAACAGGCGTAAATTTGTGTGTGGACAAGGACTTAGAAAGCCAGCGAGAACTACAGAGTCTATGTGCGCTGTCCTCAGTAAAGAATCTCTTTTATATTTATTGCAGACCAGTCCTGTCTCTTTCCTATCACAGAGTCCCCTATGTAGTAAAATACTTGCTCATAATTTTAATATTATTTGACTCTTACTGGGCATTTTTTATGATAATACATACCAAAGGCACATGTCATTATCCACTTTTCTCAGGTGAGAAAACCGGAGCAGAGAGTAGACTTGATAAGCACAAGGTTTTACAATCAGTAAAGAGTTCAGTATAGGGCTTCATGGAGGCATTGTACTGGTCAGATAAGAACTGTCCGAATGGAACAGGGCAGATAGAAACGATGGGGAGAATGTTGCAACTGTCATATTAAAGTGTCTTGTGGCAAGCTTGTTCTGACTGCCATGTGATGTAGCTCTGGCTATTTCCTTCCTTTTCAGATACTAAGTGATCACACAAATTGCAATACATCTCAAATCACCTGATTGCAAAACAAGTCATTGAAGAATCCAAATGTAATCCCATTGTTTGGGCGTTAAAAAAGGTCAAGTTTATTTTGTTTTAATTAAACTCAGCATTTAGTTAAAAATATTGAGCTACCTTTTTTGTTTAAGGCATTTTTTTTTTAATTTCAGAAGCAGTTTACAGAGGGGTAAAGGATCCAAACATGGAAATTAACCTTGTGCAAACGTCAGGATTAATGGTATGTTACTATGGCATTTTGGATGCCTTCTTATTTACTAAGCTTTTCGACCCTGTGTGTTGCTAAGATGCACAAAACAATAGG
Source organism: Podocnemis expansa (assembly GCA_007922195.1). Classification (NCBI taxonomy): domain Eukaryota; kingdom Metazoa; phylum Chordata; order Testudines; family Podocnemididae; genus Podocnemis; species Podocnemis expansa. The sequence continues at coordinate 14,946,440 of ML681963.1, read as the reverse complement.
CCATCCTAGACTTGCAATAATAAGGTCAATGTGCAAAGCAAATGGGATGTAATTTTCCATTAATGGAATGTGTTCTGCTTAAGGAGGTTGGATTGAAATGTATTATTTTTTCTTTTTCATTTTTCTGAAGTTCAGTTTTCAAGAAACTCCCCAATCTAATATCCAATTTTGTTATTCCTCCCTAATTCACTACTGTGCTTTAATAAATGGTGGATTTGCCAATTTAGGCATGATAAAACACACACGCACACAAATCTTACGTACTAATGCATTTCTGTTTTGTACGCCCCTTGGCCAACTGCCACAAACCACAGCTAGTGACGCCAACACTGTGATTTACTGTCTCCTAGCAGCTATGTCTCATTTCATGAACCACTTTAAGGAAATGGTGCCAACCATCGCATGATGCTGTTATACCTTCCTCCTCTTTTGATAGCTCCCTTCTCATGCCCCAGCTGGTATTCCTTGGAGCTTTGCCTTTGGTAACCTGCCATATAGTCTTTGCAAATATGCCACAGCTATTCACTTTTCCTTCTACAAATGACTTGCATTAGCTTCTATTGTTGCTCAGTGTCAATGTGAATACAGTTCCTTTAATTTGCTGGCTGCGATTATTTTTCTTTAGCTATTTTCCTTTTAGATGCATTTCCTCTCAAATGGTATGAAAATATTACTCTCCCCCCCCCCTTGCATTGAGTTTGCAAAGCCTTTCCCAGAGCTAAATACCTCCCCTTGGACGAGTTGGAAAGTGATTTTTTTTCTTCTTTACCATCTCTAATGCATTTCCCTCCTTAAATTTAAATGTATACCTGCACCCTTGGGTTTGGGTATGATGGGAGTATTGGGTGGGGGGGGGGGCTCAATTGGTATGCATGATGGTAAATGCTTACATGGGGCAGTGCTAACTGGGACATATTTGGAGGTAGTGTATTGTTGAGGGCATTCATGCATAGGTGTCGGTAGGGGATGTGCAAGGTGTAAGTACGTGTGTGTTGATGAATTTATTCTGATCTCCTGCTGGTTTCAAAGCCATGTAACCCTACTGACTTAAATTGGTGTAACACAGTAGTAAATCAATAGTAACTCTATCAAACACCAACGGCGATACCCTGGCCTAGAAATAAAGTACTGAGTCTTGGAATCAGTATGAGAACAGAATCACACTCTCAGAATCCAGGTTCAGCTCAGCAAAGCATGCATACATTTGGATTCTGGAGTGTGCAAAGCTAGCCTGGAAATCTCACAAGAACACAGGTTTGTGTGAAAGCATCCCAGCTACCCCTTTGGAACCAGTCCCAGTTTTGTTTCTCAAGATACACAGAAATACCAAGAGAACTGCCTTTTTCCTGAATTTATGCACTTCCCAGCAAAAAACCAAATGCAAGAAAATGTATATCCCAGCAATTCGACAACCTGAGAACAGTGGGACAGCTGGAGCCTGAGTGAGCCCTGCCCTAGAGCCAGAGGCCATTGTTTGGGACTATTGTCTGTGGCTAAGGAGGAGTGAGGAGAACTTTTCAGACTAGCGAGAAGGTTGTGGAAGACCTCTGTAGTCTAGAGGAAGAAAGAATATTATATGCCCTGAAACGGGAGGGGAGAAAGAGTGGGAGGGAGGGCCTGATGTAGTTACAGATGTGTGTAGAAGACTAGTGGATATTGGTAAACAGGATTTAGCTGGAGGGCAAAGTCACCGAAGCAGACCAAAGGGCATTGGTAGCTGTGTAGAGTTGTGAAAGACCACGGGGAAATTGAGAGAAAGCTGCTGCAGTGCCCCCACCACATTGTAAGAGGGTGCTCTGGGATGATGAGTTTTGTAACACCGCTATGGTTTTGGAAACACATCTGACTGAAGGGGAATCTGGCCTGAGTGAGGACTGCAGAAAATGACTTACATTTCCTTATTTTACCCTGAATTCTACTTTCTAAGGATTTAGAATTGGGCACAGAGGTGTTATGTGGAATGGTTACCTCTGAGGACCTGGGTGCAATCCGAAACCTCATGTTATGGGGCTGAAGAAATCAATGCATACCTATAATGGATTATTGGCCTCCTGTAGTCAGACCCCATGCATAATACAGACCATAGAATTTCATCTAGTAATATTTTTTAGTGGTGGCAGTTGACTTGCTAGGGATTTTTCTTTTAAGTTTGATCAGAAGGAACCCAGCCAATTTTATGGAAGATAACCCTCTCTTGAGACAGTTGGAGAGGTGAATTCCATGTAGTGAAGGACTCACAGTATTTCACTCAATCCGCAGGGAACTGATGTAAGCTGCATTGCACAAAACAATCTTTTCTGCACCATGAGCTGTCTGAGGTCTGCCAGAAATGCCTGTGCTTTTTTGCTCACAACAGTTAATGTAGAAAACAAACCCCACCCAAATGTGCGCTCTAATGCTGTAAATCTAGGGAGGGTTTTGGTGATGATACAAGACCTGTGAGACTGGAATGTACCTTTCCTCCAGGAAGAGGAAACAAGTATCTTCTGCATATGCTGTAGTTTGGGTGTAATTAATTGACTGAAAGCAGATGGTGTATGAGGCAAGGTCCCTTTGGTTTAAAAAAAAATGGTGTTATACAAGCACATCATTTTGTGGGGGGACAGATGAGTTGGCTGTTAAGGAACTGGGCTGAGACTCAGGAGATCTGAGCTGAATTCCCAACTCTTCCACAGATGCCCTATGTGAGCACTAGTTCTGTATTGGTCCAGAACAGCAGAGGGTCCTGGTTTCTGGATCCTGCTTAGACAATGCCAAACATGATGGAAAGCTTGTGAGGAGAAAAAATGAGAGCCCTGTGTCACCTTAAAGACTAACAAATAAAGTTCATAGATTTCCATTTCATATGGCTAAATTCAGTACCTTGCATTGTGAAACTTTACAGAGGAGTAGCTGTGTTAGTCTTTTAGGTACCACAGGACTCTTATTTTTGCTGTGCACAGACTAACACAGCTGCCCCGCTGGAAATTTTCACTTTGTGAGAAGAGTGGATCTTGTGAAACTCTCACCATTCAAGATGGCATAATCAATGGATCAGGTGAGATTTCTACCATTTTGGAGCCCCAAATCTAGTCCTGTTATTGCAAATTCTCACTGGCTGAACAGTGACCCTAACGGCAATATGATAGTGTCAAAGCTGGCATTTATAGCTGAACTCTTTGGTGGATATCACATACGGCACCTCCACCAAGAATAAATTGTACTGCAATCTCAGAATTTAATTTGCATTAACTAGTAGTGAGCAGCTTGTACTGCTATGAGTCACCTAACTTTCTGGGTGTTTAGGATGTGCAAAGCATAATAAGAACAAACACTGTATGCAAATAACATAATTTCAATGTAATCACCTCTGCACAACTCCCATATCAAATACTTGCTCATTAGGTTGGTCAGGTGACAGTCCTGTCGCAATAGAATGGTTGGGTTAAGGTTGGTGAGAGACACCGAGATAATGCAGCCAAAAAAAGGACACATTCTACACTCAGCCACATGAGCAGGCAGAATTGTTCACTGTGAGTCGTAATTGTGTGCAACATATACTAAATTAAAGCTGCTGCCTTACTTTAAAGCAGCACATAGCACTCTTTAACACAGGCCTTGCTTTGGTGGATTGTGTATTTTAAATTATCATGATATCTTCAGGGCTCCTCTGTTTACTCACTTGGCTCAACATCTTCCAGCAAAAGCAGTTGCTGAAGTCCTGATAGCCTGTTCCAAATTAAGTTCTGCAGTTGAATGGGTGTGCTATAGATACCTTGTCTTCCCTGGCTCACAAACTCTGGTTTTCAAAGAGCATGAGGCAGGATGTTGATCCCCATGTTCCCCTCCCCCCAGTTTTTCTTGCTCTGTTCATGTCTCCCCTTCAATCCAATCCCTGTACTAATGCATTCTCACTCCTGGTGCAACACTCTCCCCCAGTTTTCCTTAGTGTAATTGCACTTCTGATAATGACCAGGAGGCATGAGGCACCTCTCAGAGCAGTTCCCCATCATTGCCACTTCTGACATCCACCTTAAATGAGAGGTGAATCCCATCCAATGTGTCTGTCTGCTTCATGGGAGCCATGGCCTCTCTCACCACCAATCTGCCCTGCCAGGAACATTTCCTGCTCAGTCAGTTATCAACGATTTAAGAGCAGGCACTGCAAAGCACTTGAGTTCATAATCTACTGTATCCTGACATGAAAAGGCCCCTTCTGCGGTCTCCAGTTAGATTACGTGCTGTTGGCTACAGCCATGTGCTATTATCAGTTTACATTTCTGTCCACACCAAGCTTGGAATATTCTTGATATACAATTTAAAACTTAGAACCATAGGAGATACAAAGTAGCAGTGCTACTTCCTGCTACATGTCAGCTGATCACCACTAATGTGACCAATGCATCTTAAATCTCCCCACCCTCTGCTGCTGTCTGTTCAAAGAAATGGACTCTGTAGTATGCCTAGCACAATACAGAATATTTTGGACCATGGAGGCAGCAGACCATGTCAAAAGAAAGGTACCATCAAAGGCAAGCACAGTGGTAGCAATATTTCATAAAGCCAGGTTCTCTCAAGCAGATGAATCCAAAGCCCTTCAGGGCTTCACAGGCCAAAACCACTCAAAGTCCACCTATAAATCATTAGGCTGGCAGTGTGGATTCCAGGGCTCTTGTAATAACTTGATAAGTAGGCTACCCCTTTCTGCATCAGGTTGGGTTTCCAGATTTAAGAGCTAGCCCCACAAACAGTGTGTTACAATTATGTCTTGAAGTCAAAGCAAAAACTGGGGGGTGTTGACATCTTCAGCATCACTGCCCCTTAATGTAACTTCTGCATCCACACATTCTCACTCCTTGTTCAGTCCTTTCACCCAATTTGTTTAATATGTTTGCACACAGGATAGGTTTGACAGGTGCAATGGCTAATGAGATCTGTTTCAAAGTCTCCTATTAACTTTTTTTGTGCAACCTTTGGTGCTGAAAGAAAACACATTGGCATTTCTAGAGCCCAAAGACCCCTCTGTCTCTCAAGAAGAATCCTAGTACAGCCCAGGACAGTGCAAATTTCCCTTTGCTGGTCCTCCTAATATGCCCAACTGTGGAGTGGCCTGGGCAGGGAGAGGGGTACGAATGAGAAGATGGTCACTCTCTATAGCCCATTCATTGAGAAGCTCACCCCTGTGCATGAGCTTCCACGGAGCACCAACTGTCTGCCTGGGTGAATGTTACTCTCAGACCCTGATCACTGTGCTAGAGAGCCAATTACAGTGACAGCTGTGGTGTTTCTTTTTTATGTGGTTCTTATTCACTAAGAACAGGAATGAGACACCCCCACACACATCTCATTTCACCATGGGCAGAGTGCAGCTTTCCAGTGCCAATGGCTTTTGGTCAGTGAGTACTAAAAGTCTGGCTGTGCTCTGAAACATGTCAGCACTAAATGTTCTCAGCCCACTCTCCAGTAAACAGAGAAAGGGATTGAGGAAAGGTACAGCTTGGAGACAAAAGGTGCACTGCACTGGTGGCTTGTGCTGTAAAAGAATATGAACAGGAGGGGGGAGATTTTACCATTTCAAATCCAGATTCATGGCTGCTTTTATGTTAAATTCATTTTAATCAATTAATCTGTTGCTTTTCTAAAGCTTTTCTAGGAATTGCAGTGCCTGCTGGCAGATAGGTAGAGCAGATGCTCCCAGCACTTACACTGATGCTGTTTCCGACAGTTCAAATATGTCTCTGACATCAATTTACACAAATGGTGGTGGAAGTGAAAATACTATCAGGCCTCTAATTGTTCAAGTCAAGATCTGGGGCTCTCCCTGGGGTCTGTGTAATTCAGCCCCGCCTGGTGCCAGTGACAGCAGGCAAAATGGAACAAAGCAGGCTCAGTGAGTGGGAAAACTGTCTCTCTGTGAGAAAATCTTTTAAGATGTTAAAAATCTCTGACTTGATACTCGTAACTCTAGAGCAGAAAACATCTGTAGAATTAGCTGGCATGACACTGCTGTCACGAGATGTGGGAATGTGGATGATGGGGCAAGGGATAAAACCATTATTCCGGTCCTGGACATTCCAAAGGAATCTATGGGCTTGACTGTGAGCTCCCTCACATTGGTATAGGTTGGGAGTAACTCCACTGAAGTCATGGTGTTATATTTGTGTAAAACCTTTACAAATGAGCGCAGAATCAGGTCACTTTGAGCAGCAGGGTCACAGCAGGCAGTCCATGATACAGGGGGGCGAATGCTCACTAACAGGTCCTTCCAGAATCACAAGCTAGTTGCTTGCCAAGCAACATTGCAAACAGTTCACCCAGCAAAATGATTACTGCAGAAGGGGGAGGAGGATCAGACTTCCTTAGTGCTCATCCATTTGCAGGATCCTTTCCTCTTGTGTTCTGAGGGATACAAGCTCTGAGCTGCATCCATTATGAAGGAAGGGTTGAAACTGGCATAAAAATGAGGGCAAATAGGAAAAGAGTGTAAACCTCTTCCTCCCCCTCAAATAAATTCCTTAATACTGAATGAACATCAAAAAGTTCAGAGCTCAGATTTGGTTGACAAAGATCAGGGATTCATATGAATTATCCAAGCACCTTGGATCTACAAATTGGCCTGGAAAATTCGTGGGAACCAAATGTTCACTGCAGATTCCTGGTGCTAAACTTCCAACCCTAATCCATACTGGAAACAGAAGGAAAAGAGCCTTTCTCAGGCCATGCCAGCCCTGAGGGCTTAGTGCAAGGAAGCCTGGAGTTTTTCCACTGACTCCTATTGATTTCAGTGGGTTTTGGAGTAAGCCTGACCCCATCCAAACCAGGAGGTGAAAAGGACAGATGAGAACAACAGTTGGCCAAAGGGTCTGGAGCCTCCAAGGCAAGTTTGGCTCAAGTTAGAGTCTCTGGGTGAAAGCTCAGCTAAGTTTTCAGAACTCTTCCTTTCCATCCTTTACAAAAAAAGACTAGAATAAAACCAACCAGTGTGATCTTTAGACCTGGTTTTCCAAAGTATAGGCTGACTTTGGCCTACTTAGGTTTTGTTTAGTTTTAAAAAGGGCTTCCAAGTCTTTTACAGGTCTTTTTCTTAAGCTTTACTGAAGGTTGTTACTATCTGACAGCTGTTTGGAGTTCAATGGGAAATGAGTTTCTTTAGTCTCAGTCCAGTTCTAAATAGGTGGATGTCTACATCCTCACAAAACCTCTTCATCAGACAGTCCCAAGAAAGGCCAGGGACTTAATAGTTCTGCAGATGGAATGAGCATGTGGCTTTTTGAGGCTGGACATAGGGCATGTTGGCTGAGCAGTGAAGGGGAAGCCTGTTTATTGTACCCTTTTCCAGGGGCAGAGTGAGAAGCATAGAATCATAGAAACTGGAAAGGACCAGGAGAGGTCATTGAGTCTAGTCTCCTGCACTCATGGCAGGACCAAGAACAATCTTAAACCATCCCTGACAGTTGTTTGTCTAATCTGCTTTTAAAAACTTCCAAGGATGGAGATTCCACAGCCTGCCTAGGCAACTTATTCAAGTGGTTAATCACCCTGACAGTTAGGAATTTTTTCCTAATGTCCAACCTAAATCTCCATTGCCATCACTTACGCCCATTGCTTCTTGTCCTATCATCGTCAGTTAAGGAGAATAATTTTTCTCCCTCCTCCTCATGACAATCTCTTCAATGTTTGAAAACTGTTATCATATCCCTTCTCAGTCTCCTCTTTTCCAGACTAAACAAACCTAGCTCTTTCGATTTTCTCTCATAAGTTAAGTGTTCCACACTTCTAATCATTTGTGTTGCTCTTCTCTGGACTGTCTCCAATTTGTCCACATCTTTCCTGAAATGAGGCACCCTTAACTGGACACAATGCTCCAGTTGAGGCCCAATCAGGACAGAGCAGAGTGGAAGAACTACTTCTCATTTCTTACTTACTATACTCCCGTTAATACATCCCAGAATGGTGTTTGCTTTTTCTGCAACAGCATTACACTGTTGACTGATATTTAGCTTGTAGTCCACTATGAGACCTAGGTCTCTTTCCACAGTACTTCTTCATAAACAGTCATTGCCCATTTTGTATGTGTGCAATGGATTGCTCTTTCCTAAGTGGAGTACTTTGCCCTTGTCTTTATTGAATTTCATTCTGTTAATGTCAGACTATTTCCCTAGTTTGTCCAAATCATTTTGAATTGTGATCCTATCCTCCAAAGCATTTGCAACCCCTCTCAGCTTGGTATTATTGGCAAACATTATAAGTGTACTCTCTATGCCATCATCTAAATTTTGAGACAGCCCGTCTGGCATCTTCCACTGACACGATGTTCTTTTTTTCAAAAGCAGTCCTTTTGCCTTTGCCCTCCATGGCAAAGTGTTTCACCCCCTGGTCTCTAGGCTTTTCACGGTGACATCTTTGGCTGCCAGACAGCTTGTGGAGGCAAATGTGTGACTTGTATCTTGTCTCCAATCTGCATGTGTTATGCCTCCACAAGAGATCCTAGTGGATTTCCCTGTCCCCAGCTGCAGTGCAGTCTGGTACTATGCCATTTTGTAAATACCCAGGAACTTGGTGTCTTCCTCTGCTGCTCAGTTCAGATATTCTTGCTTTGACAGACAAAAAATGCCAACAGATGCCATCGAGTGTAAAGAGACAGGTGGTGTCAGTGTGTCAGAGGAGGGACTTCCTCCAGAAAGATGGCACTTGCTGAACTGTGTAGGCTGTCCATGCACATCCATAGCTGTGTGACATCTATCTGCTTGTGAGACAGTCCTCATGTCCTTGGGAGCAGGCACAATGCCATTCCCAGCCCATGAATAGATGCCTCCTGTTGATACACTTCTTTTTAAACAGATTTTATTTCATAGATTTAGAAATGAGGCCCAACGTCTTAATATTACATTCAGAGTCAGTGTGGTACAGTGGATTGAATAGCAGATTGAGAGTTAGGTTACCAAGGGTCTGTTTGCAGCTCTGTCATGGACCTGCTGGGTTACCTTGGGCGAGTCACTTCACCTCTCTGTGCCTGCCTTTCCCATCTGCAGAAATGGATATGAAGCTCGCCAGACTTTGTAAAGACTTTAGAGTTCTGCAGATGAAGCAAGCATTATGCTGTACTGAAGCTGTTATAGAAAAAGGCTAACATCAGAGCCTTTGGATCAAAAAGAAGGGGGAAATGCATGCTGTCCTCAAAACTTAAGGGTTGCTCACTTTGTAGCTTCTGTATGATGGCAGCATTGCACACAGCAGGGGCTCCTTGTATTCCTACATTGCCTCCACAATTTCCCTGTAACCCAAACAATCCCCCTCTATTCCAGGGACTTCCCTAATGCCAGGGGCTGTGTCCCCCCCCCCCTTCCCATTTTCACCCCGATCTCCTCCACTAGCCAGGGACTCTGTGTCTTCTCATGTGTCCCTCACATTATGTGTCTGTCCTCTATCCTCCCCCCACCTCCCATATTAGGGTCTGCCTGTACCTTCTCATTCTCCTAAGCCAATGACATGCCATCAAGTTGAGTGTTTGCAGTGTTGTTCTTGCCATTTTGATCCCAGGACATGAGAGACACAAAGTGGGTGAGGCAAAATCTCTTATTCTAGAAAGAGACAACTCTGTCACCAACAGAAGTCAGTCCACTAGAAGATATTACCTCTCCCACTTTGTCTCTCTAATAAAGTTGAATGTGTGATCTTGCTTCATTCCTCTAATAATACAGAAATCAATTAAAAAGCCTGGCCCAATAGAACTCTGGAAAAGAAAGAACCTTGAGTCAGATCATCAAATCTGTAAATCAAGCATATATTTCAAGCTATGCCATTTTTCATTGCACAAGATGTCCCTTAGTGCTATCTGACAACTTTGTCCTCTGTATGCACCAGCCCCTTTGACTATTTGAGCCATAACTTGGTTTTTACACTCAGCCAGCGAGTTTCCTCCATTGTTGACATAATTGCCTCTCCATGGACTGTGTAACTAATGGTGTCTCTATCTCCATCCTCCCTTTAGAGACCAAGGCTCAGACCTTTCCATTGATTTTAGTGGGATTCAGCATCTACATCTAAATAAACCCTCTCATGTAGGTATATTTCTAACATGGACAGACAACTTAATGGTCATCCAAATCTCATACATGAACAGGAGAATAGTTTTGTGTTTCTATTGACCTCTGTTGGGGCAATTCAAAACTGCTCAACTGTGTGTCACAGGTCCTACACTATCAGCCACGGGTCTTTTTGTTAGACAAAGGGAACTGAATCTATCCCAGCTTTCTCTCTAATGTTCCAATAGTGAGTGGTATGTGGATAGTGACAAGTGCAATCTTAGCTGACTACAGATTGTCTTTTTATTAATGTATAATTTTTTCAAATGCAACAAATACAAACAAGTCAGATTCATCATACCATACAAAATAAATAAAAGGGGATTAAGATAAAGGAGGGGAGAAGTGTCATGTCTATCTTCAGGACCTATGTTCAAAATTTCTAAAAAGTCAGCCCAAATTGCCTTGAATTTTTTGGGCCTTCCCGCTTCTGAAGATACCCATCATTTGCTAGCTGCAGGGCACCCATGTCACTGAGCCATGCACCAATGTTTGGAGTGGATAGACTTTCCCAGTTTTGCAGGATTAATTCTTAACTACCAAAGCTGCATGTTGGAATTATGCTACTTTGTTGCCCAGTAACTGCCAGGTATCAGCGACACACCCAATAATGAAAGTGAAGGGGGAGAGCTCCAACTTAGCACCCAGTGTCGAACTGGTACTTTGACCCATCTTGGACGAGAAATTCTTGATGCAGAGGCACCCCCAAAACATGAGCTCAGATAGCACTAAGGCTCAGGTTCATTTTAAGCACTGGAGTTATTTAATAATTATATTGAAGAATCAGGTTTGGGACTGCAATCCTGTACAAACATACATGAAGACATGGTCCCTGTACAGAGAGCTTACAATCTGTGAAGACAAATCATGACCTTTGAGAAAGAAGGGGGAAGGAAGGAGATTGCAATCAAATATCTATATATACATACGCACTTGCAATTTTTTAAAAAAATGCTAGAAGACCTTTTACAGCTCTGCCTGCAAGATACAGAATTTTGTAAAGTACTACACACTGGGACATTTTTAATAAGAAAAGCATGGTTTTATTTTCTCATTTTAGAACATATGTATTACAAAACCTCTGTGTACACAACATTCCTGGTCTTATGTACAAAATGAGACAGCAATGCAAAGCAAATATTAGGTGGATTTCCAACTCAAGAGGCTGCCATGTATAACTGACTGTGCACACTTCATCTTGCAAGAAAACACCAACTCCATGTAGTGTTGTCCCTGCTCTTTGTTGATGGTCATTGCAAAAGCCAGTTGCACAGGGAATTGGCACCTTTGCCATTTGAAGGGGAAGGTGTGATCTGTAGACTGAAGTGAAATAAGCACCATACGATTTGTTCCTGACACTGTTGCTACGAGGAGTCTACCATATGATTTGATTTGATTTGATTTGATTAACAACATGGTTCACCAGCAGGCGTGTGCCATTACAAAGACCACCCCATGACAGCAAATTGCATGGTAACATAATCAGCATGCCAGATTTTTTTACCAAACATTTTTGACACAGTTATAGAATCATAAATCATAGAAACTGGAAGTGACCACGAGAGGTCATCGAGTCCAGTGGCCTGCACGCATGGCAGGACCAAGGACCCTCTTAAACCATCCCTGACAGATGCTCTTAAAAACTGCCAATGATGGAGATTCCACAACCTGCCTAGGCAACTTATTCCAGTGGTCAATCACCCTGACAGTTAGGAATTTTTGCCTAATGTCCAACCTAAACCTCCCTTTCTGTAATTTAAGCCCATAGTTTTTTGTGCTGTTATCGGTAGTTAAGGAGAACAATTTTTCTTCCTCTTCTTCATGACAACCTCCTAGGTAGTTGAAAACTGTTATCATGGTCCCTTTCAGTCTCCTCTTTTCCACGCTAAACTAACCCACCTCCTTCAATCTTTTTATGTGGAATTTGATAACATTCTGCATCTTTCCACATACATCTGAAATGTTGCATAAATTTCTTCAATTTTCTATTTCTTTCTAGAAGGTTGTAAAACATTCTGGGGAGGAATCTGGTACATCCTGGCTTTTCCCCAAATTTCTGGAACTGTTCCAGGCATGGGTGTCACTGGCATGGGGCATGTGAGGCACAGGTCCTGGATATCTAGCCAGTGCTCCAAATTTCTCTCCCCAGCAGGCGCAGACACAGACACAGCTCCTGTGCCTGCCTGGGAGAAGAGCTTATATAAAGGAATTGTCCCGCCCTGCATTACATAACACACATGGGAGAAGAGGGAAATTTAAATCCCCTCCTCTTCAGCCTAGTGGTGTGGAGCCTCGCAGCATGGTTAAGTGCTGTGCGGTCCACCCCCTGGGCAAGGGGGAATAAAAGAGGAGCTGAGGAGTGGGAAATAGGAGGGAGGTAAGAGTGGGTCTGGGCAGCCAGCTCAGCTCAGCACTTGGGCCGAGCTGACTCAGTTTGGGGCTCAGCCCGGGCCCAGCCGGCTTGACTCAGGACTTGCTGCTTGGGCCAGGGACTGGTTCAGGGCTCAGAGGTTGTGCCTGGGGCCAGGGCCAACTCAGCTCAGGGCTCAGGCATGGGGCCAGCTTGGGCTTGGGACTTGCACTTGAGCCCAGGGCCAATTCAGCTTGGGCCTCAGCGTTCTGGCCCAGGGCTGGCTCGGCTCAGGGTTCAGCACTCTGGCCTGAGAATGGCCTGGCATGGCGCTCAGGCCCAGCATCTGGCATCGGGAATGGCTGAGGGGCTGGTGCAGCTCAGTGGCTGGTGGCGCGGGCCAGCTGGGGCTGGGGCTCAGGCCCAGGAAGGCTGTGGCTTGGTGCTCAGCATCCTGGGGCCAGTGGCATGGGCTAGACAGGACTGGAGCTCAGACCCAGGGTAAGCGGTGAAAGCAATGGGGGGGCCAGTAGCAGGCACTAGGGCTGGGGCCACCAGCACTCATGTGCCCACGGTAGGCCAGATTGAGTTCACGGTGGGTCTGGGGGTGGTGGGAGCACGGGGGGGGGGGGGAGCCATGGGGAGGCAGAGTATGTGCCTGTGGTCCAAATGGTTCTTTGGGGCATTGACACCTCTGGTTCCAGGGTTTTCTAGAACTTTTCATGGCCACTCACACAGCAAAAATAATAATTTAGATATACAAGTGCCAATCAAACCCTCAAGTCTTTATTAATTGACTGATAATCATGGGGGTGTGCACTATAACAATCTGAGCTTCCATGGGTATGTCTACACTGCCCAATTAAACCTCAGTTGTGACTCAGGTTTGATCCCGGACCCCTCTTTCATCTACACAGAACTCAGTGCAACTCAGTTCAGCAAGCATTTAGTAACCTGGGAGAGGGATGGGACAGAGCCAGGGCCAGTCCTTCCATAGAAGCAATCTAGGCAATCACCACGGGCACCAACAATTAGGGGGTGACAAGGGCTGGGCTAAGGGGGGGAGCCAGCAAGCCTATCCCACCCTGCTCCACTCCCTGCCCACAGCTGGATCCTCGGCCAGGGCCAGATCCCGGCAGCGGCACTCCCTGCCCAGGGCCCAGCGCCACTCCCCAGCTGGGGCCGGATCCCCACCAGTGGCCAGAAGGGGCACCAAATCATTGCTGGCCTAGGGCAACAAAAAACCCTGGCCCGGCCCTGGACAGAGCCCAAGTCTCACTGTGACCCAGGGCCAAACCCTGTAATATTGCAGTGTGGACACAGGAGATCAAGCCACAGCTCTGAGTCAGAAGGTCTGTGTGGAACAGTATGGATGTGGTACCACAACTGGGAGACAGATTCAGGAACTGTAAACCCAGGTTTACACAGCAGCGTGGATGCTCAACTGCAGGTTTGGTAACCTGAGCACATGCTGCTTAGTGTGCAGTACAGACATACCTTGAATACGGGTTGTATATCTTCTACAGCTGCCCATCTGTTTTAGCTTGCAGTCACTCAGTTGCCCCATCCCAACTTCTTCTCAAGTGCTAGTTCTGTCTTTTGCCCTTATATTCTCCTTTGAAATCCAACTGACTTCTTAAAGTCAGCAGTGGTACAGGAAGTATAATTAAAGGCAGAATTTATTCCCTGGAGCTTTGTGAGGACGTGAAGGGCAATCCTCTCACCCTGAAATTCTCCATTGCTTTCCCGGCGATTGTAATCTGTTGCTAAGGCAGTGCTTGTGCTGTAACATAGTGTTCTCTCCCTCTCATTGTTTTTATGGGCAGGTCGAGCAGAAATGGCTTGTGTTCTACACAGATCACTACATAACAAATGTACTAAAGGAAACTAAGGGGTGGGCCCATAACAAGATTAACATGAAAATAAAAAATGTGAGTTGAATCCTAAATATACACAGAGAACTCACAAGGAGTTGAATAATTCAAAGGGAGGTGGGGTGGCCTAGAGAGTAAACTGGAGTGGCATTCAAGACATCTAGGTTCTATTGCCAGCTCTGCTACTGGCCTATTGGGTGACCTTGGGCAAGTCATGTCAGGCCGTGCCTCAATTTCTCCATCTGTAAAAAGAAGACAATAACACTGACCTCCTTTGTAAGGTACTTTGAGATCTTCTGAGAAAAAGTGCTATAAACGAGCCAGATATTGTCATGGATGAGACAAGTAGAAAGCTGCTGAGGGGGTAGGAAGGACAAGTGGTAAAGGTTAGTTTGTAAGGACATCCAGGAAAAGAAGTCTGTACTGAAGGCAGCTGTAGAAAAGGACTCAATGGGAAGGTACTTGAGTCCCTCCTTTGTATAATTACACAAGGCCAGCAGAGCTGAATCCGAGTCCCTCACTCCTGTTTACATCACTGTGCTGTAGCTCTGGACGTCTTTACCTTGACATTAATGTGTAACAGCGCACAGAGCTGGCATTAGCACAGCACGTTTTGCCATGTATCAGACACATTGCACTGCAGAGGAAAACAAAGGCAGATGAAGTGAGAAGTGGGAGTAATGAATCATTTTAAAAAATAGCACACACACACACACACACACACACACACACACACACACACACACACACACACACACTGTAAGAAGAATGACAGAATTGCCATTCAAAAACAGTTTTCACCACTGGGCCCTGTTGGAGCCAACACAACTCAAGGGGACTGTGTAGTTTTTAAAGTTAAAGCACTTCTTACACTGCAGGAATCTTCCTTCAGGGGCTAGCCTCGTGTCTTGGCAATAGAACTTGGATGCCACTTTCTCCTCATTTCTCAACATTCCCATCACCACATCCTTCTAGGTGGAGATGGATTGATCCATCCATCCATTGTAAGAACAAATTGAGAACATGGTGATCAGATAGTCAGACCTTCTGTATAGAACAGGCCAGGGAACTTCCCCAAAACAAGTCGTAGAGCAGATCTTTTAGGGAAATGTCCAATCTTGAGTTAAAAATAGTCAGTGCTAGAGAATCCACATGACCCTTTATGAATTGCTCCAATAGTTGTTTACTCTCACTTTAAAACATCTACACCTTATTTCCAGTCTGAATTTTTATGGTTTTAACTTCCAGCCATTGGATCATGTTCCACCTTCCTTTGCTAACTTTAAGAGACAGTTATTTAACATTTCTTCCCCATGTCATTATCTATAAATTGTAATCATGCCACCCCTTAACCTTCCCTTTGTTAAGCTAAATAGATTGAGCTCCTTGAATCTAGCACTACAAACAGAGCTGGCTCAATGGCTGTGGCCTGCCAATCTGGCTTTTGCTCTGGCACCCCACCCCACATGGGGGGAGATGTGGAACCCAGCCTCTGCTCTGGGCAGGCTCACCCTGCCCACAGGGCAGGGAACAGCTGGCCCAGGGGCAGAACGGGCCAGCCCAGAGGCTGGGCTCTGCTCTCTCACCCCTCCCCTGGGTCTGCTGTTCTTCTCTAGGAGTGGAGAGGGCTGGCCCAGAGGCAGGGCGAGAGAGTAGAGTCCACCCCATGGGCTGGCCTGCTCTGCCCCGGGACTAGCTGTTCCCTTCTCTAGGAGCAGAGTGGGCCAGTCTGGGGGCTGGGGTCTGCTCCCCGCCCCACCACTGGGCCTGCCCTCCCCGACCCAAGGGAGGAGCAGCCAGCCCAGGGAAGGAATGGGAGAGTGGTGCCTGGCCTCTGGACTGGCCCACTCTGCCCCTGGGCCAGCGGTTCCCTGTCCTGGGGACTGGACAAACCAGCTAAGAGCAGGGGTGCCATGCACAGAAGCAGCACCCGTAAGCTCCAGCAAGTGGTTAAAGTATAATTTGATGGGCCTCAGAACCCTCCTAATCTCTGGGTGCCCTTCCTTTATTGTCCAGACCCCTTCATGCATGTGCAGGCTCCAGGCCAGATAGACATTTGCAACCACTTCTCAGTACCCCATGCATCAATTATTGCTCCATAAAAATATTTATAATTTTATATGGCATTTATGTCTATAACAATTGTTGTCAAAACTAGCAAACACTGCAAAACACAATAATTATTGTGATTAACAACAGTGGGCCGTAGGAACTGCCAGCAGCCAAAGCAGGGCAAAACATGCTTCCACCAGATTCTTCTATTTTTAGGGCTCCTGGAACTCTGGGCTCTCGAACTGCATTCTGGTGAGTTCCCCCTTACTTTAATCCCTGCATAGAAAGAGAGTCAAGACATTCTGAGTTATGATTCCTACTGCAAAAGTAAGTCATATATGTTACACATATACATTGAAATGAGCCCTAGGTACATACTCATGGTGGGTAAGTTTCTCTGACCACCAGCTTTGACTTCCTTCTCTCTTTGGAGCATATAACAACAGTCATGATATATGAATGCAGAGAGATTGGGGTTCGGCTGAGATGAGCATTTGTGTTTGTGCGTGCACATGTGTATTTTTCCTATAGAGCAGTAGTTTTCAAACTTTTTTCTCAAGACCCAGTTGAAAAAATCATTTATGCCCACCGCCGAACAATTACATCTTTCAGCAATGCATTCCAGTCTTCGGTGGCAGCAGCAGGGGGTGCTGCGACCCTGTGCCGGAGGGTCTGCGACCCAGTACTTGGGTCCTGACACTAAGTTTGAAAAACACTGCTATAGAGGGTCTTTCAAGTATAAATCCATCTTCAATCACTGTGAAAACGTCTGCAAAGTCAAGCACCGTCAACAAACAGTGCCCTGTTCATAGGTTCTCTCACCAAAGTAACTGAGACATAATTTACTAAGCAGGGAATCCAATGGCCACATGTTAGCTTCCCGTTAGTGAGAGCTGCAGAAGCCATGCCCAAAGTTCATTGACCACAAGGATTTGCACTCCATCCTGGCAGTTATAGACTTTTTACTCTTTAAGATTTTTGGCTCCATCTGAACATTAAAGAGCTCCTGTTGAGGAAACAGAAAAGCATTTCAGTCCCTGCCTAAGAAATGAATGTGATTAGAAATGTCCAACTTCTGTAATGGTGACCAAGTTGAAAGCAACTGCTGTGCACACAGACTGGTAACAGAGGCTTCAGAAATAAGAGGAGCCACTCGGACACTTTGCAAACCAAACCTGGCAGGTTCGCTGCAGACTGTCCCCCTACTAGTCCTGCCGCAGGACAGCACAAACCTCTGCCTGAGCTGGGGAGAAGGGCTCCCACCTCTGATTTCTGCCTGGACCAGAGCTCCCCAATCCCCTCCCACCCCTTCCACAACCCCCCACCCAGCTCTCCAAGTATAATTTGATGGGCCCCAGAATCCTCCTAATCTCCAGGCCCCCTTCCTGTATTGTCTGGGCCCCCTTCATGCATGTGTGGCCCCCAGCCCAGGTAAGCATTGCAACCACTTCTCAATACCACACGCATCAGTTATCATTCCATAAAGATATTTATAATTTTACATGGCATTTATGTCTATAGCAATTATTGTCACAAACTAGCAAACACTGTATAACACAATGGCTATGTCCACACGTACGTCGTTATTTCAAAATAAGTTAATTCGAATTAAGGGAAAAGCTCAAAGTGAAATAGCATGTCCAAACACAGGACTTGCTATTTCGCTTTAGGAGAGGGGCACCATGGAAGGTGTGGCAACATGGCCCCCTCACTGGGCCATGCTCCCACCCAATATAGGCCAAAAGGAAGGCACCCTGGGAAGGCCAAGGGGTTGTTTTGAAATAATGGTTATTTCGAAGTAACACATCCGTATGGCGTTATTTCGAAATAACCATTTCAAAATAGCAGCCTTTTAGATTTAAAGAAGGTTTAAGCTATTCAAAATGATGGCTCTTATTTCAAAATGACAGAGCCCGTCATTTCAAAATAAGAATACGTCGTGTGGACCTAATCTCTTTTATTTCAAAATAACCAGTGTTATTTCAAAATAAAAGAGACGTGTGGACATACCCAGTAAGTATTGTGATTAACAATGGTGGGGTGTAGGATCTGCCAGTAGCCAGGTAGAGTAGAACATGCGTTCTGCCAAAGTTTTCTATTTTTAGGGCCTCTGGAATTCTGGCACTTCAGATTTGTGGGCCCTGGAACTGCATTCTGGTGCATTCTCTCTTACTTTAATCCCTGCAAAGATAATAACACAAGGTGAAAGGCAGCAAAGAACAAAGCCTGTAATTTACTAGAAGCCTCTGGGAGCCTGATCCTTGTCTCACATTCCTTTTATGCTGATGTACCTGCTGTGTGATTTAGGTGAACTCCTGCAGATTTACACCTGTGCAAGTGAGAGGTGAATCAGCAGCCCATGTTGCATGGGACAAAAAGGGGGGTACCCTATGACAGGCAAATCCCATAAGGCTCAGATCTCTGGTGTGTTATATATGTAGCTATGGACGTCTTGTTTTCTGAGCCGTGAAACTTTAAATCAACCATTTTGTTCTGAGTCATTTCTATTCCTCTTTTCTAGAAATTTGTTATTGTTCTTTCTTGATACCTTCTCCTATATATAAAATAAGTTTATTTTAGAATGAATGTCAATGGTTTTTCTCTTGCGGGTGGAAGCATAACGAAGTGCAGTTCGGCTCACCCCAGCCAGTTTGTGATGGTTACTCTGCACGGCCATTGTGTACCACAGTATCTCTACTCTAACTGTAGAAAGATACTGGTACATGGGGCAGAGAAAGTGGAATGTGAATGATGCTCGTTATCTCTGATGCTTGTCTGAGATAGTCCCAGGACTTCACTGAACATTAAGAGAATTTGTTTTGAGCTCGGTTCCAGAAAGGGGCTGAATTTCTGGGCTTTGGTTTTATCTAAATCCCCCTTAATAGTAGTAGAAACGATAACCTATGCCATCGAGTTCTCCTGGCACATCTTCACATGTCTTCTTCTGGATGCTGTGAAACTCAGAGTCTTGCCAGAGGCAATCCACCCAGGCCTTCTTCTTTATTAAATGAGTTTGTGTGCTGGCTAATATTAGCTTTGAATTGTTCTTGTTTTATCACAGTAGCCTACGCAATTTTCTCTCCTTGGTCTCAGGCTCTGAATGAGTTGCGAGTTCCATGTTATTTTTAATTTTCAGTTTAAGACTGTTAGCCTCAGGAAGTAGTTTTCTCTGTGAAATATACAAAATTGCCTCTTCATCTTTACTGTTTTCTTGAATTTTTTTCATTTTGTTTTTGTTTGTTTGTTCTCTGTGGTATAAATTCTGGTTAAGTGGGGAAATAATCAGACCATCAAAAAAAGATAGTATTCCTAGTGGTTAGAATGTAGGCCTGGGTCTCAGGACTCATAGGTTCTATTCCTGCCTGTGAAGGAAGGATGTTTGCAGTGATTATTCCTGGATTCTTTTTGCATTTCTGCCACTGATTTGATTTAATGCTTCATCCTGGGAAGTCATTTTGCCAGTTTGTCTCACTTTACTCAGCTGTACTTTATATGTAAGAACATGACATTTGTATGCATCAATCCCTGTGGTTACTGAGCATGTGACAAACACTGCATTACACAGAATGCCCACAACATAGAACAAAAATACCCTCTCCTAATACTGTCTTCAACTACCTCCAGGAAAAACTTTTTCCTAGGAATGCTATAGTCAAACCACTGCCGGACCAAAGTGAGGAAGAAGCTTTACATGGTGCTCTAAAGAGCAAAATTCTGAACCACCAGAGGGAGTGATGGAGACCCTAAGTGAAAATGAGAAATTCCTCTTTAGAGACCATGAAATTAGAGTGGGCATACAAATACTAGCCTCCTAGGCGGGCTGTAAAGCTTAAATTGTTAATTAATGAGTGTAAAGTGATTTAATGTCTTTAGCAGAAAGGAGCTAGAGGAATGCACATGTTGTTAATTAATTTATTATTAATTATTTTTATTTATTATTAATGTTATCAGTGATTTTCCAATTAAGATCCTGGGGCAAGCAAGGGATCTCTTATTGGCAACTGCGTGAAATGGGAAAATACGTGAAAGATGATTTATAAACAGTAACTGGCCCATCATTGAGTTCTTGATCCTGCACCATTAAACAAAAGTTGAGCTTTGCCTTTAACTTAATGACCAGACTCAAGTCTTTAATCTCTGGTAACCAAAACCTAAGTTTGTGTTTTGCAAGGTTTTTTTTTTTTTCTTCATCTTCTTTTTAATTAACACTCTGAAACAAATTACTTTTTTGTTCTGTCGCTAGTTAACACAGGTTGCTGGAAAGACACTGTGATGCTTCTTTTTGCAGGATTTGTGTTGTTTTTAAGGTGTATTGTCACCTTTGAGACACACTAGTTATTTCATAAATGCTTAGGTTTTAAGTGTTTTTTATTGTTTATTTTAAAGGGGGGAAAAGCAGGTGTGATTACAAAAATGATCCAATTTGCTTGACACACTGTAGAAGCAAATAGAAAAAAAAAATCAAATTGCTGAATGTAAGAAAACTGCCAAGACGACATTTTTAACACTTACACCAGACAAACTGTTGGGTTTCAAATTGGCAAACAGTTTGTTATGACAATTTTTTGATGGAGCATTTCATAGAGAGAAAACTAACAGGAAAACTCTACTCCCAGGAAGAGGGGCTCCTAAGCATCAAGAAGCAGATGATGCCACTCAAATCCAGATCACTAGAGAATCATGGAATTGTAGAAATAAAAGCCTTGATCTTGCAATCAGATTGCAGGGTTTGAGTCTTAATGATGGGAAGAGCTTACCTGGTCTTGACAGCACAAGATGATGCTGAATAATGCTGGGCCAATAGTCAATAACATGGTTTATTGGCTGAATAGAGCCTTTTTCTGACTGGTGCAAAGAAATCTGCACAGTTCAGGGGGAAGAGGAAGGAATAGGATGGCTTAAGCCACTTTTTATGCCAGGAACCACTTTGCATCCCAGCCAGAACCCAAAGGATGCACTTAGATAGCCCTGAGGGCCTGCCTATGTTATGGCAGCCCAAATGAGATGCATGTAATTTTCACAGTGGCTCCTTCATGCCCTAGCTTCCAGAGGTGGCCTTGTTAGATAGTTAGCAGTTGTCTTCTGCCACTGTGGATTTTAGACATTATTCCAAGTTTTACTTTGCAACTACAAGGACCAGACACCTTTTTGAAAATGGAAGCTCAGCTTCTCAGATAACATGATTCCAACAACTGGGCCTTTGGGAGAAATGCCAGCTATTGTGGCACTCATAATAAAATTGCTAAAGTTGGCAACACTGAATTTATTGTAGCATGGGACATGACTCAGTTGCTGGTGGCTTGTCTCGTCCTTAAATCATGATTTGAGCACTTTAATAACTCAGTCATAGGATACAGGTTTATTGCAGGAGTGGGTGGGTGAGGTTTTGTGTCCTGCATTGTGCAGGAGGTCAGACTCACTAGATGATCATATTGGTCCTGTCTGCTCTTAGAGTCTAAGAGTCTACTGAGAGTATTTGGAATTCACATTTTACTAGTTGAATTATTTTGACTAGACCTATGTGTCACGTTGTTTACACATACATACTGTGCCTTGACTGGCTAAACATAACTCTTAGCATGCAAGGGCCAAAGATTTTTGTGACTATAGATGAAGTTCACTTTCAGCCTAGTTTCTTTATGAGACTGTCACGTGGGACTGTGTCAAAAGCCTTCCCAAAAAAGATTTATCCCATCTGTGGTGCCTATATGCAGAAAGCCCAGCACAAAGACTGTATACCATTCACATCTCATCAGAGCAGACACAATCGGTATGTCTACACTGAAGCTTAGGTTGACTTAACAGGTATGTCCACACATCTCTTTTATTTCAAAATAACACCAGTTATTTCGAAATGAAAAAGATTAGGTCCACATGACGTTTTCTTATTTCAAAATGACAGGCTCTGTCATTTCAAAATAAGAACCGTCATTTCGAAACAGCTTAAACCCCATTCATTTCGAAACAGCTGTTATTTCAAAATGGGTATTTCGAAATAACGCCATTTGGACATGTTGTTTCGAAACAACATGTCCAAACGGCGTTGTTTCGAAATAACAGTTTCAAAATAACAGCCGTTTTAATAGCAGGCTTTCCCTTAATTCGAATTAACTTATTTCGAAATAAGGACTTTATTTCGAAATAACTCATTTCGAAATAACTTATTTCAAAATAACAATATATGTGTGGACATAGCCAACCTGCCTTAAGTCGACCTAAGGTACTCCCTGCCCCTATTCATAATTTATTACATTGACTTAAGCATTTGCTTCAATAACTGCTGGCTTGAAAGCTGACCTAAGCATTAAGTCAATTTTCGAGGGCAGGGAGGGGCCCAGGCCCCACCCCCTGCCCTGCCTTGTTCCAGGTCCTGATCCAGCTGCGGGGGCTCAGTCGGGCCCCAGCCGCCAGTGACAAGGGGCTGGAAGTCCCCAGATTGGGCTCCCAGCCCCTTGACACAGGCAGCAGGAGCTGGTTCAGGCCCCCTGGGCTGGATTGGGGTCCGGAGCTGGATCACATCCCAGAGCGGGGCAGTGGGCAGGGCCCGAGCCATGTCTACTTGTATAGACATACCCCTCAGTTGACTCAACAAGGTCAACTTTAAGCCGACTTAAAGTATTCCTTGTTGTCGACTTAAAATAGCCCCCCAGTGTAGACATAGCCAATAGGAAACTCTTTGTCGTGAGCCTTCACCCATAACTATAACCAAGTCTGTGCTCAATCAGGTTCAAAAGAAGCTCCATGAATTCATCTCTCCACATATTAAGTCTTATTTCTGGTAGAGAGAAGCCTGAACCAAAATCCAATATCAAGCTTTGGGAAGTCTCAGATGCATCGTTGTGTCCACCTTTTGTTTCTGGGCCCTCTGAACAGTCCTGTCCTGTCCAGGAAGTAGAAGTACTCACATACTACTAGAAAGGCCCTTTGTAGACATTTCTAGTCATGCTGGAAGGAGTCACAACTAGGAATCTCAAAAAAATTGCATTCCTACCAGACTTCCCACTCGGTTTGGTGGGCCCATGATGGTGCATATGAATTACAGAGAAACATCTCAGGTTTGTTGGGGAAGGACTAAGTTTTGGTATGAAATCCCCACTCTCCTATAAAAGGCTGTACATGCTTTGTGCTATGTTAAAGTTTTTTACTGACTGGGATTAAACTATACAGAATCTCTAGACTAGGTTTTCTCCTTGATTTTTTTTCATGTTAGGATTCCTCTCTTCAGCCTTGCATCATTCAGAAAAACACAGGTGTTCTTATCACATGTGTTACCTAATGTGGTAAAAGCCTAAAGTTTGTGGGTTTTACATGAATTAGTAGGTTGAGATAAACCCAAGGTTGTATGTACACATACATTCCCATTTGTCTTGGTCTGCCACCATGTGTGAAAACTACTGTTGCCTCATCTACACAAGGGTTTTACTATGTATTCACTAATATGTGGTTAACCTCCCAGCCATCTGTTTTCTCAAGTGGACACACCTTAGCTGCTACCACCTTTCCTAGTCCCAGCTTCCTTTGAAGAGAGCTGGTTCCACCTCTCCTATTTTCAGGGGGCAGTTTAATGAATCACGCCTCCCCTAATAAAAACAAACAAGGAATCTTGTGGCACTTTTAAAGACTAACAAATTTATTTATCACATGATCTTTTGGGAGAAAATGCCACTTCATCAGATGTTTGAAGTCAAAGTGGGATTTTCTCCCACAAAAGCTCACACAACAAATACATTTGTTAGTTTTTACAAGTGCCACAGAACTCGTTTGTTTTGCTGAACTAGACTAACATGGCTCCCCCTTTGGAACCTACCCTAATGAGTTAGCAGTGATTAAACTGTAGCTTCAGATACCATCCGGCTGGGATAGTCCTGCTACCTGTAACAGGGGCTGTATCTAGAGCAAACCTGAACTTGGAACCATTTGCGGGTCGCGGTTCAACAGTGAGTATATTACACACTATAGTCCTGCAGATATTTGAATGGCACCTCCATGCATCTTGCTGTAGGTCTAGCTGTATATCATTACTATCCCACTTAGGAAGGGGAGACATTACGGCTGTTAGAATGGTGCATGGTCTAAAATCTCTAATCTTGCAATGCATATTTCCCTCTTGCAGTGGAGAAGGTGATGATGCACAAACAGAAATGATAATAATGTACTAGTTCTTTTGCATAAAGTGCCTCTATCCTTGACTGGCCGGATTGTGCAGCCATGTGTCATAGGTTCAATAATGCTAACAGCTCACTGAGATTCTCCTTTGGATCAATTTGTAGCGCTCCATGCTCTGAGGTAGGAGGATCTGAGCTCTGTTTCTGCGGTTGCCCTGAGATTGTGACTGACCACAGCATGCATTGTAGTTACAATCAGGGGTTAAAGAGAAGGGGATCCCCACTCCTCTTCCTGGTTTGTGTACACAGTTACTCCCCTGACTGAGCAGCTGGTATTGAGGAGAGCTTCAGTTTCAGTCTGCCTCAACCACTTGTTTCAACCACAGAGTCCTAATCATCATAGATTTGTATGTGAGAGCCTGGATGTATGTGTACATACAAAATATCCAAGATCCCTCTCCCGTACACACAATAGGGCTTTGACATCAGGTTCTCCAGGCCAATGCAGTTATTGGGGAAAGAGTATATGTCAGAAATAACTGACTGTACTGATCAAACCTGCTATTTCGGTTAGAAAAGGGAACTTTTCCAAACTCTTCATTATTTATTTTCCTTTCTTCTCTCCATTAAACTTTTCTCCTCCTAAACGCCAGCCAGCCTGCTCAAACTTTAAATCACTTAAGTGGATGTGTTACACCTACAGCTGAATGAATAATTCAGTTCCTAGTCACTGTCTGACTTTGATAGGAAGAAAAGGGGGAGTCCCCAAGGGTCTGATTATGTTAATCTCAGCTCAGTTGAGGGGAGGGGAAGGCTAATTAATTACACATTTACTGTGGGGAATAGTTTGGTTGTTTTTTTTTTTTAAAGCACCCAAGAACTGGTTTCTTGGACGCTTCTGATCACATTTGAGAGCACAGGACCAAGGCAAGCAGCCTCTTGGAAGCTTAACACTTTCACGTCTGCTTAGGGCACTGAGATAATAAAAAACAACAACAAAGCACTTGGATTGTGTTGCATTTGAAAAAAACGCCTGAACTGCAGAATGATTCATCATCTGCTGCTGTTGGATTCATTACTGATGCAGTTGTGAAGGCGATTTTTTTTCCCATGTCATTTTCCATTTCCTGGGAAACTTTGCTTCTGAAAGCAAATGTGGAGCCGGCTGCCTCTCCCAGAGCGTTAAGGCAACATGGTAGTATTACCATTGACACTAGAGATGCAAATTATTTTTCACTTGGCACCAGAAAGATTTGTGCTGCCAAGAGAACTATCTCTAGATTAAGCTTTTTTTTTTTTTTTTAAATACTGTAAACTATTTTGGTAGCAGCAAATTACTGTTGCTTGGTGGTACATGATCTCTGGCTATTTTTAATGCCCCTGGGACACATTTGCAACTCTCCTTCGAGTGTACATGTACGATCATTTTCTGAAGGAATCAAGGCCATTTTTATGGCTAGACCATTTCCATTCTATGTTAAACAGGTGAGAATTGCCGTTTTAGAATGATTCTCTTCTCCAGCCCAGGTAGTATATTTCTATAATGTAAAATGCATATTCACAAACACTCATTGTTTAATGTTTCTAATGCCTGCTTTGAGCTTTCCTTTTATGTTCCCATTTGGTTTTGTTATTCCTTCTCATTTCCTGTCCTAAAGAACAGAACAAAGTGAATGTGTGCTTTGCGAAAAGCTGTTCTGTTTTGCCCTAGAGGTGGCTGCATTTTGGCAGGTATATGGACGGGAGGTGATTACTGTATATTCATAGGGCCATGTTCAGGCTGGTGAGACCCTGTGGTGCATACCAACACACTTCTCTCCAGCACTAGGAGAGCTGATTGAAAACTGGCACTCTGGATTCTGTTCCCATTACAACGTAATTTGCCTCCTCCCAGGCCCTTTGCAGCTATGGAGACATTTAATAGGACATGACCATGAGAGAAGGGTACACAGTCTGCAAGATTATTAAGGAGTTTTTCTGAACTCATGCCGGTTTAGTACAGCATCCCCCATATATTTATTCCTAGTCCTAGTAGATTGCAGAGAACATTTGTGCTATGTCCACCTGTGTTCATTGTAAGGAGAGATATGCCATTGTCCCGCTTACCAGGATCAAGCAACACCTTGTAAAGTGCTTGAGGCTCCTTGGGAAGAGAGGTGGTATATTGAAAGGAGAAAGGGCTGGGCCAGGTGCTTTGTACTAGCTGTGCCACACTCGATGCACAACCCAGGATGAGGGCAAAAAGTAGTATTGATACTGGAGTGACAAGGAACAATTCAGCCTAAATCAGCTGTCCTCTCTTGACCATTCTGCCAGCTTGAGATTACTAGCAACTAGAGCACAACATTGCTGCCATGCCATGCCACCTCCCTTGTATGACCCACAGCCATCTTTTCCCTGCTATGGGGAAAGGGCTGGTAGCTGAGAGCTTAGAACCAATTACAGCAGCTTCACTCCCCCTGGGGAGACTCTATCAGCCTCAGAGGAAGGCTTGCAGTCTCCTGAGCTGTGCAGATCAGTTATGTTGGGAGGGAAGCAAGGATCTGTGTTAATAAAATGTTCTGTCAAATAAAACCAAGGTTCATGAACAGCACTGCCAGGGAGAACACCTTTCCCCAGCAAAATCTGTTGGAATTCAGAATAGGCACGAGAGATGTGAGCATGCTTCCTTCATTTATCCTGAGTCTCGGCATCATAGAGAACAAAAATAATGTCAGCACATCCCATGGGCTCACGCTCCGATCCCAGCAACAGGTGGCAGCATGTCATGCTGCAGCATTAGTGGCCTCCAGAGTGAAATGGTAGCTTGTGCCCAGGGCAGTTTGCCTATCAGTAGAAAGGCTGGCTCCACTCAGCCTCTCTGTCACCTGGCAGCACCCATGGTTTCCTCTGGGAACAGCAGTGGGATTTTCCCCAGTCAGCACCTCCAGAAGCTGCTTTCTTTAAAAAAAAGAAAGTGTTTTCATAACTCTGGGAAGTCATCTCCTCAAAACACTTAAGAACTTTTCCACTTGTTCATTTCTATGCCATGGGAAATCTTTGAGTGATGTTGCAGATCTTTTGGCAGGCCAGTAAATCAGCCTGGTTAGAAATCAGAGCTGAATGGGTTTCTTTTGGGCAGCGATGTGATGTGATGGGCAACCCACAGGATTATAACCCAGGGTTTTGTTGACATATTATCCACCCCTTGGCAACTGTATTGTCACTTTCTCTTACACAAAATGGGCTCATTCCTCATGACCCTGCACTTCAGCCTTGACTCTCCATTGCACTGCACCTTCTGTTGGGAAAAAGGTGAAAAATGCTATCACTGGTGTTGATGGGTAGAGAATGGAGATTTGGCAGCAGTTTATACACACATTTTTCATGGGTTTAAGAATCTGTCTACAGCTTTCTCTGCAACCTTGGGGAGAATTCTGCCCCCATCTGCCTCAATTTCCACATCTGTAAAAGGGAGATAACAACACTGGCATTGCTTTTAAGTAACTAACATAAGTGTTTTGTTGATGTACTGAGCTGATAAAGATAAGGATGATTATAAAGTGGTGATGAGGCTAAACTGAGACCCTAGGTCAGTGGCAGGAGGAGAACTAGAGTTAAGCCTCCAGGAAAGAAAGAAAAGTGACTCTCTGGTTAAGGCACTAGACTGGAACTCAGGAGATCTGGAGTCAGTTCCTGATTCAGCCACAGAGTCCCTGTGTGACCTTGGGCAAGTTTCTTAAGACCAGATCCTCAAGGATTTTCAGGTGCCTAACTCCCATTGACATCAAATGGAAGTTAGGCACCTAAATACCTTTGAGGATCTGGGCTTTAACGTCTTAGTGCCTCATCACACCATCTGTAAAATGAGAGTATTAATGCTGCCTTTCTCCATGACTTGTCTGTTTCAATAGTAAGTTCTTTGGGGCTGGGACTGTCTATTACTAGGTGTCTGGATAGCACTTAGCACAATGGGGCCCTGCTCTCGGCTGTAATGCAGATAGTTCTCATAAAAACAAACAAGGAGTTCTGTGGCACTTAAAGACTAACAAATTTATTAATTGCATGAGCTTTCAGGGGAGAAAATCCCACTTTGTCATATGCTTTGAAGATGGGGGAACTTACAGAATGGGAGGAAATAAATGTAGGGAAGTGTGAGTCATGGGAACAGATCACACTAAATGTAAATCAAAACAGTTGTAAAAACTCAAACACTGGGGAACAGCATACAGAGGAAGATGAGGTCAAATCACCTGTTGTAGTGATTATATAATAATACAGTAATTATAATGGTCATCATTTCAATCTTCCTGATCATGCCATCAATGATTTGCTAATTGTGATGCTCAGACAGATGAATACCAGAGCAAGGCTTCCAAAAGAAGCTGCTAAGATTGAATTTATTTGCAAATTCAATTGCATTGCTTCAGGACTTAATAGGGACATTGGATTTCTCTCATTACAACAGGGGATTTGACCTTATCTTCCTCTGTATGCTGTTCCCCAGTGTTGAATCATTACAGCTGTTTTGATTTGCTGTTCCAGTGTGACCTGTTCTCATGACTTACACTTCCCTGCATTTATTTCCTCCCATTCTGTAAGTTCCCCTATCTTCAAAGCATCTGATGAAGTGAGATTTTCTCCCACAAAAACTCATGCAATAAATAAATTTGTTAGGCTTTAAGTGCCACAGGACTCCTTGTTTGTTTTACTGAACTAGAGTAACACGGCTGCCCCTTTGGAAGTTCTCATAAAAGGCTCAGGTGAAGTTAGTTCTTGGTGAAGACTTGGGGTACAGGTTAGATAGGCAGTCCTCCCCTATTTCTGTTCACAGTACAGCTAGGAGAGGTATTTACCCCTTATTGTGAGTATTCACTTTATTTCAGAACCACTAGATACAGACCTACCGCATCGAGCCTCACCTTCCATGACATAGTTACCTACAGCTTGGGAGTGCAGTTTCCCACATCTTCATTTTAATTCATAAGATCATTTCTTTTATCTGCTGTTTATTCTGCATCATGGGCTCATTGATGCCTCCAGCAATCTTTGTGTGCCAGGGAATTATGGGTCCGCAGTGTCTGCAAATCTGCATCGCAGCCAAAGCCTTTGAAAGCTGCTTCTCTTGAATGCTGTGCATTTGGCTGGCTTCCCTCCCTTCCCCTCTCTCTCTTTCTCTCCTTTAATCCAGGCAGGTTATACCCTCAACACTGATGGGAGACTGGCTGCACTGCACCGCGTAGAACATGGTAGGGGCATCTTCACGTCTTAGCAGATGAGCTCCAAATCCTCCTGCATATAACATCAGAATAAAAGCAGGTAGCATATGGGCTGCACTCTCCTGGCCTACTGCCACCTACACCAGGGGTCTCAAACACACAGCCCGTGGACCGCATGCAGCCCCTAAAGAGCTTTCCTGTGGTCCACACCAACACTTGCTACCAATATTTGCAATATCATTGTATGAAAAGGTTTCAGTGATGCAGCCCTTGGGCTAATGCACTAGCCCTCATGTGGCCCTCAACTAGTTCTCATGCAGATTTGAGTTTGAGACCCCTGGCCTACACCATGGCTAAACACTTGGGACTGGCTTTCAGAAGAGTGCTGACAATGGAACCCCACTCTCCTGAGTGCATCATACTCAGAAGGGGCAGAAGGATGCCCTGTCCATTTGATTCAAAAGAGGGGGAAAGTTACATCTCATTTCCTCTTTCTGCTCCATCCTTTTGCTGTTTATCCTTGTATTTAAAATAATCATGCTTTCTGGCTTTCCCAAAGAAATCAGAGTGCATATGAAGAGCTAGTTACATGCAGTTATAGAAGCTGGTTTCTCCTCTGATGGCCTGCTAGCATTTTTTTTTTCCCTAAAACTGTCTCTTTTCCCCCTCCCCACCCACGAGCTTCAGCAAGCTCAGCTGCACATAATGACATCCAATCTGTTCAGGAAAAGGAAAAACCAGGAGAGGGAGAATATTTCCCTTTGATTTATAGAGAAGCCAAGCTGGCAGAGAACCCAGCTCAGGGATGGGTGGAAGGAAAAGCAAAAAGCGAATTTGTGATGCACAGGCAAACTCACCCCTTGGGAAGGTGCCAGCCAGCACAGCAGCCGTGACCGATGCAGACGCTTTGCAGGTTTCATCTGTACACCCAAGGCATCCTCCTTCCCAGTACATTCCTATTGCCACACAAACACACGCCCACAGTCTGTGGAAAGCCACACTTGCTAATTTAATTTTAAAATGATACTAGTGTTAATACAACCCAGCTCATTAGCACTAGACAAAACATAGTTCTCCATGTGAGGCAATGGAGGCTTAGACAGGGGTGGAGTGGAGGGCCCAGCAATTCTGATGCCTCTGTTCTAATTCAAGACACCATTTTCAAATGAGGATCCAAGATTTGGATGAGAAGATCGTGGTGCACTTAGGAAGGAAGGAAAGGTGAGATAAGCGAAAAAAGAAGGTAGATCTTGACTTGTGGTTAAGGAATTGAACTGGGATTTCCCAGTATAAATCAGGAGTAATTTTCACAAAGTTGATGGAATCCCAGTGGTGTAAAACCACCATGAGTGAGAGAATAATCAAGTGTGTAGTGTGTTACAGGCTCACTTATCACTCACATTGCTGGGGGGTAAATGATGGCACATGGCACAGGTTTGGACTTGACCTGATTTGGGTATATTTACTCTTTTGACAGTGGTCATGAACAGGATGGACAGCTAGAAGCAAAAGTACCAGATGTGATATAGCCAGGAACTGCACAGTCTCTGTTGTACTTTAGGCCTGATCTGCAGCCCTCCCTATTCTAGTTTGGAGCTCCAATACAATTCTACTAATGCATCTCAGTTGCATGAATCAATTGCACACATACACAATGGGCTTAGGAAAGTGATCTGGATATCATAGTGGACCACAAGCTAAATGTGAGTCAACAGTGTAACATTGTTGCAAATATAGCAAAACACCATTCTGGAATGTATTAACAGGCATATTGTAAGTAAGACACAAGAAGTAATTCTTCTGCTCTACTCTGCACTGATTAAGCCTCAGCTGTAGTATTGTGTCCAGTTCTGGGCGCCTCATTTCAGGAAAGATGTGAAGAAATTGGAGAAGGTCCAGAAGAGAGCAACAAGAACGCTTTAAGGTCTGGACCACTTGACTTATGATGGAAGATTGAAAGAACTGGGTTTGTTTAGTCTGGAAAAGAGGAGACTGAGAGGAGACATGATAACGGTTTTCAAGTACCTAAAAGGTTGTTATGAGGAAGAGGGAGAAAAATTGTTCTCCTTAACTGCTGATGTTAGGACAGGAAGCAATGGGTTTAAATTACAGCAAGGGAGGTTTAGGTTGGACATTAGGAAAAAATTCCTAACTGTCAGGGTGATTAACCATTGGAATAAGTTGCTGAGGAAGGTTGTGGAATCTCCATCTTTGGAAGTTTTTAAGAGCAAGTTCCGCAAATACCTGTCAGAGATGGTTTAATAGTGGTACTTGGTCCTGCCATGAGTGCAGGGGACTGAACTCGATGATCCTTCATGATCCCTTCCAATTTCTATGATTCTATCTCTGTCCTGATCCTCCTCATTCCCACTATTCCACTCTTAAATCTTTCCTAAATGTCACACATATAGGGCTTTTCCCATAAACCCTCTCTATCCTGACCTTCAATCCCCCCACACACACACACACACCCCCAGCACACATGGACAGATAAAACAGCTCACATACCTCAGTCCTGACTTGCAGTATCTCCTGCTTGGAATCCTCTTGAATAGAGCTGCCCACTGACACAGAGTCTTACAGTGATTTTGCTGATGTGGTTACATGCCCCCAATAGCCAGCCCCACAAGGAAAACCCAGCAAACTTGTGGATGACCCAGGCTTCCAGAAAGAAAGAGGTTAATGCATTAAAACACTGGGTCTCCTGGCTTTCTCAAACAATTTCTTTAGTCTCTACAAGCAGACACTCCCATTCCTACCTCATTGTTCGCACAGAGTATAAACAACTTCACTCAAGCGCAGATAATTCCCCATGCTCTTCTCTCTGCTGAAAATCCATAGTGGCTTTGCCATCTGAATCTCAGAGCTACACCATGCCCTGCCACAATGATCCATTTAATAAGTGCAGCAGCCCAGAGGATGGCATGTTCAGTTTGTTTTGCAGCAGGACAGGATGTGCAGATAGTAAGACAAATAAAGCGCTCCTGACCCCAACTGCAGTGGAAACAGGTGCTTTTCTCACAGGGAAGCCACTGTCAATTCTGGTGTTCAAGTACTGTCTAGTGAAGAGGATGATACAGCCTGGCATGAGGGACAAGGAGCAAGATAGATGCCAGCAAAATGGTATGGAGGCAGCATCAGTATCTAACCTGCTATAGAAGTTAATAGTGTATGTCTTTTGTTATTAGATACTGTCAAGTCATCTGGTTTAGGTAGTCAAGGGAGAGCTGAACGAAGAGATTCTGGCTCTTTTCAAAGAAGGGGTCTTGTGGCACTTTTAAAGACTAATAAATGTATTTATCACATGAGCTTTCATGGGAGAAAAATCTTACCTTCTCCTATGAAAGCTCATGTGATAAATAAATTTGTTAGTCTTTAAAAGTGCCACAAGACTCCTTGTTTTGATGAAGTGGACTAACACAGCTACCCCTTTGGCTCTTTTCAGGAAACCAGCCCTCAAACACAGTCTGGCTTGCAGTGGTTCTACATCCACCACATTCTGCAAAGGACAGTGTATCTGCACTGCATGTACTCAAGAGCCTGGAGAGCTGGAACTTCATGTCTGCACAGGGACAGTCCCAGAGGCAGAACAGGGGTGCATGTCTTCCAGGAAACAATTTGTTTTGCAAGGTCATTGGTGACTTGACTGTAGGAGGTGATGCCAGAACAGTCTTACTGGCTGGGCTTTCCTTTGGCTCTGACCCAACTGTAAACACAGAGCCAAATGAGAGCCAGCATTGTCAGTTCAAGACAGGTTTATCTGCCCCAAGTCACTGTCATGTTTTCAGGCTAAGCACTTTGTTGTTAATTGATCCACAGTGGCTGATTTGGCACGAAAGCCTACTTCCTTTTGCATGCATCACCCTAGTGTTCAGTCCCCAAGTGTCTTTGCACCAGGAGTCTAAGACTTCCACTACCATCCATTAATTAACCTCACAAACCCCTGGGAGGCAGGGGCATGCTATCCTCATTCTCTAGAGGGGCACTGAGGCACAAAGACCTGAAGTGACGTTTCAAAGTCAAGGCAAGTTAGTGGAAAAGCTGGGAAAGGAAGCCAGGCAGCTTCCTGACTCCCAAACCCCTGGGTGTGGCCAGAAATACTGAGTCAGCGACAGACAGACAGATACATTTCAAGGAGTTACAACAGCTCTGGATTAGGCCCTGAGAGCATGGCAACATTTTAGGCAAACAGAGCCCAAACAGACATCGTATGTCCACCAGCAACTCCCACAACTTTGGAGGCAGTGTTGGTCAGGGCAGCGTCTACAGCTAACACTCCTGTCCCCCCACCCCTCTTCCTGGCTTACTATGCTACACCATATAGATTGGTCGAGTCTGCCCCACCTTCCATATTTTATTTATATTGGCACCAGAGAGCTCCAATCAAGGCCAGAGCCCCCACTGTGCTAGGTGCTGTACATTACATATAGCCAGAGACAGACCCTGGCCTGAAGAGATGACAAGGTGTGGGAAAGGACACAGAGGTGCAGAGACTTGCTCCAGGAGGCCTGAGCCCCAAGCCAGTGCTCTATTCACTGGGCCACACTGCTTCTGAATATCATTTTCACATTCCCCTATTCAACTGCCTCCATGCTGCAATGGAGGAAGGATGTGGCTGTCAGCCTACCTAAATTTGAGAGGGAGGCAGCCTGCAAGCTCAATAGTTAGTCACAGCATGTTCAGTTTTCAAATACCTCTCTTCCCGTTGATACCATGGGAGCCTGGCCACCAGTCCTGGGGACACTCAACCAAGCCAGATGGCTCAGGGCCAAAACTGCAGAAAAATTGAGTAAGTAGCACCGCCCACTTCTGCTTTACTCCTGACAGCAGATATGTGATTTCAGTGCTCATCTGCTAGATGAGAATAATTAAAACCCAGCCCACCCTAGCCCAAAGCTTCCCCTAGGTTAGATTTCAGGCTTATGACACCTACCTCAGGCTAATTATAGACTAAGAACAACTTGGCACCCAATTTTCCACATTGGTTTCTTTTCTTCCTCTCTCTGCCACTATAAATAAACAGATTAATATTCTGGTAATTGAATTGCAGCTGTCCCGTGAATCTCTTGTTCCCATCTCCCTCCAGCAGGATGGTGAGCCAGGATGAAATGCCGGCTTCCTGGTAAGTACCATCCACAGAGTATCTGAAGGAACTGCACAAGTGCTCTGGCGTTTCTTTATGTCCTAGGGCATTTATAGCAGACATCTCAGCACAAATGCATTCGTTGCATGATTAGCTAAGCAATGGAAAACACAAGCCTCAAAATGCATTCCTGGTGCCTAACTCCTCCATCCTCCTCCAGGCACACACCCTATGGCTCAGAAGTCTACTGTCCGTGTGCCATGACCCATGGTTGCCGGATGTGGAAGGCAGACAAGGAACAAACTGGCGGCTGGCAAATGAGACTAAGCCATAAATAATTATGTACTGTGCAGGGTCTCAGCTCCCCCATGATTCATCTCATTTAGGTTGATGGAACGCTTGTGACAGCCTCCCCTTGCAGCCCTTTGATGACTGAGAAAGCAGTGAGCAGGAGGGAAGAAGCAGTGTGGTCTGGCGGAAAGAGCAGGAAAGTCCTTTATGTCCAGACTCTTCCATTGGCTTACATTGTAATCTTTGGCAACTACATTATATGTTTCAGTTTACTTAGATCTGTGTTGTGAGGGTTAATAGATGCCAAAGAGCATTTTGAGGGCTCCGTCTGAATGATACTGTAGCATGCAGACAGGCCTCAAGGGGACAATGGTGAAAGACATCATCTCAAGGCCCAATCATGTAAGGTGCTTAGCACCTCCTTAGGAGTGCTGAGTCCTTAACCGTCATGCAGTTCAACAGAGGGAATTGCTCCCACCCTTGCAGGATCAGCCACTCAGAGGGGCTCTTGGCTCAGCTCTTATAAAAGCTGCCAATCCATTCTCCTTTCTGCTCTACTGTCCTATCTCACTGGCTGACTTGTAGAGATGCACCAGCTGGCCAACATCTCTTGGGGTATGTCCACAAACACTGGTTATTTTGACTTAAAAAATGGCAGGTCCACATGACGTTCCCTTCTTTCAAAATGAGGAGCTCCCTCATTTTGATATAAGGAAAGTCATATCGATATAATAAAACCTAGTATTATATCGATATGGTGCTTAAATCAAAATTGTTATTTTGAAATAACACAGTGCAGGCATGTTATTTTGATTTAACTGTTAAATTGATTTAACAGTTTTTGCCCTTCCCCTTCCCAGGTGCTTTCCTTTTCCTATATAATGAGTGGGAGCATGGCCCTTATAGGGGACCATGTTGCCACACCTCCCATTGTGCCTCTCTAGTGGGGACCTGTTAAATCAATTTAACTTAAATTAATTTAATGATTTTTGTATCAATTTTATTAAATCAATATAAGTTAAATTGATTTAACTTTGTATGTGTGGACATAGCCTTGAAGATGCAGATAAATGAGACCTGGTTTCAAACTGGCCCTTGTTTTGCCCTTGCATAGTTAGTGAGATTTTCCAAAACCCAAACCACCAGCCCCAGTTTACCCATCTCTGCTGACTAGTACCATGCTATCGGTATCGCTGGCATAGCCAATTTGTCTGAGGCCAGGGAAGCATTCAGATATCTGTGCCAGCCTCTTGTTCTCCTACTGGGATTAGAAAGACCTGCCAGTGCTAATCCAGGATTAATTTTCAAAACAAAACTATATTTTTGCTAGCTACGTGCAC
Source organism: Podocnemis expansa (assembly GCA_007922195.1). NCBI lineage: Eukaryota > Metazoa > Chordata > Testudines > Podocnemididae > Podocnemis > Podocnemis expansa. Next base: position 14,910,083 of record ML681963.1, on the reverse strand, counting down.
TGCAAGTGGACAGGTTGCATTCAGGGAGCAAATTCCGTCTCCTAAGTGGGTCTCCCCCATGACCTCTTGTGTGTTCTTCCTGGGGAATTGTCTCCTAGAGAATAAGCATTATGCTCACTCCTCACTGGATGCTCAGCTCTAGTACACTCAGACTACTTGATGTGGTTGGTGTGAGGATAAAGATGACATGATTTATAGGATGAGAAGTAACAGTTTCTAATGTTTAACACATCAGACTGGGAACTAAGAGACCCTGGGTTCTGCCACTGGTTTACTCTGTGCGCCACCTGGGCAACTCAGTTTTTCCATCTGTGGAATGGATACTACAACCTCATGGGAGGCTGAGAGAATTAATGTTTTCTGTGCTTTGATATCCTCCAAGGAAAGACTGTGCAGAAGGGCATACTGTTACTGTTGCTTACACGCCCATCCTCCCACTGACTTCAGCAGGAATTTAGCTGAAGGATGCAGCAAGTAAAACCTCAATCAGGACTCTTTGGCAAGGCATTGCACAGTGTTTCTGGATTTCCCCAGTCCAGCCTACCTCCCCCAGGCTGCATTTGTCCCACACCCCCATTTCCTGTAAACTTTGCAAAGTTCCTCTTTCTGTTTAAGCTAATTTTCCACATTGTAAAACATAAAGGTCTAGTGTTTGGGGCGGTGTGTATACCAGGCAGACCTTTCAGTGTTTAATACTGGCTCCTTTCTGGGCAGACACCTGACACAGCACTGGGAGAAGGTGTAACCCTCTGGCCCTGAAGGCAACTGCTACTACGTAGCATTACTATAAGGAAATCAGCACCTGTCTCTATCATCCTGTCTCTCTCCCCTGATTTACACAGAGCGCAAGCCGCTGCAGCACAGCGACCTCCTGGAGGCTGCTGTCTGAGATACTGACTGCAATATTTCCTGTGTCTGTGCACACCTGTGCCCACAAACTCAGCATCTGTGCTATGCTGTGCTGGGGAGGTAGAGGGAGGGAGAGGAAGAGGAAGGGTTGCCAGGCCTGCCGCAGCAATAAATGAGAGAGAGAGAGAGCGAGAGAGAGAGAGTCTGATCTCATTCCCAACAGGCCATCTGAATCAGAACTGATGCATTAACGCATTAACAACTCCTTTCCATATTGCAGCACCCCAGACAAGGGGTTTGCCCAGCAGAGATCTTTGTTCCCCTTTGGGGAGTAAGGGCTCTGGGAGGAATTAGGAAATGCAGAGCCAATGAGAGACATTTGGCATTGCTCCACCAGCACACACTGTTTTATTAACAGGAATCATGCACGTCGCTGAGACATGGAGCCAGCCAGACCCTGCAGCAGTGCCAAAAAGCAGGGGCTGTCTCCTTGCTCTTGCAGTTCCCACCAGTACATGAGGCACATTGATGCATGTGGAAGGGATGGAGTGTTAGTGAAAAAGGAAGAAGACATAAAGGGAATTGCTTGTGTTTATTAGTGAGATACAGTCCTGAAGTTGGGAGAGGCGCTGTTCATCTCTTGGGTAGCTCCACCAGCATCTGTGGGAGTTATAGGAGGGATCAGTTTGGCCCTCAGTCAGTTCTGAACAGGTGTCGGTGAGGAAGCCAGCATCCCTGCTAATAGGACACTCAACCTGTGGGGACCTTGAACATCAAGAAGAACAAATGTTAAATGGAACCCTGTATTCTGGAGTCTCAGCCCTGCCACAGACTCAATGTGTGACCTCATGAAAGCATGTTAGTGACGTATATGGCCCCCAATGATCCCGTGGTATCTGAGCACCTCCCAGTCTCTACCAGATTTATTCTGACAGGACCCCAGTAAAGCAGGGCAGTGGTACTCTCCCCATTTTACAGCTGGGGAGCAGAGGCCCAGAGAGGCTGAATGACTTCCCCAGGATCATGCAAAGAGTCTGTGGTGGAGCAGGTAGGTCTCCCTAGCCACTGGGCGGTCCTTCCTCCTCAGCTGTTCAATGGATCTGAGACTGTAATGCTTCCCAGCTTCAGCGAATGCCATAAAGGCTCTGAAATCAGGAGCCAAATAAAAAGAATTTGACAATTATTTATTTATTTGTTTTTAACTTGACTCAGGATTTGTGACAGCTTGGGTTGCCAGGCTACACTGACCTGTGTAGATAACAAATATGGCAATTAGAAATGAACACCAGCCTTCATGTGGGCCATTTCTCCACAAGTGGTGCCCATTTCTTTCAGGGAGGGGCTTCCTTTCCCCCTCTGACATCTTCTCATAGCCCTTTCAGAGCAGCAACCAGCCATTCAGCTGTTACAGGGACACAATTTCATTCTGTCTGTGTCTTCTCCCTTTTTCTATCTGTTTTCTGAAGACTAAGATCTGAACCAATCGTTCAGTTGCATCAGGTTAATCAGTTTACCTATTTAGTATATGTGACCACATTTATATTGATTTAAATCTGTCTTGTATCAGTTTGGCTAGCATCAGCAAATGTATAGATACAATCTAAACCAATATAACCCATTTTAAACCAGCAGTAGCGGCATTTTCTATGCTGAGAACTTGCATTGGTTTAATTCAGGGGTCTCAAACATGTGGCCCGTGGACTGCATGCGGCCCCTAAAGCTATTTTCTGCAGCCCACAATGACATGATCATTACCAATATTTGCAATATTATTGTATGGAAAGGTTTCAGTGGTGCGGCCCTCAGGCTACTGTACTCATCCTCATGCGGCCCTCTACTAGTCCTCATGCAGTCCTCATGGTGATTTGAGTTTGAGACCCCTGGTTTAATTTAAGGTCTGAATTTAAACCACTATAGTTATCTCTGTGTGGATTGCTTATTTCAGTATCTGAGTGGCTGTTTTGGTTAGTTTAGGTCACTTAACAGGATAAAGTTAAACTGCATGAAGCCACTTTACGCTGAAATAAGTGTCCGTTCCAGGATTCACACCAATTTAACTATTTTGGTTTAACAAGCAATTTAAAATAAACTGATGCAACTTCCCCATGGGACAATGCAGTGCAACTTTTTTATATTGACTCTCTCTGGTCTTAACTAAACCAATTAAAGTTAATTCAATGTAACTGCCATATGTAGACAAGCCCCAAGCAGCCAAGGTCTTTGGTATCATCACTGGCTCCCTCTCTGTGGCAGGCAATTTGTCCTATTGACTACTGGGAAACACAGGAGCACTCCGATAACAACATGTTACTTGTTAATTCTCCCCCCCATTCAATGTTAGAGGTCAAGAAACAGAGCCTGTTTTTGACTTGTGTTTGCTCCTCATCTGATGTGCACACAACTAACTGACCTTAACATTATGCCTAGTTCCCCACTTTGCTTTCTCAGTACCTTGTGATCCAGGCATTTCAGGGGTCTAAATTCATAGCTGGCCATCCATGATATGGCTAGTTCCAGTAAATTTGCTGGAGCAAATGCTCACAAGTCTTGTAGAATCTGGCTGCAAGCTGTATAGACACCAGTTATTTAGATATCGCCTTACCACAGAGGGGCCAGATCACTAAACACAAGGTAGCAGACTCGGGAGTGTTTAATTCACCAGCACAGATTCCTCTGCCCATCGCTGCCTATTTGATTAAAAATATATATACATGCCAAAGGCTTGATATGTCTCATGTGACACATTTAGCATCTGCTGAGCGTCCTGGAGCTGCCTGCAGTGGAAAACAAATCACTGGAGGATAGATTAGATGGAAGGAAAAAACAAAGCAATTGACACCCTCAGGCACCAGAAATCTCCAGACCGATTCTTGCTGACTACAGAGAGCGAAGCAATTTATGGGAACATGGCTGAGAGCTCTCTTTATTTCAGAGATGCAAAACCCCTGCCTGGCACTTATGTTAACACTGCATAAGGCAAAGCCAATGAGCTGTCTGAGCTCCCAAGGCCTCAGCCCTAGGGAAGCTCTTAATGGGAGTCAAAAGGGATATTAAACTTTGGAGAGAAATCAGGGAAATGTGAAACACAGGCAGAGGTGTAGCATGAGGACTGAGGGCTCAATAAAGCGAAAGCAAACTGCTCCTGTTCTGTTGGATTCCCTAGCATTGTACTCCCTCTTTGGGCCAGATCCTCAGCAGGGGTGAGTCAGGATAGCTCCGTCAATGGAGGTGGTCCCCAAGTCCAATGAATGGAGAGCACACTGCAGATGGAAGCAGGGGTGTTTGGTAGCTGGTGTTTGGTAGGTGGCAGCCAGATTTTTTTTTTTAAGGAGTTATTGCAGCGAGAGACAGGAAAACAGACGGAGTGGGAGAGAGAGCAATGAGTGGTTCATTGGCACCGTTTGTCTGGCACAGCAGGTTCTGCACTTACTTTTGAGCTACGTCTCTCTCCAGATGGCTGGTGGGAGCCAATTACCCAGTTCCCTGCGTACCATGCTCCATACTGGAAATGTATTGTACTTCTTGCCATCTTTTAAAAGCTTTTTTTTTAACCCCCCTGTAACCCACTGTTGAGTGTGTATTATGGTTGCTTTCTGTACCTGATCCATACGTTATATGAATCTGTTTACAAAAGCTCTGGGTCTCTATTTCAAGCTGTACATCCACTGCTCTTAGCACTAGAGGTCCCTGGTTCAGTCCCTGCAGGGTGGTCACCCCTCCTTTCCAGCTGTTGCTTTCATTTTATCTGAGGCTCATTTCTCATCTGAATCATGTCATGCAATAATTGCTCAGGGCGAAGAGGACTCACCTGGGTACTTTGGGTGCATTTCTCTGAACATCACTGGATTTGTGCAAACTATTAATTAGTAACAAAGGAAAAAGATCTAGAAGTTAGAAAAGTAAAAATGGACAGGCCAGTGCCATGGACAAGGGATCTTACAAGGAACTTGACAGAGTGACTGTGGTCCTACATATTTTATTTATGGATAGACTTTCTGTAGCCCATGTTACTATAGTAACTGAGAACCTCATCTACATTGAAGATTTTGCCCTTACAACCATCCATTAAGGTAACAGTTGTTTTATGATGGAGAAACTGATGCACTGAGATATTAAGGTCTTAATTTCAGATCTTCTAGCACTCACATAAACTTCAGCCAGAGTTGCAAGTACTCAGCCTTCCTGAAAATCAGGTCCTGTAGAGCTTTCAGTGGGCTTGCGTAGGAGAGTCAGGACTAGAACTCCATTCTTCTGAGTCCCAGTTCAGGGCTTAGACTAAACCAAAATCCTGCCTTATTCTAGTAAAAGAGAATAAAAGGCCCAAATTGTTTCCAGTGCAGCACAAAGTAAAGGTTGCTGTCTTCATAATGGATCACTCTCTATATCATATAGATGAATTACGTATATACAGCAGCTTTGAAGAAAATGGAACGTTATGCTGGGAGGGCAGAATAAGTAGGGTACCACAGAGATCAGTCCTGGAGCCAGTTCTGTTCAATATTTTCATCAATGATTTAGATCAGTAGTTCCCATACTGTGGTCCAGGGATCCCTGGGGGTCCATGTAGTTATTGCAAGGGGTCCACGAATACATCTGGCCTAGCTGCTGCAAGCCAGCTAGCAGGCCCAGGCCCAGGTAGCTGCTGCTGGCCAGCGATCCATGTTGAAGAGGTCTCTAAATCAGGGGTGTCAAACTTACAGCTCACAGGGCCAGATCCGGCCCACCAAGTGTACTGATGCAGGCTGCAGAGCTGCTGGCTGAGCTGTGCCTGGAAGCTCTCTGCAGCAGTGAACTCCAAAGACTGGCTCCCAGCACAGCAGGGCTAGATATGCTTCTGACTCACTCACATGATCAGAGTCACAGCACAGGGGAACAAAGGAAACACTCCAGTCAATCCCGACTCAGCTCTGCTGTGATCTGCCAGCCAATAAGAGTCTGTCACAGCAGGCTAGGCTGGCTCGAGAGACACGGCACAACCCCTGCCTCCACCATCCCAAAAGTCAGCATGCTTATTTGATTGATAGCACATTGCACCAGTCACTGATAAAAAAGGAAAAAGTAGCTGAGGCCTGCATGGGAACAAGCCAATCAAGGGCCAGAATTCTGAATGACTAACAATAAGTGGGCCAAGAGGAGGAGAGGCAGGTGCCCAGCCTGCCTGTGACTGAGACTGATTTTTTGCATGCCAACAGGAGGTGGAGGAAGGGGAGGATTCAGGGAGCCAGTGTGGAGAAGGGGGACCCACAGGGCAAGGAAAAGGGAAGGTGTGGAAGAGCCTGCAGGGCTGGGGAAAGGGAAGGGAAGCCCATGCCACTCTGAACATGGAGGGGCAAAGGGTTGGGGAGCCCGTGCAGCCAAATGGCCTGCAACAGGTATCCTGCCTTCCAGTGTGCCCCCCCCACATTGAATGAGTTTGATACCTCTCCTCTAAATGAATTGTATTTGCCTGATGTGAGCAGCTACACACTGGTTATGTCCCCACGCCATGGGAGCAGGCAGGGGCCAGCTCCTCCACTGCCCTTCTGCAGCACTGCTTCCTGCAGTCAGCCCTTGATAACAACTATTATCATTTGGGGGGATCCATGAAACTTTCTGATGTTAAAAAGAGGCCTTCATACTCAAAAAGATTGGGAACTACTATTTTAGATGATGGCATAGAGAGTACACTTATAAAGTTGCTGATGATAACAAGTTAGGTGGGGTTGCAAGTGCTTTGGAGGATAGGATCACAATTCAAAATGATTTGGACAAACTGGGGAAATGGTCTGACATAAACAGAATGAAATTCAATAAAGACAAGTGCAAAATGCTCCACTTAGGAAAGAGCAATCCATTGCACATATAGAAAATAGGCAATGACTGCCTAGGAAGGAGTACCACAGAAAGGGATCTGGGTGTCATAGTGGACCACAAGCCAAACATGAGTCAACAGTGTAATGCTGTTGCAAAACAAACACCATTCTGGGGTATATTAACAGGAGTATTGTGAGTAAGACACAAGACGTAATTCTTCCGCTCTACTCTGCCCTGATATGGCCTCAGCTGGAGTATTGTGTCCAGTTCTGAGTGCCTCATTTCAGGAAAGATGTGGACAAATTGGAGAAAGTCCAGAGAAGAGCAATATGAGTAATTAGAGATAATGATGGAACACTTGACTTATGAGAGAAGATTGAAAGAGCTGGGTTTATTTAGTCTAGAAAAGACGAGACTCAGAGGGGGCATCATAACAGTTTTCAGGTATCTAAGAGGTTATCACAGGGAGGTGGGAGAAAAACTGTTCTCCTTGACTGCTCATGATAGGACAAGAAACAGTGGACTTAAATTACAGCAAGAGAGCTTTAGGTTGGACATTAGGAAAAAAAATTCCTAACTGTCAGGGTGAGTGACAACTGAGATAAGTTGCCTAAGCAGGTTGTCAAATTTCCAGCATTGGAAGGGTTTAAAAGCAGGTTAGACAAGCATGTGTCAGGGATAGTTTAAGAGGGTACTTGGTCCTGCCATGAGTGGAGGGGACTGGACTTGATGACTTCATGGTCTCTTCCAATTGCTATGAGTCAATGAAAGTGAGTGAATGAGCACACTGATGTATGTGTCCATCCTCACTGGCATCTGGAGTCTCTGAAGCAGACCATTAGCTAAATGCTCCCCAATTTCACTTGAAATTAATTAATTTCCCACCCACAGAAAGCTGTTGAAGTTGCCATCTTTAAAATGTTCCCAAAGATTTTGAAATAATCCTTTCTTTCTTAAAGTCAATTAATGTTTTCTGCATGTGAGTCATTAAGACTATATCTACAGTGGCAAGTTGAGGCTTAAGTCAAACTAACTTTTTGCCTGTCTACATCAGGCTATCATTAGTTCAAACTAAGGCATTCCTTATTTCAAACTAATTAACACTTAGTTCGCACTAGTAACTACCACTGGTTAGTTCGAACTAAGTACAGTGGAGGCCAGCACTAACCCTTAGTTTGAACTTAATAAGTTTGAACTAAGGGCAGTTAGTTTGAAGTGGACTAGTTCGAACTGATGTTAGTTTGAACTAGTCCACAGTTTTAATTTGAACTAATAAGTTTGAGATTAGTTTGAACTAATCTCTAACTTATTAGTTTGAACTAACAACTTCAGACTAATTTGTCCTAATGTAGACATAGCCTAAGTGAGATGGAGACAGTGTGTATCCTACTGGTTCCTCTGCAAAAATGAGGAAGTTTGGGTTCCTAGAGAGCCCATCTCACGAGCTGGTTAACCTCAACTCATTTCTGACTCATTAGCTGCAAGACACACTGGGTTCCCTTTCCTCCCCCTCCCCTCCACCTCTTATTTTTCATTTGAAATATGGTGTTAGCTAGGACATGCATCAGTGGGAAGAACTTACAGGAGATAGAAGCCATAAATAAGGATGGCTGACTGAGTTTAAGTGAAGTCTGCAGCACAGTTGTTGAAACAAACCATTAGCTTCAGTTCTGTCACGTCACTAAGCTGAATGCCTTTGAGATCGAAATGTGGGACAAAGATGGCTTGGACTGGCCAGGGATAGTTTAGCCTCCTTCTGGAGGGAATGGCTGAGATACAAGTTTTAAAACTGAACTGCATGGTTCTGCCAACATGCTAGACCAGGAGGGCATAGGACTTCATTCTACTTCTGTTTGAAGCCACTGACTTGTTCAGTGAGCTTTCATGCATCATTTCATTTTGCTGTGCCAATGAAGCCAGGTTTTTAAAAGGCTCAGCAACCACAACTGAGGACGTGTTTTCCAAAAAACTTGGCTCCCATTCAGGCATCTTTAAACCAAGACTAGACATCTTTTGAAAAGCGGTGTCATAGCTCAAACAGCTGTGGGTTTGATGCAGAAATTACAAGGTGACAATCTCTGGACCATGCAATACAGTAAGTCTGACTAGATTATCATAATTGTCTCATCTGACCTTAAAAATCTATGAATCTAAATAAATGTTTGGATTTTCAAATGAGGACAGCATCCAGCCGTTTCTCTTGTTTTCAACAGGTGTGGTAGGTGGGAATTTTCTGTTTTTTTCAATGGGAGCTGCTGGGGACCGGACACTTTTGAAAGTCTGGACATTTCATTTAGGTGCCAAATGAGGGTTGAGCTCTTCTGAATTCTGACCCTAGTTGTGGATGCAAAGCCCATCTGAAAATTCCGACCTTAGTTATCCTGACTGTAATGTGGAACTAGTGATTCGAGAAGCATTGCTGGCACCCGGCTTACGGGGCCCAAGCCATGAGTCCCAGCACCCAAGCCCCAGATCTTTACCCGGGACCAGCGGCACTCCTCAGCTATTCTCCCGTCCCTTTGTAAAGTACTTTGAGATCTGTGGGTGGAAAGTGTCTGACGTCCCTCTCATATTAGCTAGTTAAATAAGAAGCTTGTGAATCAAACTATAGCAATATTGCAATGAACAGAACAATTCTTTTATTTGTTCATGCTGCCTTTCAATACAGAATAACGATACTGCACAATCAATGTAGTCTGAGCCTCAAGCAGCATATGTGGAAAATGAGAATGTGCTCTAGAGGGAGCAGAATAGGGACTGCATGACAGGACTCCTGGGTTTCATTTGCAGCTCTGCCACTGATTTGCACTGGGACACTGGGCAAGTCACATCATTCCTCTGCCATGGCAAAATACAAAGAATACACCTCACAGCAGGTTTGTGAGACTTCAAATTAAAGGGCGTTCTGTGATGCTTGGTTATTACCAAAGAGCAAAATATTATTAAATTCCCATAGTTCCAATTATAGTTCCAATTATAGTTTCTTCTGATCCCTAGCTCCAAAAAGAATCCATGTCTGTCACACAGTAGCTGGTTGCTGTGGACAGACCAGAGCATGTGAGCCCAAAGCAGCTAGTTCAAGAGGGCTGGGATACAGCTGGGCCTACAATGGGTTGCAAGCAGGCTTCTGGGAAAGACTGAGACTAGGGGCAAAAAGCCACACTAGAGTGGAGCCAGCTCCAGAGGTGAGTCCCTGGAGCAGGGGCAAAGGGCAGTAGCTCTCACATCCTGCACTAGAAGGGGAGCAGAGCTGACTGATGCAGGATCTAAAGTGTCTAGGCTATAGGGCCAGGGACTGAGTTAAGACTCTCTTCTGTTTGTTTGATAGGCTTTGTTTAAAGAAAAAAAGTCCTTCAAAAGACAGAGCATGGTAGCCCATGCTTTGGAGCTAGGGAGAAGTGCAGCTCTCCAACACATGGTACCAGCGGTGGGATACTGGGTCTACAACAATGTACCTTTAAGATGCTGGGACACATTGTTAACTGTAACCTAGTTACAAGAAATACGGCTCCTTGCTTGAGCTGGCCAACTCATAAGGCGCCTTGTCATGTCTGATTGGAATTAACTCTGCTTTCTTCCTTCAACTACTCTCCATCCTTCAGAAAGGAAACTGCAGTAACAAATCAGATTCTTCATTGATGCATTTCAAGTTTGGGGTTTTTTAAGTCCTAGGGTGAAATTTACTAGGTTTAGAGGGACACCAGGAAAGAGGAGGTGTAGAAGTATATATAATCCCTTTAATATTTTAAAATTTAATTATTTCCAAATTAGGTTAGTGAGACTGTCAGGAATGCTGCATCTAAAGTATGGAACCCACAGGCAGCATTGGAAAATGAGATGAGAAATTAATAAAAAAAAAAAAAAAAAAGCAAGCTATTGCTTCAAGGCAGCAGACTGGAACGCTGACATTCCATTACTCCGTCTGTCTGCTGAATTCATTTAGCATCTGTGGCCTAAATAGGCTAGTTTAAAAAGGCATGCTCCAGTGTTGGTGGTTTATATATATCTATATATCTATATCTATATATAGCTATAGCTATAGCTATATAGATATAGATATAGATATATAACTGTATGTGAAAGGGCTAGAGGATTTGCATATCGTGGGATAGGCGTATTGCTATTCTATTCTTATCTGTAGTTAAAATGATATCTTAGTGCCTTTTGTAAAGCTTTACAGAGTGTGGTCTGGATCTTGCAATTGGGCAGAGTGAGTGACCACTCCACGCCCCCAATGGAGCAGTACACAGGTGTCAGGGCTTGCATATGCAGATCTAGTTACAGGATTGGACCTAAATCTGGAATAAAAGCAACCATCATTGATGTGCAGCCACTTCAGGAGCATGGGGGAGGAGAAGAAAGCTAAGATGTGACAGCTGTTTAACAGCTTTTGGCAATACCGCACAAAAGTTTGGGATAGGAAGTGAATCAAAGTCCTATATCCAATTTCAAATGCAGTTTGACTTTAGGCCTACCTAAGTGTAGTCACACCAAAGGCCCTGATCCCTGTATTCTTGAGTTTTTCAAAGTTCCTAGGTGGTCAAGATGTTCTGTCTTCTCCCCCAAAACCATTGCACTCTGCAGCAGCGCAGCATTACCGGACATTAGGGAAGGGCTCTAGTTTAATGCTGACTCAGAGAGAAGACCACCACCCACCAAACACTGTCACCAATTCAGGCAGCACCATTTGTTTTAACCTGGGGAGCTCCCCTCCAAGTACAGTCTCTGTGTTTCCCTGCTGGGCATGCATGAGATCCAAGATCAAAAGCTTGAAGCTGTCTAGCTGCAGCATTAGAAAGATCTCATAAGCATGTACTAGAGGCTAGATAGATGGTTTAACAACAGTCCAGAAGGCAAAGAAGAAAATGATTCTCTGCTTTCCTGCCAGGAGACTTACAAGAGTTTCACTTCTGGGCATTTTCTGAACCATCTGGATACCAGGAGGATAAAAGCTACCAATGTAACCTCCCACTAAGATCAATCATTCAAAGCTTTCTGTGTATTTCTAGTTTGGATTTGTCTTCCTTTCCAAGATTTAGAAACAGAACCATGAATATCCTAGGAGCAGAATACTGTATAATCTTCTATTTTTTTTCCTCGCTGTTTTTATTCTCACTGTTTTTATGTAAACCATCTCAAATTCTATAGTCCCTGATTTATCACCTTTAAGGCCTTTGGGCAAATCACATAGAAAGGAAACCCACCAATTTTTATGAGGAATCATATATAAATTGTTAAATTGGCCCCTTCTCCTCAAGTTTTGGTTGCAATATGGATTTTATCAAAAGTTTCTGTTGAGTTAAATGGAGATTACCCAGCAGACGGATGTCCTGGTAAAACTTCAAATGGCTTTACTGATGCAATCTACCTGGAGATGGTGCTCTGGGTTCTGTTTCCAACCATATATGATCTTATCTGGCAAGATTCTCAGAGCCTCCTTCCAATTCCCTAGGGCCCTCCATTCTTATTGGTCCATCATCTTGCAGATTCAAGCCCATGTTTCCTAATCTAGCTGTTTAGGCATTTACACTATGCACACCACTGTTATCGTGGAGTGGATAAAGCCACAGACCCTACATGTCGTGCCTAGGGCTTCTTGAGTCACATGATTGCTTCAGAATCTCAGTTTCTAGGTGGCAGTTTATTTTTGTTTGGTTTGGTTTCTAGCGTTCCTGGTTGGGGGAAAACAGCTTGAAAACATACACGACGTTGTGCTCTGAATATGCTGTATTTGTCAGAGTCCGTAAACAGCCTGAAACCAGTGTCGTTACTAAGGCGGGGTGAACAGGGCTTTGCCCCAGGTGCCCTGGAGTGGTTCCATTTAGCTGCTCTATCAAAGGGAACGTTCTGTGCCACGTGCTCCAAGTGCCACTCATTGTAAGAGGCACCAAAATGCCTAGTTACAGTGCTGCCTGAAATGATAAGACTGAGAGAAAGGGAGACCCATTCATCTCAACGGCTATGTCTACACTTCAGAAGTTAGTTCAAATTAACTTAGTTTGAATCAATTAATTTGAACTAAGTTAATTCGAAGTAACATGGCTCCACTAGAAACCCAAATTGAAATAGCATGTCCATGGACACAATTTGCTAGTTCAATTTAGAAAGGGGGCACAATGTGAAGTGTGGCAACATGGCACCAAACAAGGGCCATGCCCCCACCCAATACAAAGAAAGAGGAAGGCATCCTGGGACGAAGAAGGTCAAACCATATTAATTCAAACTAATGGTTAGTTCAAATTAACGTGGCTCCACTGGGTTAATTCAAACTAATACATTCGAATAAACAGTTACCTTGAAGTTAAGGAGGATTGTATAACTTTGAAGTAAGCATTCATTACTTCAAGCTAAGGAATTCTTTAGTTCGAAGTAGTGAAAGCCAGTGTAGCTGTGAATTAATTTATTTCAAATTAATCCTCATTAATTTGAACTAAATCAGAAGTGTAGACATACCCAATGAGGTGTTAATGTTCTTGGAGACCTTGCCAACTCCACCCAGCAGTGAATTTAGTGGATGGCAGTGGGAAAGAAGTACAGCATAGAGGCCTCTACTTTAGCAGCTAACCCAGCCACCGGGTTTAAGAATTGTCTCCATTCCCCTGAAAGGGTTCCTTTTGCCATCCCTGCTACAATCCTGGGGGAGAGTAGGCTTTATGTTGCTGTCCATTTTCTCTGGGAGGGAGAGTATCACCCTGAGGCTCCAACTGAGGGGTAGAGATGCAGTATGGGGATTTCAAAGCACTTTAGAAGGATGAAACACATCATCATCATCATTTTCAGAGATGGGGATGCTGAGGCACAGAGAAGTGAAATGTTGCGCCCAAGGGCATGCAGGCAGTCAGTGGCAGACTCACAGCTAGAACCCTGGAGTCCTGATTCTCAGTCATATGCTCTTTCCTCTAGCCAAAAACTGAGTCATTTTCATTGACTGAGATGGAGATCTGTGTGACCACTCACTCATCAGCATCTCAGCACATAACTGGGTTGCACCTTAGGCAAACATTCCATGCCTCAAGTCAATGGAGATTTCAGTCTGGGATGAGGCAAGAGCATAAAAATGAGCGTAAAGCAAAACATTTGACTGAAGAAGCATGGTCCGCAGTCCCCTGCCGCATGACACTGATCAGAAAGTATTAGCTCCCTCCATCACACATTCACAGAGCAGTGCTCGCTTGTAAGCACTCTCATTCTTCCCACAACATGTGATACTGCTGAAGAATTATGCGTTTGAGTTAAGGAAATGACTTGTTCAGTTTTACCAATTTTCCTATTAAGCTGTGACCAATTAGGAAATTTGAGTTTTTGCTAGGACCGGTGCAGTGACGTTTTTTAGCTCTTATGAGGATATGTCTTTCCCCATCCCATATCCCCACCCTACCCATCATGTTGCAATGAGCAGTGGCTGTGGTTTTTTTACTAGCCTCATAGAATGGAAAGGAGATGTCCTATCCTGTGAAATAAAACAGTGCAGTTGCTGAGCTGCCACGCCTCTCCTTGGGCTTCACAGCCTAAGGCTGAATATCTGCACAGCTATTTTTAGCACTGTAGCATGCATGCAGCAAGCCAAGTCTGTAGATCCTGGCTCTGAGACACATTGCAAGGGGTTTCTGCTTGCCATAGGGAGACGTACCCTGGTTGTGCAGAACATCTATCCATAAGTGGCACTGTAGGAACTGCTGGATGTTGAACTCTTTTATAAACTTGATCCCATTGAAAATAGAGCTGGGTGAATGGACGATTTTTCAGTCTTCTGGCAGTTTTGAAAAGTCAAAAAAAAATTCATTTTGGATTGAACAAAACATTGTTTATCCCAAAATAAAACATTTCAAATATGAACATTTTTTAACACAGGATTTTGTAATTGATGGACATTTCCAAACAAAGCAAATGTGTCTCTTTTTTAGAATTTTGCTTTTGTTTTTTTTAGCACAGTTTGGCAAAACTGACACATTCACAAAATGTTTCAGTATCACCGAATCTACATTTTCCATCACCCACCTCCAAATATTTATTTTCAGTGAAAAAATTTCACCCAGCTCTATTTGAAAATTTGGCCCTGAGTTCTTTTGAGAATTTGACTTCCCTCTCCACAAATCTGAATCAAAACCCTAGATCCCATATGCTGATGTGAGATTCTCTCTAGCTCATATAGGAGTTCTGAGCTTTCCACACTGATGGTTTGTACTATACTACAGGTCAGACTAGAATAGGTTATCATAATGGTCCCTTAATAGCTGTGAAACTTGGGTGAGTTTCAAAATGTGATGTTGTCAGCTCAGATCCATTTCATGCCCCCTTGATTGCATTGGGGCTGCCACCAGTGGCCAAGCCAGGTACCCTGAAACAGATCTCTCTCAAACATTATTTCACTCTGCTGTTGATGTTCTAATTTCAATCCATGTGTGTGTATGCATGTCACCCCAAATCTACATGGACCAATCTATGTGTGTCTATGCATGTCACCCCAAATCTATGGGAGTCAATCTATGTGTGTCTATGCATGTCACCACTATGTGGGACAATCTATGTGTGTCTACGCATGTCACCCCAAAATAACATTGAGGCAGAGGACAGGATTCAGGAAAGAAGGCATTTGTTTGGAGAACAATGAGGACATCCACAGATACATTAGATAGGATGAAAACTTTCAAAATATGGAACAAAATCATAAATCTTCATGCTTCAGGACCTAAAACAGGCACTTACTGATGGAGAGTAGAAACAAACTCCCTTATGGGCAAATTCCATAACTACCCCTCATCAAATCATAGAAATTATGGGATTATTTCCTGATGAGGTGTGTTATTCTGAGCACTGTCAAAGATAGGATCCACTTCAGTGTCATGCCACTGTGCTGCACACCAGCACTAGCTGGATCTTTACAATGAAAGCTGGGTTAGAAGCTGGATCTTGCTTTTTTAAAAGTATAGAGCCTTATCAGTTGAGCAAAGGGAGAATCTTTTACGTTGTAGCAACCCACATATAAGTAGTTCCAAAGGCCATCCAGGGAGGGGCAGACATTCACATACACACTAGCCAGATCATTATGTTTGTACACTACATTTTTTTCCAGACCTGTCCTCTGTTTTCTTACTAGACAGGCATGATGGAGTATGTTATTCATGCTGCATGTTTGCTAATGCTTTCCTCATTCAATGTAAAGAATGGACGTAGGCTTTCTGGGTAAATACTTGCAAAATTTCCTCAAGAGAGTTAATATGTCTTGCAAGTATGAGTCACCATCATGTAAATTCCATCTTTTTAACACTGACAATATGGGGGAAAATTCTACAAATCAGTTTCAGTTTCATTACTTTTTTTAAAAAGACTTTTAATGGAATTGCAGTTCAGTTTTTAAAAGGATTTTAATGGGGATCATTTGCTGCCAGGAACATCTGTGCAGTTAAACAACATATTTTATTGTTTTCAGAAGAATATCCCTTTGCTTATACCAAAGGAATCAAACAAGCTCTCACATGTATATTGCTTGAAAATCCTCAGGGTTTACCATTCTTGGAAATATGTTGTTTTACAGAACTGTAAAATTCATTACTTTAGGAGGGGAATATTTTCTATCTCATTGATCAGAACTGAAACTTTCCTAACTGCACTGTTCCTACAGTTTGTATGGCAAACTTCTTGCCACAGAAGTCACCTCACTGATGGCATAAGGGAAATCCTTACTAATGCAAAGTTTGCACGTTGCAGCTTTTTTACATAATAAAAAGGATTATAGAGGACATGAATCGATAGACTGTGGTGGTTTTGAACTTGTTTTAAGCATACTTCTCCTGAAACAGAAACAGGATTTGAAAAGACAATAAAGAATTATTCTAATGTGTATGTAGAAAGCGGCACTTTTTCAGTTTGATAGTCTTCAGGAATTATTCCAAAAAAGGGCTTCCATTTTTGTTGTGCTTTTTGTTAGTAAAATAGGAACAAAGCCTATTCTTTTCTTCTATGTACATATGAAGTAGAATGTAAGATAGTGGTATAAAAAGATATTACATTATTGAATATAAATAAACTGCAAACCTTTGGAAAGTTGGTCCACAAGTGCCACTAGTCCTCAAGTAACTAGGCCAAAGCCTCTGCTTGTGTTTTGCATCACTATCTTTCTGTTAATCTCATACCACATTACACCGTGAATATTAAATAATAAATAAATAAGGTTTGGTGTTTTTGAATAATTATTAAAAAAGGATAAAAACAAATCAAGATTCACAGCAACAGTCACTCAGCCAATGAATGAAAATAACTACTTGCTGGGTTACTAGCGCACCTCAGAGAACTCTTCTGGCTGTAAGAGCATCTCCTCTGGCGTCCTTAAGGTGACAGGACCACTTGACTTTTCCTCACTAAGAGCCCTAAAAGAGACACTCAGAATCACAAGAGCCTTGAACACACCTACAAGCATTTCCAAAAGCATCAGAGAAATATCTCCCGCCTGGCTGCTTCACTGCAGAGAACAGAGGGAGCATCCTTCCACACTCAAAACTTGGTACAGGCTTCCATGAGGCTTCTCTGGTAAAGTAACGGCAGCAACTGGCTGTAACAATTTGTTCCCTGTCTTATTCTGTTCTATTTCAAAGTGTTTAAATTCCCAACTGTCTATCATGATTCTGTATTTTATCACTCTGCTACAGAGGAACAAAGTCCTTTGCTTCCCAATTAAAACCAAATAGCTCTATGGCACTAGTCCCCAAACTTTTTTCATCACTCCTCCTCCTTTCCCAGTCTGCACTGTGGCGGAGACTAGAGCAGAGCTGGAGGCAGAGCAGGACTGGGTGGTACTCCCTCCTCACCCCCCATGGGGGCTGACCGAGGCCCTGCTGCAGCCCCCAAATGGAGGCACGCCGCATAGTTTGGAACCCACTGTTCTATGGTCTCTGCTTTCCCATCCCTCCATTGTTCCCACATGCAAACTAAGCCCCCATGTTCTCCGCACAAGACAAATCCTCCTATGGTTTGGAATCCAATTTTTTGAGGTGCTGAGTGCCCTTCAATGCCCAATGAACTCAGTGAGAATTAAAAACACTCAGCCCTTTGTAAAGTCAGACCACAGGGATGTTTTTATGGAGATTTATTTGTATTTTCCTCAAATTTTCATAGGACAAGCTCAATTAGAATGTTGTTTATTAGGTCTCTGAGGTATGACATAGGGATCAGGCAGCAACAGATCTTCATCTGGTGTAAATCAGCCTATCTCCTTTAAAGTCAATGGAGCTACACCAGTTTATATCAGCTAAGGATCTGGCTCAGCATTTGGCAATTTAATTCCTTGGAGCTGCAGGCGTGCATGCATCCCAGCAAGATCAAGCTGGGGTATGTCTACACTAGACTTTTTTTTAAGTCTCATGCTAATTAATTACCAAGTAACTCAAAATAATTCACATATTTGTAGTGGCCGATGTGAATATTCTCCAATGTTTTTTCTAGGCTACCCCTGTTTTTACCCTAGGTCAATCAATGAATTCTTAGATAAAAATTTAGTGTAGACAAAACCTTGTGCTTTCAACCTTTTGCGTGGTAACTGAATGAAATTCTTGGCTGTCTGCATGTGAGTCTTTTGGATGATACCTTAAAAGCTGAAGCTCAAAGTCTTAAAATCATGATTTGAGAATTTTAATAACTTACATGTTGCCAGGATCCAAAAGGGTACCCCTCTTAGGCTATGTCTACACATCCATTGTTATTTTGAAATAAGGATTTTGAAATGAGTTATTTCAAAATAAGTTAATTCAAATTAACAAAATGTTAATTCGAATTAAGGGAAAGCCTGAAATCCAAACGGCTGTTATTTCGAAATGGTTATTTTGAAATAAAGCCATTTGGACCTGTTGTTTTGAAACAGTTCTTTCGAAACAACAGGTCTACACAGCGTTGTTTTGAAAGAACAGGTCTAAACGGCGTTATTTTGAAATATCCCTTCTGAAATAATGGCTGTTTCGAGGGGGGGGCCAGGTTTTACTTTTTTGAAATGACAATTCTTATTTTGAAAGGACGGGAGCTGTCCTTTCGAAATAAGAAAACGTCGTGTAGACCTAATTTCTTTTATTTCGAAATAATGAGTGTTATTTCAAAATAAAAGAGCCGTGTAGACATAGCCTTAGCCTAGTTCAACAAAACAAACAAGGGAGCCCTGTGGCACTTAAAGACTAACAAATTTATTTATTGCATGAACTTCTGTGGGAGAAAATCCCACTTTGTCAGATGCTTACAGAACACAGGACCCCTAGCTTCTTTTAATAACTTAGTCATAGGTTAAGGGTTTATTGCAGGAAGTTCTATGACCTGCATTGTGCAGGAGGTCAGACTATATGATCATATTGGTCCCTTCTGACCTTAGAGTCTATGAATCTAACTGAGCTTCTAGGTGAACACTTAACACGCTTTGGCCTCCAGTATGCATGTCTACACTGCAGTCCTGGGCTGTGACTGCAGCTCCTCTAGCTATCGCTGAGCTCTCTTTGATCTAGCTAGCTAGTAGTGATGCAACTGCACCACAGCTTCAGCAGAGGTCAGCTGCTGAAGTGATTACGCAGGTTTGTGCAGCCCATGCTGCCATGGCTTCACAGCTATTGGTACCCAAGCTAGTTACAGATGTGCTGTGTGCCAAGTCTCTTGGAGGACACCTGAAATGTGGCTATGGAAAGCCTATGCTTATACAGGTGTGACAGCAGGACTGCCATGAAGTGGCTGTCATTTCCAGTAATGGCACAGTAAAGACACTGGAAGGAATGGTAGCTAGAGGGGAACCTCAGCTAATGAGGCTTATACCTAATATGCTTCCTCCACTCATCCCTTATTGCTCATCTGTTAGATACTGAAGTGGATCCCAAGTCAATTAAAAGGTTCACCTGATGAGAATGAAAATTGCAGCTACATTTCTTGATGTTGCTCATTTATTGCTCCACCTAGGCTACTGCTAGAGCTGTGAACTCTATCTGGTCATGGGCTTGTTACGTATGCTCCAGGCAGGCTGATCATCCTCTTTACTTACCAACAGAACTGGAAATAAGCACCTGGCCTGTGAGGCTGCAAACATTAGGGCTGCACAGCAGTAGAGCTGCCTGAGAGTGTAACTGGGGAAGCAGCCTCTGGAGACTTGCATTAAAAACATTGTGTTATTCCTCCCTTCTCCCATTAGGCTGCAGTCCAGCCTATTTTACTGCTGCTGTTACTTACAAATATCCACTTCCACTTGGATGCTCTTTCAGTCCAGCTCAGGATCCTGCATGGTCCTGCCTAAGAGGTCTTTAGGCCTTGGGAGATTCCCTGAGTGTTGGTTAAAATGAACTCATGCTGCACAGGCAAACACATGTTTTATTAAAATAAGCAAGGAGCTCTGGGGCACTTTTAAAGACTAACAAATTTGTTTAATCCCACGAACTTTTGTGGGAGAAAATCCCACTTCGTCAGATGCTTGATGAAATGGAATTTTCTCCCACGAAAGCTCATGGGCTAAAATTTGTTAGCTTTTAAAAGTGGCACAGGATTCCTTGTTTGTTTTGCTGAAGTAGACTGACACAGCTACCCCTTTGGAACTCGTCAACATATTTTAGTGTTAACATTTCTCCCTCCTGGAATTGGAACTGCTACACCATGAGTCCCCCCAAACAGCTGCCAGGGGATTTGCTCTCAGTGCAGGGGGAAAGCCCTATATTGTTGAAACAGGATTTGATTTGTAACTGTCCTGTCGCCATGACAGAAAGCAACATGATAACTGAAAACCGAGGCCCCAGAGACTTCACTGCAGTGTGTTTAATTATAAGTGAAAAACTGCAGTGCTTAAAGGTAAACTTCTAAGCAAATCTAAAACCTGACAGTCCCTGATTCCTCTACTTTCAATGCCTGCTAATCAGGCAATCAGGAGACATCACAACAGAAAGAAACAGCAGGTAACTTTGAAGAAATTTCCTTCCCATCTGCAAAAGCCTTTTAGTCCATTCAGATATCCCAGAATGGATCTCTCTGTGGCATCATAAACACCATGGATAGGAACCAAGCTTGAGATGTCACTTTCTGGGACCTCTTTAGGAAAAAATGAGAGGACATATATTTTTTTTAAGTAATTTAGAAGGTGCCACTGGATTGAATGCCCCTCTGCTCTCTGACTGGTAGAACTATTTGGCCTGTAAATCCATGCGATTGTAGAGTCACAACTTTGCTACTTCCATAATCATCCATGGAGTTTTGCAAGGCAAACAGAGTAGATGAAACCTGAATGTCTAAAAGCAATTAAACTAACGTGAAAACCTGTTTTAAAACAACTTTCAAACCTTTCAAATACATGAAAAAGATGCGGGAGTAGGAGTCACAAACTTCACTCCTTTATTAAGCCCTTTGAAGAGGACCTTTAATTCAATGGCATGTTTGCCACTCACCTTTAAGGAGCTCTGTTAAATAGTCTGTCTCTTTAAAAGAGTTCCTTTAGGAGCAGACTTAGCTCATTTTCCTGAAAGGAAGAAGAGACCCAAGGTCATCTCCTAACTAGGTAATTGCTTATGGCTCTTCAAAAAACGTGAACAGGTAATTGGCTCCAATTAAGCTTCCTCACAGGTGCTTACGAAGCTGTGGCAGCCGCACAGTCACTCCTGGAAAGCAAGCTAACCTCTGGAGGAGTGGGGGTCAAGAATATGAGAAAAAATACAGCACAGGAGGGTATTGTGAGAGGCAGGGAGTGATCAGTCTCAGCATTATGGGCTCCTGGCACAGCTGGCACAGCCAGGGACCCATGAGAAGATGGTTGCACAAGAACCCCTAGTAATGGAGAGCCTAGCTTGTGTGAGGTTTGCTTGCCTCCAGGCATTTGATAACTGCAAGGGTTTGGCTCTTTTAGCCAGACAAAGTGGAGCTGTCTGAGGAGACTGTAGCTTCCTGCTCAAACTGGAGTATGAAAACTGAAGGCCTGATTCTTCTCTCACACCAGTTGTTGGTAACTCTGTGACTTCAGTAGAGTTGCTCCAGGTTCATACCAGTGTGACAGGGAGCAGAATCGAGCCTTAGTTCTTTTGCACTACCCACCCTTCTCTGACCTACAGCTCTGCTGCCCCTTAGTGACTCCAAAGCAACAGGGGCTGGGGACCTGTACTATGGGAACTCTAGCAAAAATCGTAAACATGAAAGAACCAAAGGGTAGGATCCAGGCTTTGAATTTACCCTCTCCCAGGAATTGTTTTCCCTTAGCTTCTTGACTGGTCACTTCTTGTCCTCAATGCTCTGATTTGCTGTCTGATTCAGATGCAAGGCAGGGTTCTGGCCTTTATGTTTTAGTCTGTAATGAACATTATCCTTCAGTGGCTATTCCTTTGGTTCGGTTACTGCAGGATGTGTGTTTCCTACATTGCACTAGCTCCCAATTGGTTTGCAGTGGCAGTTTGATTCATAGTGTTGCTTTTATTCTATTAGGGTGGGATTTTCAAAAGGGCCTAAGTTACCTGGAAAGGCAACAGAACTTGCACTTCTAAGTGGAAGATAAGTCCCATTGAGTTTCTAAGTCACACAGGTACTTTTGAAAACCACACCTACGAGGCTCCATTTGTTGGCCCCTTACAGTTCATTTTATAATGTATGGTGCTGTAATTGAATAATGATTATGTCCTTGTCAGAGGGTGTCAATAGATTCATTTTAGGCATTGAAAAAATAAATATAAATAAAAAACCCTAGCAACATGTATGCTTTCCTTAAAGCAGTGTCTAACAATGAGAACAGATAAGACCATCTGGGACTCAATGACCCCTGCTACAAAGGATTTGGGCTCAATTTTATTCACTTGCCTACTGTGGAAAAAGAATTCCCTCTCCTGAAAGAAATACTGGGTGAAATGCTCTGGACTGGGTTATGCAGGAAAGCCAACCGGAAGATCATAATTGTCTCTTCTGAGCTGACTCTATGACTCCATCAGATCCAATTATGTTTGCTATAACTGCTGCAGTTCCATGCTCTTGCTGTGTATAAGACTGTGCAAGCTTATTGTGCATTTGGAGAAACCACTTTAAAACACACAACATGTAAATTGACACAATTTGGAAAGATCAGAAAGCTTCACAGCTGTACATTTCATGGATTCGAGTGTTCCTCTGTCTCGTCTATAAACTCCATTGAACCACAGGTGGTAGAAGACACTGGAAAAGGCCCAAATTGTTGCACAGATGGTCATTAGTGGTGAGAAAGGAAAAAGGAAAAATGAACACATTTTTCCAGACTTCTAAGGGAGGGGAGGGTGATGCGACAGCTGAGCCCATTAATGTCAGAAGAATTCAAACCACTGTGTAACTCTGGAAAAACTTATTTCTCCTCTAGTGCAGAAACCTCTAGCCAGACGTGGCCGGAATTGAAATCACAGCTCTAAACACCTCCTGGACTTTGTTAGTTTCCTGTTCTGGGTCTGACTTTTGTGGTTGGTACTGATCTCTATTCTGATCTGACCAAAAGCCTCAGATCCAAATACCCCCAAATCAGGGGACGTTTGGTTCGAGTGCTATAGCTCTACTCCCCAGGACTGTGGAAATGCTCCAGAAGATGCTTCTTTACTGGGGTCACTTAAAAATGGATTGGGGCAAGAGCGGTGAGCCAAAATGTGACACTAGAAATTGTACAATGGGGCACTGGTTTTCAACCAGTGTGCCGTGAGAACTACCAAGTGTGCTGTGAAATTTTGTACAAAGATAATAGAAATCAATGTAAAACAAACGTTGTTTCATCTTAAACAATACTCCATCCAACCAAACTTAAACTCATAAAACTCATGAAAATTAATCATCAAATTAAAAGTGAGGTATTTGGTTTTTGATTCTAAAATGTGAAAATTCTAAGGACAGATGATCAAAGGGTAAAACTGAGATGATGTACTTTTTTCTGGGGGATTTGAAACATTAAAGCATTTGATCCTTCTTTAGCTTTTTGTATGCACTATGTTGCAAACCACTCTAGTAAGGGTATAACCATAAAATGTAAGTAAATGTGATGTTCAATTCAGCAATCAATTCAGCTGAAAAAAGTGAGTGTGCAATGGAATTGTTCATTTTGTTGAAGTGTGCTATGTTACTGAAAAGATTGGGAACTACTACAATAAGGTAAGTTCTGCACTAGCTGGAGGAGGGACAATAGATGAACACAAAGATCAAAGTCTTTTCCGTCTCTAGTTTGTGATTCTGTAATAAGCATCCAAACACAATTGAGCCTTGATGTGACCTTCCTATGAACAGTTCCAATGGGGTATCCATGTTACTTTAGTTCAGCAAAACAAGCAGAGAACCCGGTGGCACTTAGGCTGTGTTCACACACAGGGGGTTATTTCGATATAAGTCATTTTGAAACAACCTATATCAAAATAACACCTTATTTCAAAATAACTTAAGCCAAATTAGCAAAAAGTTACTTCGAAATAAGGAAAAAGGCAGGAAACAAAATTCCAGGTTCACAGTGTGAACATGCTATTTTGCTTGGGTAGAGGGCTGCAGGCACCGGCGGGGTTCAGTGCAGCCCAGCGCTGATCCCGGTGGGTGCCTGCAGCCCCACTCTGCTGGCCAGGGGACACCCCCTCAGCACCCTGGCCAGGGTGCTGAGGGGGCAGCCCTTCAAATGTTGTTTCAGAACACCTTGTTCCAAAACAACATGTTCACATGCACTGTTTCGAAACAACGGTTTCGAAACAAGGTTGTTTCACCCCAAAATGGGGTTAAACTTGTTTTGAAACAACTGTGCGTCGTGTAAACATGCTTTTTTTTGTTTTGAAACAACCTCGTTGTTTTGAAACAAAAATGCTGTGTGAACACAGCCTTAAAGACTAACAAATTTATTTATCACATGAGCTTTCGTGGGAGAAAATCCACTTCTCCCACAAAAGCTCATGAAACCTCATGTGATAAATGTGTTAGTCTTTAAGTGCCACAGCTCTCCTTGCTTGTTTTCCGATGAACAGGTGACCACATGAGATATCCAATAATTTCCAATGCTGGATGTGGTAAGAATTGCTGCTAGGATAATCATAACACTTACCCCTTGGGGTCCAATCCTGAAACTGCACATGCTTATCTCATGATGTTATTTCTGGGCATAACTATAGGGGGCAGCCCTCAACTACAGATAACAAAATCATAGAATCAGGGTTGCAAGGGACCTAATGAGGTCATCTAGTCTAACCCCCTGCTAAAAGCAGGACCATTCTCACTAAATCCTCCCAGCCAGGATATTGTCTAACCCAGTGGTTCCCAACCAGTGTGCCGAGGCACACTGGTGTGCCACAGCAATACTGAAAGTGTGCCGTGAGCATCCCCGAGAGCTGGAGTTGAAGTTCCCTCCTTGCTCAGCCCAGCCATGTGGGCTGTGCAGGGCTGGGAAAAGGCAGGGGTGAAAGTAATGGGGAAGGCACTGGAACACAATTCCAGGCCCCCTATTTTTAGGCAGGCAGCATTCCAGCCCCCCTAAAAATAGAGGAAGACACAGGAACACGGAGTTCCAGGGGTCCCCCTAAAAATAGCAGGAAGACCCAGAATGCAGCGGTCTGGTGGCTTCTCCTTAAACCTCACTCCACCTTACCTAGCCAGCAGAGATCTGCGGGAGGCTGGGAGTGTGTGAATCTCCCCCTGCAGGACAGAGCAGCTTGTGTCAGGCAGCCTGCAAACAGCCCAGGCAAGGGCTTTGGGGGGAGGGCTGCTGGTGGTTGTGTGAGGCAGGTGTGTGTGTGTAGCAGAGGTGGATGTGTAGCAGAGGGAGTGTAGCTGGGGTGTGGGGTGGCTGTGGGGGGGGGGGGTTAGCTGGGGGCTGGAGGCCTAATTCTGGCCCCTGCAGTGATGGGAGGGTCCATCACAGGCAACAGGGGGCTAGGGGAGGGAAGGACAGGACCCACTGTGGTGGAAGAGAGCAGCAGTGGGGTGAGGATTTGTCCTCAGTGGCAGGGAGCCACTGTGGAGAAGGGGGAAGTGGGTGCTGCACCATGCTCCCCTGCCCTACCTTCCCACTCCCCAGGTTCCCCCCTGCCCCCCACCACAAAGCCACTCTTGTTCTCCCTTCCTCTCTCCTCTCTTGCCACCCTTGTGCTGTTTCCACATGGCTGCCATTGTCCTTTTTTCCACTCCTGCCCTGCTCTGCTCCCCACATTCACATCTGCCACTGAAGATGACTCCTGACCTCCCCTGTTTTGCCGCCCCGCTACCCACATAGCAGCATTCCCAAAATGGCGTGCCATGGTTCATGAATATTCATAAGTAATTTAAGTTAATTTGAATATTCCTGAGTTTTTAATAGTGGTGTGCCTCGAAAAATTTGAAGGTATCAAGGTATGCCATGGCAGAGAAAAGGTTGGGAACCACTGCTCTAACCAGACCTTAAATATTTCCAAAGATGGAAAATCAACTACCTCCCTAGATAACCCATTCCAATGCTTCACCACTCTCCTAGTGAGAAAGTTTTTTCTGATATCCAGCCTCAACTGCCCCAGCTGTGACTTGAAACCATTGCTACTTGTTCTGCCCTCTGTTACCACAGAGAACAGCCTAGCTCCCTCCTCTTTGGAGCACCCCTTCAAGTAGTTGAAAGTTGCTATCAAATCTCCCCTCAGTCTTCTCTTCTGTAGACTAAATAAACCTAGTTCCTTCAGTCTCTCCTCATAAGTCATGTGCCCCAGCCCTCTAATCATTTTCATTGCCCTTTGCTGTATTCCTTCTAATTTGTCCACATCCTTTTTGTAGTGGGCGCACAAAACTGGACACAGCATTCCAGATGCAGCCTCACCAGTGCCGAACAGAGGGAAATAATCACATCCCTTGATCTGTTGGCAACACTCCTACTGATACAGCCCAATATGTCATTAGCCTTTTTGGCTATAAGAGCACACTGTTGACTCATATCCAGCTTCCCATCACCATAACCCCGAGGTCCTTTTCTACAGTACTACTGCTTAGCTGATCGGTCCCCAGCCTGTAGCAGTGCATGGGGTTTTTTCCGTCCTAAGTGCAGGACTTCGCACTTTTCCTTGTTGAACCTGATGAGATTTCTTTTGGCCCACTGCTTCAATTTGTCTAAGTCTCCTTGAATCCTCTCCCTGCCCTCCAGTGTGTCTTCCATTCCCCCCAGCTTGGTGTCATCTGTGAACTTACAGAGTGTGCAATCTATCCCATCATCCAGATTGTTAATGAAGATGTTGAAGAGAACGGGCCCCAGGACCGACCTCTGGGACACTTCACCCATTGGATCAGTAACATTATTGCCATTGTACAGATGAGAAAATTGGGGAATCAAGCACCAAAGAGATGTATCCAATGTCACAAAGCAGATCAGTGGCATAGCCACTACCTAGCTTTCCTGACTCCCAGGCTGATCTCCCTGACCATACCTCTTGTGACATTTTCTGTGCATATGGCCATGTAGGTCCCCAATGACAGAGAGATAAGGTGAGTGAGGCAATATTTTTTGTTGGACCAACTTTCGTTGATGAGAGAGATAAGCCTTCAAGTTTACACAGAGATCTTCTTCAGATCTGGTAAACATACTCAAAGTGTCACATCTAAATACCAGGTGGAACAGATTATTCAGTTTAAATAGTTAAGACACATTTCAAAGCAGGTGTGGCCAGACTGCGGCTCGGGAGCTGCATGTGGCTCTTGAATGAAAAAGTATTTTATGACCTGATCCTATGTTTTACACCCCCTTGCATTTAGTTTCATTCCTTTCTGTAAGTTCACCCATCTTCGAAACATCTGAGGAAGTGGGATCTTCTCCCACGAAAGCTCATGCAAAAAATAAATCTGTTAGTCTTAAAGTGCCACACAACTCCTTGTTGTTTTTTCACGGAAGAACGCCTGCAAATCGATTTAGTAGTATATGCCTCAGTGTGGCTCTTGAAAGTTTAATAATCAACTTGTGTGGCTCTTGAGTTCCATAAGTTTGGCCACCCCTGTTTCAAAGGATCATTCAAGGTGAAGTGGTCCATTAATGAACCAGAATGCCCCTCTGCCTTATATATTGCACAAATGGGACAGCCTCTGTGCAAAAGAATAAATAGGCACAAATCTGACATGAGAAATCATAACATTTTATAACCAGTGAGTCAGCATTTCAAGCTTTCTGATCGCTCATTTGATGATTTACTAATTACTGTTCTTGGGCAAAAAAATAACAGCTTAAGGCTTCAAAGAGAAGCTGCAGAGCTTAAATTTATTTGCAGATTTGACTGTGTGTTCCTTTGGGGCTAAATAGGGACTTTGGATTTTTTTTTTTCCTCATTACAACAGGTGATTTGACCTCATCTTTGTCTATGTGCTGTTTCCCAGTGTTTGAATCTTAACAACTGCTTTGATTTGCAGTAACAGCCAGACCTTTTCCTATGACTTACACTTCTCTGCATTTATTTCCTCCCATTCTGTAAGTTCCCCATCTTCACAGTGACTGACTAAGGGGGAGTTTCTCCCACAAAAGCTCATGCAATAAGTAAATTTATTAGTCTTTAATTGCCACAGAACTCTTGCTTGTTTTGCTAAACTAGACGAATGCGACTGCCCCTTTGGAACTTGGTCTATTAACATCTCTTTTGTTATGGATGGGGAGGAAGAAATGAGAAAAGCTTGGAGGGGGATTAAATGGGTTATGAATTGTTACAATAAGCTTTATATCCAGGATCTCTATTCAGTCTATGATTTTAGTATCTAGCAAAATCATGAATTTAAGCCCCCAGCTTCATCATTTGAAGGTATGATGCAAGTTTTCTTTGAGAACAAAGACTGAGTTTAGATATATATAGAGTAATCACTTTGCAAACAGTGTTCACCCACAGATCATAGGGTATTATTTTCTTCTATTGTTTTTCTGTGTGAGTTCATTTGAGAGAGTAGTAATTGTCTGGTTTCACCCACGTTGTTGTTATTAGAGAATTTAGTGCACTGGTATAACGCATGTTGTGATAGGCATATGCAGGTCTCTTGGATGTTGAAAGGTGTGTTGTTGGAAAAGTTTACCATCACAGCAGTAGAGATATGCCTACATATTTTGCATCTGTTGCTCTGTTGACTCTGCTCATTGGATCATGCTACTCCAAAGACCAAGGTCACCCTAGTGACTCTGACCATTAGGACACACTGCCACAAAGGCAGGGGCAGCTCCATTGACTTAGCCCACTAGACTGCTGAATCGTGAACCTACAGGCCGCTATTGACTCTAGCCTTTAGGCTGTTCTGCCCCAAAGGCTGGGGCAGCTCCAATGGCTTCAATCATCAGGCCATGATTCCTCAAATGCAGGACAACCCTATTGACTTGGGCCACTAGGTCACCTAGCCCTGAACGCAAAGGCCACCATTAACTCTGGTCATTAAGCCACTCTGCCCCAGAAACTGAGGACAGGCAGACAAGGCCACAAGCAGTGGTTAAAGTATAATTTGATGGGTCCCAGAGCCCTCCTAATCTCCAGACCCCTTCCCATATTGTCCAGGCCCCGTTCCTGCACATG
>ML681963.1:14831088-14875996 GCA_007922195.1 Podocnemis expansa | reverse complement strand
TACCCATAGCAGTGCCACTGACTTGGAGGTATAAATTATCCTCAAATCTGAAATGGTTGTGGGTGTGCACAAAGTCCAGTCACAAGCTGTGCTGTGGCATCATCTGGGATGGTTCTTCTAATGCTCTTGAAGATTTCCACAGAGATTTCAACAATTTCTGCTCAGTCAAGGACTCAAATGTCAAGACTCTTTAATTATTTAAAGCTAATCACCTGTGGTCTGATAGGGCCAAATTCTGTTCCAGTATAAATCCAATTAATGTGAATGTCGCTCTGGATTATCCTAGTGGAACTGGCAGCACATTTTGGCCCTTATATCCCACTGGAGGTTCTGATCCTCCTTGTCTTGCACTTCGTCTAGTCATTTACAGCTGTGCAAAGTTGTTGTCAGCAGTGTGAGAGGAGACTTGGCAGCGTTTTCACACTCACTTTGCACAGGCATGAATGATGACACAAGGTGCAAGACGGTGGCAAATCAGGCATATAAGTTAAATTCTTTCTGCACCTCGACCTTGATCCTGCTTTCACTGTAATCAATGGCAAAATTCTCATTGGCTGTAATGGTGCAGGCTCCTCTCCTTAACACCAAGGGTGTCATTTCAGAAAAAGGGGAGGAGGAGGAGAGGATGGAGGCGGCAAGGTTGTGTCACTGTATAAAATGTTACAAGGACTAATGTCCTACAAATTCGGGGGGGGGGGGGTGAGCAAAAAAACAGGGCTGACAAGGCTATGAAAAGTCTGTCGGTGGCAAGCCAATGTCTGGGAGGGGAAACTCCTCCCCTTGCTCCATAGCAAAAGATGCCCCTTTCCCCCCCTCCATAACACTGTGAAGACCCCTTTACTTTGATGAGCTGTTATTGAATTAACATTTATTTGGGTCAGTTTAGGTCCCTGTTACACTGTATGAGACTGAAAGGAGACGCTGGTTCCTTTTACCCCTGAACAATAAAAACAACACCACTGATAATTAATAATGATGATGCTAATCCTCCAGCCAAATGTGTGCGATCATCATTACCTCAGCACTATTCCCAGGCAGAGCTTCATTGGTATTCAGTACACTGCCATGTCTGTCACTGCTCTGTGCACTCTGGGTCTGGAGTCCTCAGGGAGCCTCACAGCTGTCAGATTGACTTCCATCATTTCTTCCTGAGCCGAGAGACAAATTACCCAACCAGCCGTCAGACTAGACTCTGCCATCGAACCTGCAGATTCTGAGTGATAAAATCTCCCATCCTGATTCAGGGAAAAGATTTGGCCTGTGCACAGAGTCATATCTCTCTATTTGAGTGCCTGGGGTGCATTCCGATCAGAATGCACCCATTGCAATTAGTGGCATTTGAGGCCCGTGGCACGAACCATGCCCTTTGATGGAGTGGCTCAATGGAGCCCCTCTGGCACACCAGGGGCAAAGCCTCATTTGCCCCACCATAGTTATGGCTCTGCCTGTGCAGGTTGAGTGGTGGGGAGGGGACAGTTTTGGGTTGCAGGGGAGATGGCGGATTTCTCTCTTCCTCTTCTGTTCTCTCGAAGTCACTGTCAGACTGGAGGTCTCAAGGACAAGAAGCAGTGAGATCTGCCTGGGCTAATGACTTGGCAAGCCCAGAGGGAATCATAGACCAGTGGTTCCCACCCAGTGTGCCGGGGCACATGGGTGTGCCGCAGCAACACCCAAAGTGTGCTGCGAGCATCCCTGAGAGCTGGAGTTAAAGTTCTCTCCCTCCTCAGCTCAGCCACGTGGGCTGTGCAAGGCTGGGACAAGGCAGGGGTTAAAGTAAGGGGGAAGGCACTGGAACACAGTTCTGGAGCCCCCTATTTTTAGTCAGGCAGCCTTCTGGCTCCCCTAAAAATAGAGAAAGGCACTGGAACGCAGAGTTCCAGGGGTCCCCCTAAAAATAGCATGAGCAGCCTGAAATGCTGTGTTCTGGTGGCTCCACCCTAGGCCCAGCCAGCAGAGAGAGGCTGGAGGCCAGGAGTGTGTGAATCTCCCCCTGCAGGGCAGAGCAGCTTGTGTCAGCCAGCCTGCAAACAGCCCAGGTAAGGGCTTTTGGGGGGAGGGCTGCGGGGAGTTGTGTGCAGCAGGTGTGTGTAGCAGAGGTAGGTGGGAGTGGATGTGTAGCAGAGGGTGTGTAGCTGGGGTTGTTGGGTGGCTGGTTGGTTGGGGGGGTGTGTAGCTGGGGTGTGGGGTGGCTGTGTCTGAGGGGGGTGTAGCTGGGGGCTAGAGGCCTAGTTCTGGCCCCTGCAGTGATGGGAGGGTCTATCACAGGCACCAGGGGGCTGGAGGACGGAAGGACGGGACCCACTGGGGTTGGAGGGAGCAGCAGTGGGGTGAGGATTTGTCCTGAGTGACAGGGAGCCACTGTGGAGAAGGGGAAAGTGGGGGCTGCCCCATGCTCCCCTGCCCTACCTTCCTACTCCCCAGGTTCCCCCTGCCCCCCCACAAAGCCACTCTTGTTCACCCTTCCCTTCACCTCTCTTGCCTCCCTTGTGCTGTTCCCCACATGGCTGCCCTGGTCCTCTTTTGCCAACCCTGCCCTGCTCTGTTCCTCACACTCACTCCTGCCACTGCACATCTCCTGACCTCCCCTGTTTTGCCACCCCTGCTCTGTTACCGCTACTACTCCACATAGCAGCATTTCTGAAACACTGTGCCATGGTTCATGAATATTCATGAGTAATTTAAGTTGATTTGAATATTCATGAGTTGTTTAATGGTGGTGTGCCTTGAAAAAATTTGAAGGTATCAAGGTGTGCCATGGCAGAGAAAAGGTTGGGAACCACTGTCATAGACACATCTGCTCAGAATCTTACCTGGAAAGACCAAACCCCTTGGTGTATATCTACACAGCAAAAAAAACCCCACAACTGGCCTGTATCAGCTGACTTTGGCTCACAGGGCTGGGGTTGTGGGCCTGTTTCCTTGCTCTGTAAACTTTCCAGATTGAACTGTGGAGGCTGTTCAGCAGCTCAGGAAATGCAGTGAGCCACAAATTTAAGAGCTTTGTGCAAGTCACAGGAAGGGGAAACTTCCCCTGACCAAGGGCCTCAGGCAGCGGTCAGCAACCCAAAAGTTAAGAAGAGCCAATTTTTAAAATTCCTTCAATAACCAAGTGTTTTGAGAGCTACAATGGTTGAACCTCCAGGGACAGGGTGGGGGGAGCTGGGCCAGGCTGCTGCCGCAAGGTCCCCTGGCAGGTATGAGGGAATCCAGAACCAGAAGTGGTCCCCCAGCATGGTCCCCCAGTGGCAGGGGGACCTGAAGTCTGACATGGGCCACCTGCAGGGTCCCCCAGTAGCAGGGCTGGGGGCCACAGTCAGGAGTCGACCGTCCTCCCTGATGGCAGGGGAGGGGGCCTGGAGCCCAGAGCTGCAAGGAGACAGCAAAAGAGCCACGTGCAGCTCCAGAGCTGCAGGTAGCAGACCCCTGGCCTAGGGCTAGGAAGTGAATTCAAGATAGAGGATTGCTCTTGCTTTTTTCCCTCAGCTTTTACTGCAGGGGGAGCGTTTGGGGAAATTTGTGCTTTGACTGTTTGAAGATGACAGCAGCAAATGGAATAATCATATTACAATCATCATGTGAAAATCTTATTCAAGGACTGAAAAGTCAGGGTGGAAAATGCAGACCTCCTGCCCCACATAGTTATACTTCCGGTACTCCCCAGCCTGAATTTCAGGGCTCCAGTTGGCAGGAACCTAACATAAAAGCTTGATTCTTCCCTGCACCTGAGTGGTTAGATGAGGAATCGGGCACTCAAGGGCTCAGTTCAAACCCTATGTTGTGGGCTGCAAGCCAGCAGAAAACTGGGGCTATGAATCCCAGTAGGTAGCAAGGCTCAGAGCCACAAAGGGATATGCAGGTGTTAATGACACTCAGCATTACAACACCTAACTTGTAGGCGCTTAGAAAATTAAAGGAATCCACAAAGCCATGATTGATTCATAGCCTATGTTTTTTGTACAACCAATGGGAAGAGATAAGTGCCTAAAAATGGGATCCCAAAAGCCAGCACTCATGGTGTCACCAGGCCTAAGATAACCAATAGGAGATGCTGATGATAGCACTGCATCCTCTCCTAGGGGTGCACTTCCAGGCTCCCTAAGGAAAGCCAGCTGAGTGATCTTAGACTCCTGGAGAAGGCAAGAAATACCTGTGTGCAAGCTGCCATTGTCAATAGGCTGTTTCTCTCATTTGTATCTGAGATTTGAGATGTGACCTGGAAAGAAAGAGCCCAGGTGAAAAAATAACACATTCAAGTACTGATTTGTTTTCTTGGCGATTTCCCTATTGACTTTCATCACACTCTCCCTGGGGCGGTGGCTTAATAAAATAATGCAGCATGCTCACCCTGGGTTTTTCCAAACTCTCTCAGAGTTGTCCTTTTAGCCTCCAGTTCCTAAGAGGCCGTTTTTCACAACTATTATTAAAGAATATTTTTCTGTCTCACATTAGAGACATTTCAGCATTTGCTACCCCTATCCCCTCAAAAGAAAGAATAGGTTCAATAGCTGGCCAAACTAAGACTAGGAGAGACCCAAGGAAGTAAAGAAACAAGCCAAACAACTCAGAAACCAAGAATGCAGTCAGTGTTAGAAGAAATAGTCTTTCTTGATTTACCAAAGTTCCAAAGGGGCAGCCATGTTAATCTAGTAAAACAAAAAAAAGCAAGGAGTCTTGTGGCACTTAAAGCCTAACAGATTTATTTATTGCATGAGCTTTCGTGTGAGAAAATCTCACTTCATCAGACGTTTGAAGAGGAGGAACTTACAGAATTGACTTCACCCTCCCTCTATGTGCTGTTCCCTAGAGTTTGAATCCTTACAAATTCTCTGATTTGCTGTTGCAGTATGACCTGATCCCATGGCTTACACTCCCCTGGATTTATTCTCATCCAGTTCTGTAAGTTCCCCTCTTCAAAGCATCTGACAAAGTGGGATTTTCTCCCATGAAAGCTCATACAATAAATAAATCTGTTAGTCTTTAAGTGCCACAAGACTCCTTGCTTTTCTTGATTTAGCAGTTTGGCTGTTTCTCCCCACTGACACCTGGCCCCAGGGTTCCAGGATCAGCACACATTGCCTGTTGGCTTCCAGGTGGAATTTAAGGTGTTGAGTTTCACTTTTGAAGCCATAAACAGTCTAGGATCAGCCTACTTGAATGCCCCAGCTCTGTCCCTGGATGATCCCACTGCTGTTCTGGTCAGCAATAGTCTAGCCGGAGCCATTAGAGGAGGCTGTTGGGCAGCCAGACTTCTGAATTCAGCCCCAGATACCCCAGATCTGTTGACCTTTAGGGTGCACTCAAAACCTGTCTATTGGGCGGTGCTTGAGGCTTGAGATGGGGATGCTTTGTGAAGGCTTTGTTGACACTGTGGTTTGTGTATTGTGTTGGCTGGGATTGGTTGCCCCTCAGCAGCTTGCATAGGCTTTGTGCCTAAACTGCTGAGGTGGCCTGTACTTAGGACAGAGGCCTTTGCTTTTAAATCTGAAATAAGCAAAGCTGGTGTTAGATCAGAAACAAAAGAACTCTGCTGTATTTCACTGCCACAACATTTGGAAGTAGATTAGTATTGGAATCAGGTAAGAAATATCTCATAGCCCTGCACTTTCCCAATTCCACCCCTTCCTATCACTCATCCCTCTCTATGACAGCTGTCAAATACAATTCAAGCAGACAGCACACTCAACAGCCTTGTTCCACTTTCCCACTTTGCCCCTTTCCAGCCCTCCATATGCTTATGCCAGTGGCTAGCTCCCATGGCTTCTGATGGGCAGCTGAATGAAGAAAGGATTTGAATAGGTCAGATAGGTTTGTAGATTACTGAAATGTCTCAGCAGCTCAGGGAAATTGGGAAATTAGATATAATTAGACACAGAACATACATTAATTTTTTTTAAAAAAAAAGCCTCCCATCCAGGCATTCCCAACTAAAAAAATCACCTTTAAAACTTCCCTTTGAATTTGCCAAAGAGGCCTGAGTGGTAGGAGCAGTGTATGAGTCATTTTCCCTCTCTGCAGAACAGGAAAGCCTGTGGAGGGTGGAGGCATGTCAGCACACAGTATGGTACACTTTAAAATATCAGTTGAAATGACTAGGCTGAAGAAGTAGGAGGTTTGATATTAGTCACACACTATTACACAGTAGAGAAGATAAGGGCAGATGGAATTACTGGACAGGCATAAATCACTTGCCCCAACCTTTTAATACAGGTGTCTTAAGTTCAGATCCTGTCCTTCTTTCTCCAGAATCCATCTGTTTGCCTTGCATTGTGAGTGAGAATCATTATCTTAGCCACTCAGGGAGCTACCACTGGCCAATTGTTCTTACTCTGAGCTGTCAGGAGAAGGTCAGGGCTAGCCCCCCACACAAGGCAGCAGTAACATGGTCCCAGTGCCCACAAACTTGCAAGAATCCCATTCCAATCCTGTCACTGCCTATCTCAATAAAGCAAGGCAGGGATTGCCATAGCCCTGCAATAACCTCTGCAGCTGCACTGCTAGCTGGTTGGAAGGGTGTGGATCCATGGAGAAATGCCGTAGGTGATGGAGAGCTCATTAGTATGACTCTGACAAAGTGGGATTTTCTCCCACCAAAGCTCATGTGAAAAATAAATCAGTTGTCTTTAAGTGACACATGACTCCTTGTTTTCTTTCCTGCCAGCAGCTCTGCACTAGTCTTCTGCAGAGTGAAGGCAGAGCATCTTCATTTTCACATTCCATTCTCAGCATCCTCAGCCCTGGATGGCCTGGTGCACTGCCAGCATACCTGACAAAGGTCCAACATTCTGCTTGCTGCCATGTTACATGGGACCAGGATTTGCTGAAAGTTCAGGATAGTGTTGCTGCCATGCTGACTCCCCTGGAGCCTATACAAGACCTTAATCCAAACAGAGGGACAGCACATGCATTGGCTATGCAAACTTCCCAAGCACTACGCTGAGAAACTCAGTATCTGTTTCAACCAAGGGCCAGTGGAATGAGTGGGAGTCTTTCCAATGAGTTCAATGGGCTTTGGATCAGACCCCCAAATGAGTGATTGCTAGGTCTTCTCTAGTGTCTTCTATCCAAGGATCTCCAAGCACTCTACAAGTATTAATTATCCTTCCCTCCCCATCCTCCTAGTGAGTAGGGAAATATTGAACCCATTTTATAGAAGGAAACTGAGACACTGGATATGTGACTAACATTACAAGAGCTAGTCTGCAGGAAAACCACAAATCAAACCCAGGAATCCTGTCTCTCAGGTTTGTGTGCTAACCACTGGTCCATGCTACGTCTCAAAGTCCTGCAGAAAATATTGAAATAATAGAATAATTAATAAAAACTCACACAAGCCCCAAAGTGATGTATATTATTGTAAGAGTAGACTGAACAAGGTGGTAATAATCTATACACTAAGGGTATGTCCACACACAGTCTTTAAATCGAAATAATGAAGATTATTTTGATTTAAAAGATTGCAGGTGCACACTATGTTTCCTTATATCGAGATAAGGAGCTCCCTTATCTCGCAATAAGGAAAGTCATTTTGATATAATAAAACCTAGTATTATATTGAAATGACAGTTATATCAAAACTGTTATTTCAAAATAATGCTGTGTGGACGTGTTATTTCAATTTAACACTTTTGCCCTTCTCCTTCCCAAGATGCTGTCCTTTTTCTATATCTTGGGTGGGAGCATGGCCCTTCTAGGGGGCCATCTTGCCACACCTCCCGTGGTGCCCCTCTCCTAAATCTAACTAGCAAGTACTGTCCATGGACACGCTAGTTTGATTTGGGTTTCTAGTGGGGACATGTTAAATCAATTTAATTTAAATCAGTTGAATTGTTGTTATTTTGATTCAATTGTATCAATTTAAGTTAAATCGATTTAACACTTTAAGTGTAGGCATAGCCTAGCAGCACAGTCCTGTCACGTGCTGTCCTGTTACAAGCCTACATGCTTCCAAAGGACTCTGCAGTGCTCTGGCTCATGTACCATCTTCCCCAAGGGGGGCGTGATCTACCACTACTCTGCAGCCCGGTTGTGCATATGGTATGTGGCAATTAGCAGCATGTGTTGGCTCTGACAAAGGGCATTCCTTCTCAGAAAAGCCATAAACAGCACTTGGTAGTGAGACATGGTGGCAGGCTCAGCCCCCATCCTTCCTAGGACCTAGCAGAACACCACTGCTAATGGCCACCCTTATGTGACTCGCTCCAGAAAAGGCCTTACGTTTCACATGGGAGATCATCCTCCCTTACCTCACTTTGCAGATGCGGTAGCCATTCCACTAGAGCTAATGGGAGTTCTATGCATAAAATAAATGCAGAAGCCAGCCCAGTTGTTTAGCTGAATTTTTAACAGAAGGTGTTTCATCTAATAGCCCAAAATCCTGTCTGTTTAGTGTAATGCCTTATCTCCATAGCGCATCTGCTAACCCCCTGGATCACGTTTAGCCAAGCCAAAAATTAAACCTATGACAGGCCTCCCTAGTTGTTTGTGACTAATTTGTCTGCTTGTAGAGCAGTGGAGCTGTTTGTTCTGAGTTTAGCCCCCAGTCCAGATTTTGGCAGTAGTAGTCACCAAATGCTTTCTGCAGATAATTTCTGGCCCCTTTACTGTGTGCAAACATTTTTAAAGATGGTCACGCTTTTTCAAATTTCATTGAAATTTTTTATTTTGGAAGCAAAGAAAAAAAATTGAACATTTTCTCTCCTTTGTGCACCATCTCTGAAATTTACTGTTAGAAATGTTTCATTTCTGCTCCATGACAGAAAAGTGCCTAGTGAAGTGCTGTCATGAATTCCCACACAAATATCATTCAGTACTAAAATGTGCAAAGTGTTGTGGGGCTCTGTGAATATTGTCACAAGCACACAGTTGTCCACATACCTGCAAATGATGACTACGAGGGTGCCGCACCCATTGCTTTTATCCAAAAAATAGGTTCTAACTGCCAGTATTCTTCAGTCAGGCCACATCATTCCCTACAACGTCCAGCGCAGTTCACCCTTTCCTGGTGATTGGAATGCCCAATAACTAAGCCACAACATTCTTACTAATGATACATATTGAAATCAGCTCCCTCAAGCCATTGTTCTTCAGAGAATCTGGGACACGTCAAGCAAAAAGGATGCGCTCTTGTCTTTTATGCTGAAAGTTCATTTATCAAAGGTGTTCGTTAGATTTTGTGGCTTACTTCCCCAGGATCAGAAGCATTCAACTCTCTTATTCAAAGGAACAGTCTTTTTCAGTTTTGAATTCTGTCCATTCCAACATAAGGCCTGGAACCCACAGTGAGAAGACCAGGCGGATGTGCAAGTAGCCAATACTCACATTTCTCCCTTGCAGGATGCAGTATGTGCACCTGGAGCATATGACCAGTACTTCTGGGGGGCAGCATAGGAAGAGAACCCCAGATTCCATGGTAGCCTGGCTCACATCCTCTGTATGGTTTCCTCTGTGCAAGGTAATGTGCTGTTCCCTTGTGTGAACCTTTTCTCCCCATGTTTGTAATGGCTCCTCTCTTGCTCTGACTGAAATGTATTTTCTTCCTCTGTATTTAAAATATTACACAGCACATGTTGGTTTTAAGACAACAGCAAAGACATGCAGATGCCAAGAAGAGAAGAAGTAGCAGGCTGCGTAAGGAAAATCGTGCCAAGGAGTCAACCAATATGTACCTGCTTCCCAGAACAATACCAAGAGCATAAGCATGGCACTCAGGATGGGCAGTTTGAGGAACATCACCATGTGCTCCTCTCACAAGAGCTTCTATTGGGCTCCTAACCCTAAAATAAGCCATTCCTAGTGAAATGGCATGTTTGCACTTCAGGGGTCAGACCTTAAAAATGCTCATAGCCTTTGGGTGCTGGGTTTTTTTGAAGAGTGACATAAGACCTAAGAGTCATAATGAGAGTCATAGGGTCCTGAGCCCTTTAGAAAACCAGACCTTTGGTGCCTAAGTGGGAGCTGAGCTCTTTGGAAATCTGGCCCAGTTGACAGTGCCGAGCCCTTGAAAGTCTGGACTCATATATTTGGGGGTGAGAGGGGACAGGGTGATAGGAGGTTGGTAAGGCATTTCCCGTTTAAATTGGTGGCACGAAACAACAGTTTGATTCTTAATTCAGAACAATGACACACACCCAAATCCTTTCAGCCAGCTATTCACCAGTTGTTCAGTTTCATAAGCTCCACATGACGTGAGGGACAGATTCTGAAATGAGTTACTCTGGTCTCAGGACTTACTCTGGATTTAAACTGGTTTAACAGGCTGTTACAATGGTGAATCTCACCCTGAGGCCCTGTCTACTCTCTGCTTTTTCACCCTCATGGCTGTACTACCATGAGCCTCTACTGTAGACATGGTATGTACACAGGCCATGCATGGGCTGTGCCAAGTTTACAAAGATCTACTGTAATCAGTGACTGGATACTATTCTGAGACCCACCCCTACCTACTAATTTCAATATCAGACATAAAATAGGTCACTTCTATAGCTTTGAGTTCTCCAATGTATCTGTGCAGGTGACCTCCCAGCACTGACCTACAATCAGGAGATGCACATTGGAGCAGCAACAATTTCCTCACAGCGGGAACCTGCCAGTGCCTCTTCCTGAGGGTGTTGTGGTGGGGTTTGTTTGTTTGTTTGTTTTTAAGTAGGTCGAGCCTGTGAACTGCTAAGACTCCACAGACCCTGCGTTCATTTTATCACTCTATCACCCAGCATGGAGAAATGACTGGCTACTTCCATGTGACTGAAGGCAGGCAGTCTGGATGCAACACCAGTTCATTTAGTGTAAGCTCAGATGTTCGCACTAGATTAAAATCAGAACAGCCAGCCAAACAACAGCCTATTGTCTTCTAAGAGAGAGCACTCTGGGAAGGGGAAATCTTAAAAGATCCGCTGGCACCATATGGAAAACATTGCATTTGCAGAAAACTTCCTTCATCACTCTCTTCTTATCTGATTTACATCTTAGTTTTCTAAACCTCCCATCACCGGGGCCCCTAAGCACTTGAGCTTTAAGATCTTCAGCTCATGCAAGTCCGTATACCCTCATTAATTCCAGTAGCCTTATATCAGCTAAAGACCTGGTCCATTGACTTCAGCATATACTGAACAGGGTTCTGACCGATTTGTCAGTTCACCTCTGGCCCATAATTCTGTTCATATATCATCATTTTTATCATTTCTCTCTTTTTATTTTTATTTATTTATTTTTTATTGCCAGGTTCATACTGTGATACCACTCATTTCATAGAGGTCCCATACCAGCAGGGGCAGGAGGAGCACTCCTTCAGGTGCTCCCTGGCTCAGGGCATGTGATTCTCCTTATGGCAGATAGGCAGCAAATAACCGTATTCAGAATTTTTAGCTTGTAGATTGTTCCCATGCGTTTTAATCATTGATGGAAACATCCTTGGAAGGTTTGAGTAATCTAAAGCAGCTGTGGCTTTCTCCAAACGTCTTTGGCCCAAAATCTTACATCATCCGGCATGTTCCAGTTTTGGATGAGAAAGACACACCAGAAATGCTTTGTATTATGGTGTTTTCACTTTGCAGTGTTATTGTAGCCATGTTGGTCCCAGGATATTAGAGAGACAAGGTGTGTGAAATAATATTTTTTATTAGATAAATTTTGTTAGTGAGAGAGACAAACTTTTGAGATTACACAGAGCGCTTCTTCAGACCTTGATGAGACTTATTTAGGTATTTTCACTGACAGATACAGATGAGCCCATGTTGGAGCTTAGAGTGAGCACAATTATTTTCTCATTTTCATACTACCCCAAACTATAGAACAGCTAAAACAACTTTACATTAGGTTTGAGTTTGGGGCAAACTTTAGGCTCTTGCTTTCATAAAGGCCTGGGTTTGAAGAGAAAAACTCCTTTTCTAAAAGACTAATTGATTTTTAAACCAGTAAACATTGGCACCCTGCTTCCAGGGCCAGCTCAAGGGATCGTGGTGCCCCAAGCCAAATTTTGATTTGGCACCCCCCCATCTCATTCATGACGGTTGGAAACGGTTTTCCAAAGTGCATAAATCTCCAGCATCTGCCTGCAGAGGGATTTGAAGTGCACTCTGCCTACATGACTTAAGCTGCAGGTTGACTAACAGTGCCTGAGCTGCTAGGAAAGAGTTGAAGAAGGAGGAGCCAGCCTGATTTTCAGGTGGGCTAGGCACCCCCTAAGAACTGTCACCTGAAGCCATGTCTGTCTCTTGCCTCACAGGAGAGCCGGCCCTGCCTGCTTCCTTAGTACTGAGTGATGCGTTAGGAAGAGGGAGTTGTAGGAAAGAGATCTTCATTACTATGTTGAGTGGCCAAAATGTTACATGTTGAGACGCTCAGGACAGGGACTTTTTTGTATTTGTATGCTGCCTAGCACAACGGTCTATTGATAAATGTTCCTGTACATTACCACAATACAAGTAATAGTAACATGAGCTGTCCTCTTGACTTCTGCATATATTCTTGGATTTCCTGGGGTTACACCGAGCTAGGTCTTTCCTAAAACCTGACTCCATTTCTCTAGCTCCTTTCATTGTAATATAACAAAGAGGTCTCAGTCCTGGACTCCTTGCTCGGGCAAACCTCCTGCTGAAGTCAGTGAGAGTTTACTGGACTTAGCTATGCAGAACCAAGCCTTTATTTTGCAGAGCATTATTCAGACCAGTTATATACCCTAACCCTCTACAAAGTTAAGGCTATATGAGGTATATGGTAAATTACAGACAATGAAATGTACAGCTATTGTATAATGACTAAATTAAGGTATCCGTTCATTAGATCAAGAAATTTCAAAACATTTATCAAGCAATAAACATATCTATTTTCAATCAATTTTTCTTGGTTGATGAGACCATTTGAATTTAAACAAAAAATGAATGGAGAGCATCCATACTTTATACGGATACTATTTTTAAAACATATTGATCAGATTCTCTATTACGGAGCAGGAAATTCTTTTGGCTTTCTGTGAAATCTTAGGCCTGCATTTTCACATGTGAGCTCTTAAATTTGGTGCCTCACTGCTTTTGGAAGCCTGGCTTTAATCACACACACCATGCGTTTTCAGCCTGTGAGCTTTCAGCCTCCAGGGTGTCAGGACTACCCATCCTCTCCCTTGTTACTAAATGGGAAAGGGGTCCTAACTAGATCTTGACATATGGGAGGTGGGGTTTTTTAGGAGAGGTATGGAAAAGGGAGTTGTGCTATAGAACAGCTAAGAACTACTGGCATATGTAGATTTAGATGCTACTTAGACACCTCAATCCATACCTTTGGGCAGTTCATCTGAAAAGTTTGCACTAACATTGTTCAGGGCTAATGTTCTGAGTCTACAGATAATCTTTTGGTGAGAGCTGTGTTCTATCACCCTGAGGTGCTCAGCTGCTGTTCATACACCAGCCCGGGGCTTTAGCACTATTATGTAAAATGATTTGATGTCATTGTTCTTGTATCCAACAAGAAGCAGCAAGAGAACACTGGTTTCTTTTTTCCTCCTTTCTGTTTCCTTGATGTTTCATAGTTTGGCCAGCACCTCACTATTTTCTCCTTTCATTTGCTACCACAGAGCTTTTTTACACAGACCTCTTTGGAGCTGTTTTCTGATGCCTGGAGTGCTCATGCCAAAGTTCTGTTCATTTTTTCCTGGCAGCAGCTACTTCACTGAGAATACAGCGTTAATTACAAATTTGGCTTCTCTGAGGCGTCGTCTTCAGTTTTCTGTATTAGAAGAGTCAAGCTAGTTAGTTAGACCTCTACAGCAGTGGTTTTCAAACTTAGGGTCAGGAGCCAGTACTGGGTTGCAGACCCTCAGGTACTGGATAGTTGCACTGCCTGCTGCCATCACCAAAAGACTGGGATGCATTGCTTAAAGATGTAATTGTTGGGTCATGGGCATAAATGTTTTTTGGGTCCCCCGCCCAACTGGATTCCAAGAAAAAAAGTTTGAAAACACTGGTCTACAGAATACTCAGCCCTGTAGAATGACAGTGAGTGACCTGGCACATGTTGAGTTAAAAGGGACAGATTTGTCAAATTTTGGGCCTAACACTGAACACAGAAAGCCATTTTTTAGGACCCTTATCAGTGGTCTGATTTTTCAAAATTGCCAAGCATCCACATTTGCCACTAACTTAAATGCAGGCTGCATGTTTTTGGCAGCTTTGAAAAATAAGACCACTTTTATTTGGGTATCTGACTTCAGGCTCTCTGAAGTCATCACTCTGGTCTTGATATCTTGGTGCTTAAGAGGTCACTTGCCATCTCTCTGCCCTGGAGCTAGAGACCTGTGTGCATTGAGATCTCGTTGGGCTGGGGAAAACTGGAGGTGACATGATGAGCATCCAGCAAGCCTAACAAACAGCACTGGTTTCCACATCCTACTGTCTGTCCTCATGCTACACACTCCTTGCCTTCCTCTTTCTCCAGGCGTAATTTTAATAATATGCTTCTCAGATGGATCTTTGTTTAACACAAGCTCTATTTTGGTACTGGAAGAAGACAATGAAAGAGAATGGTGGAATCTTTGCAGACCTCCTTTGGGAGCCTAATTCCATGTGATGTCTAACAGAAAATCCAGTTATCACTGTATAAAAATGGCTTATGGCTCTGTCACGTCATCTGTCATTTTATACTGGTTTTATTCCCATTTTAGATGAAGATTTCCCATTAGTTCCTACAGCTGCAGTTACAAATTGGTAGCAATGGTTACAAATTGATACCAGCACCTTATTGGTAGCAGGTCAAGTGGAAGTTCAAGGACATCATGAAGACTTGGTGCTCCTAATGTGTGGAAATAATAATCATATTTTGGACATTTATGGTGACTTCATCTGAGTATCTCAGGATGAAATCTCAGCATCAATGAATTAAGCATTATAATATATGAGACAGATAAGTATCAGTATAGTCATAAGACAGTTGGGAAAACTGAGATGAAGATGTAAGTCATTGGCTGGGAAAGGGTCCCAGGATTAGCTCTTATATAGCATTTCTCCAATAAGGACCATTCTAAAGATGGCGAATACCATTTTCCCTACATTACTGACGCAAAAAAACCCTAAGGTATAGAGAGGCGAGGAGACTTGCCAGAGGCCAACACAGGAATAGAACCTAGGATGCCTGTTCAGTGCCCTACCTAATACACTGAATGGCACAGGAAGCCTTAAGGTGATCATCTCATTGCAGAAAAGTCTGTACCCCTGCATGTTATGGCCTGTACACAATTTAAAGGACTTAGCAAACCATCCTTATTACTAATCTCCCCTTGTGTCTTTCTTCAGCTGGAATCTGGTGA
Source organism: Podocnemis expansa (assembly GCA_007922195.1). Classification (NCBI taxonomy): domain Eukaryota; kingdom Metazoa; phylum Chordata; order Testudines; family Podocnemididae; genus Podocnemis; species Podocnemis expansa. The sequence goes on along the minus strand of ML681963.1, from coordinate 14,860,704 downwards.
GGATGACTTTTGCTGAGCAATGGAGAACTCCTGGGTTTTTGGGTAAGCCAATAAAGCTCCAGACTTGAACATTCACACACTCTGCATTGGAGGCTGGCAGTGAAAAACCTCATTTGGTAGGCCATTGGCTCCAGTAGTGCAGGAGTTGTTGAGTCAGACTTTACCAGTAGGGGGCTCTGTAGCAGCAGAGACAACTGCTGCTTTCCAGGGACTGGGAGAGAGACTATAACCTATTCTGGGAGTGAGAAGAATGGGGGAAACGGTGCAAGGAAAATGGCATCACTGGAGCCAAGAATGCAGAAACTCCCTTAATTTGCTCTGTGACTTCAGGTCTCAGCCCAACTGTTTGAAGCTGGAGCTCTTGGCATTCAGCAAAAGAAGAATAATATGTTGCCACAACAGCATAATTTGCCCCTGCTGAAAAGCTGCTGATGTCCTTGTGTGAAACACTAAAGGGAAACAAATCTTGGAGCAGTCTGGCTCAGAGTTGCTGAACAGATTCAACCTCCTGTAAACAAAGCACTCATGCCTCAGCTGGTCTCTTATGCAGTTCTGAGACACTGGACCAGACACTCTCTGGTCGCCCAACCAACCCCTGTCTTTGTTTATTCGCTGTATATAAATGTGATGGCCCAGTGCTGCCAACATTGGGCACGATCCTGAAGTGATGAGCCTGTGCACTCCCCACTGAAGTCAATGGGAGCACCTGTGGGGCTCAATCCATTCAGTTCAGTGGGATTATTGGTATCAATGGAAGCAGGACTGGGACCTATTTATGTATTCCTGCTGCTGTTAACTCAGACTAGGTGATCTGGTTCAATCAATAGGCATGGAAACAGGAGCATCACCCCAATGCTTTGGGTAAAAAAGGCAACTATTTTGGCCATGAATCAAGACTATGCTACAGTTGATCAGAATCAGAAAATGATAAGGGTGGAGAACCCTTACATCTGTTCTCACACCACCTCTTACAGCTAAGGTTGCTTCAAATAAAAGCAGGGATCATGAACAGGGGCATTTGGAAGAAATTAGGTCACACAAATGCCAGGGTTTCCTGTAGCTGATATAAGTTGCATTGTTTATTATGGGCTTTCTTCTCTTTCCTTTCTCGGTTTGCTCTGCGGGACTGCACAAGTGACAATGTTTTAAATGGAAAGATTTGCAGCAAGTCATCAATCACTGGGCATGAAGGATATATCTTCTAGCTTAGTCTTGCTCATGCATCTATAAATCAGCATAGCTGGAATATTTGTGGTTGTCTGTAGGAGATTTATGCAGGTGGGAGATTAGAACCAGTCTGTCATTTTTGTGGGGGAAGCGTGAAGTTGAAGGGGCTGGGGAATGCTAGCGCGCAGGAAGGATTTATGATAATGTCAGTGGATATTTAGGGGTTTCATAGAGGGACAATTAGGAAAAAGTGTGTGGTATGCCTCTTTAATTTGGAAGCAAGAGGTGGTTGTTAAGATGCATTGCTTTCAATGAGTCTAGTCAGAGAGAGAAGTTACATGGACATTCATCTTCTTAGATCTGCCCAGTTTCGGTTTGTCTTAAAAGCATTTTGCGTATGGCTTATTCATTCCTTTTGTTTTTTTTTTAATCTAGGCTGTAGTTGAAAATTAGCATTATGGGTAACTATATCAGGTGAAGGAGTCCTTGTAGGCCATGTCTTGCTGGGTAATTACATAGCGTAAATATGTGTCTTGGACAATAAACATAAAAATATAACTTGTTTAATGGGGGAGAAAAGAAATGTGTCTCCTGCTACTGACAGCAAAGCCAAGCTTGATTCTCAGCTGATGTAAATCTGCATAGTTTAATTGATCTCAGTGGAGCAATGCCATTTTACACTGGCTGAGGATCTGCTCTTTGCTAAATTTCACATGTATCATCTGAAAGGTCTTTACCATTGCTTTGTTCCATGATCTCAGAACAAGACATTAAAAATAGTGGCTGTTTATCTTATGTACCCTTTTCAATCTCTAACCTTAGTTAGTTGCTGGCATCCTAGTCACAGTGCCTTTTTGCTATAGGTCAGCAGTGGCCCACCAGGTGCACTGGGAATTGAATAGCAGTGAGCGTCAGTTCAATCTTGGCCAGTTAATCTTCCTTCTGCAGTCTCAGGCAAAGGCCAGGACTGAACTGTGTGAAGGTCACTGCTGTGGCTTCCCTCTTACCTCATATTTAATGAGATCAACTCTGTTCCTAATTGCTTCCTAGAACAGGCAAGGTTTAGTAGGTAGCTGGGGAGCCTGCCAAGCTCTGGCAACCTGTACAATACATTTTGGACAGCTAAAAAAAATGCTGCAAAATATATGATGCCCAAAAGGCCTCCAGCCCCCCACCCTCCCACTTCTCTCAAAGTTAAAAAGTCTTTCTGCCTCCTAAGTTGTTTGCACCCACCAAACCCTCCCTTTCATTTGTAGTTCAGACTGGGCTGTAATATGATATTGGCTGATCAGCTGCAGCTTGCCAGCCAGCCTGCCTTCAAAGACAGGCCTAAGGAGCCGTGTGTGACTCCAGGAGACATGTCTGCATCATCTGTTTCTGTGGCCTGACTGCCTGCTTCTTTTCTTCCAGTACAAACAGGGTCTGAGGGAGGCACAAATTCACCCTCAAGACTCCCAAGATCTACACACTGACCAGTGGCACCAGAATTCAACCAGATGAAAAACTATCCCCTCAGTCCACTGAGCCAAAATGTTGGTCTTGAATATTTTCCTAATTGGGGAAGGATGCTTTGCCAGTAGTTTTTAAGAGCAAGAAAATTTCCACAGTAGTAAAGTTAACTCCTTTATCACAGTACCAGCTCCCACCTAAACTATCAGGGCATCTTATTAAACAAAAGTAAAGGAAAAACACTTTTCAGTGATATCAAGAGCCTAATGTGAAGAGACATAGGCTATTCTACACTAGAGGGCTCAGGTAAGTCAACTTAATAAGGTCGACCTTATTAAGTCAACTTAGAGAGTCCCCATTTGTTTAAGTCGATTTTATAAAGTCAACTTTAAATGGGTCCTCTGGGTTAAGTCAACTCCATAAAGTCAACTTAAATGGCTCTCCTGCCTTAAGTCGACTTTATTAAGTCGACTTTAATGGCCACATTTTGTTACGTTGACTTAATAAAGTCAAGTTTACCCTTAAAGTCGACTTTAAGGGTGAGAGTTGTTACGTAGACTTAATGAACTCCAAATGTGGCCCTGGAGTTGCTTAAGTTGATTTATATCTGGTTAAGTCGACTTAAGCCTCCAGTGTAGACATAGCCATAGACACTACTGGTTAGATCAGATTTTGATACATCTTTTGTTTCCTTATCCCTCTTTGCTGAGTCCCTATAACTGTTTGTGGTGTTAAGAGACAAACTGCCAAGACTTTCAACAGCAGAAAAGTCATTGAGTAAGGGTGGTTGAAGATTTCTGTTGAAATTGTTTTGTCAATAGAAAAGTGGGTTTTGACAAAATAATATTTTCATTAAACATCTCAGTGTTCCATGGAAAATTGGAGGAATTTTGAAAAAAAATATTCTGGTAAAAAACCAAACTATATCAGACAAAACTTTCAGTTTTAGGTCAAAAAAAATTATTTTTGAATTTTAGCCAAAAACTTGAAAATTTCCAAGGGATATATCAATTTCAGTGAAAATTTCCATTGGGAAAAATATATCAGACTAGAGCTACCAATAATAGTAGTCAATTACAGTAACAAACATATGGATGTGTGTACCAAACAGAAGAAAGCAGGTTTGGGGGGTAAAATTATCAGAGTTTAGGTTCAAACTTCCAAGGCATTAGATTTATAGAGAGGTCTGAGCAGCACGGTCCAGACCTGAACTTCCCCACCCTGCAGAGGGGTTTGGATCTAGGGTTTTAGCTAATCCCAGTATAAAGACCCAGCCCTGAAATTTGGATCAAAATGCAAACTTTCCCCAATTGAGGATGGATGTTTGGATCTAAGAATTAGTTGATGACCTAATCTTCAATTACCCTGAAAAATTGTGGATTTAGTTGTCGGAGATTCATGCAACCCATCTCTTTGGTTTTAATCCATGTTCCTTCACTTCCTGAGTCTTGAGTTCAAATTAACCTTAAACAATCACAATGGAGCTTGGTTAAAAGCAAATAAGTTTTAAGATGTAAGTCCATGCAGAATGGTAAAAAGGCACAGGTGTGTGCGTGACAAACTGTGAGATGAGTCAGAGATCCCCAGCTCAGGTGAGTTTCCTGTGCTAGCAGATTTCAGAATGAAGTTGTACACAGCTTCAGTTATTAACAGTCAGTAATAACTAAACCATTAGCATTTTTATAGTGTTTACATTACCTAATGATCACTTACCACATGCCTGTAAGGTAGATCTGTAATAATATTCCTTGTGGCACTAGTTAAGGCCCTGATTCAGTAATTGCCTCCAGGTGGACAGATCTATGTGCGGCATGAAATCGAACAGAAGATACGGACTGTGACTTTTGCCTCAGGCAATATAACAGGGCAGAGGGCTCCTAAGAGTTTTCTACAGTAGTGGTTTTCAAACTTCTTTTCTTGGGATCCAGTTGAAGAAAAAAAATCATTTATACCTGCAACCCAGCAATTACATCTTTGAGAAATGCATTCCAGTCTTTTGGTAATGGCAGCAGGCAGTGCCACGACCCAGCGCTTGAGGGTCTGTAACCCAGTACTGGGTCCTGATCCTAAGTTTGAAGAACAGTGGGTTACTTACCAGTAACCATCCTTCTTCAAGATAGGCTGCCTGAATTCATTCAGATATAGGTGTCTCTGTGCCGGAGTGCCAGATTGGTCAGAACTTTTTGCCTAGCCTGTCAGAAGAGGGCAGGCAGCAACTGCCCCCCCCCCACGCAGCCCCATGGCTATATATGTGGCCGCCACCCAGTCCCTCCCCAGTTCCTAAGAGTTGCCAACTCCAAAAGCAGGGACAGGGGGAGGGCTCTGAATTAATCTGAGCAGCCCATCTCGAAGAAGGACGGTTACTGGTGAGTAACCCACCATTCTTCTTCGAGCACTGCTCGGATACATTCAGAAATAGGTGACTGCTAGCCATGCTGATGGATGACAGGTAGAGTTGGCTTTTCCGCCTTCAGCACAACATAACTCCGACATGGGTAATTGTCCAGTGAGCGGGACCTCGAGGGTCTAAGAAATTGACCTAAGGACCTTCATCCCAGCAAGAGTAGCCTGTCGATGTAGGACGTAGCCCAGTGGAGAGAAGTAGGCCCAGACTGCCCAAACACCAATTGGTGTGCATGGGCATGACGGCCTGAGGTCACCTTATGCATAAACATGATACCAACTCATAGTGGCTATCGCCGAGGAATACACCTCTAACTACTCTGCCTAAGAGCATATTGGCAGAGGTAGGAGAGTGCCAAAGGGGTTAGTGTTCTGGTAGCAACACAAGTAAACATACCTCCTATAGGGAAAATAGAGGACCGTAGAGCTGTCGGGCTGGGAGTGGTGGGTACCAAGACTGCAATAAGGTAGACCGGGTTTCCCTTGGTCGAGTAGTGTAGAGTACTTGTGGCCCATAAGCCCAATAGGAACATGAATCTGGCACACATGGCGTCCAAAGACGGGGTGGACTACCAGAAGCGGTTAGGGACTAGGAGAGTTACTTTGCCCCAGATAGAAAGGGGGAAGTGCAAGTAGCTGGAGGCGGAAGCTGATGACCTGAGACAGCGCATCTGAGAATGAAGCACCCGGATCGGTTTCGGGAAGGGAAGGTGCCTAACACACCCAACGGCCTTATACAGGCAGAAACTTTTGTGAACCTGATGAACATATCCCAGGGCTACATGAGTGTACTGATGATGCTGTGGCAGTCCCTGTTGAAGAGGACTGTCAGTATTGATAGCCGCGTGAAGATACCACCAGAGAGCCCAACCAGTGTGGTGCCAACCTTTAGGCCTGGCAATGCAGAGAGGTGTAAGGCAGGATTGGGGCTCCTAAAGGAAGGGCCCCTAGGGAGAAAGCGGGATATACGGGAGGAGGGACCAGTGTGCTCCGTGGGAACAGTGCGAAGGTCAGCCACCCCGAAGGCACACATCCTGCCATCTCTTCATGAGACTTCCAATTTATCTGAAGCGTCTACTGTGAGTGTGCTACTGTTGCCATTAGATCTTACCCTGAGAGTGAATTCCATCTGGGGATAGCTAGCTCCCGAATGTCCAGTGTCTGGATGGAATCTCAGGACGGGTGTCAAATGAGGTTTATCTAGTGAGAAAGACCCCTAGAAGTCACCCAGGACGGGAGCATAAAACAAGTAGCGACTACTAGGGCTAGACGACCTTCGGAGCGTGATGAGGAAGAGGGAGTTGTACCCTCAGGACACCCAAACAGAGATGTCCCGGAGCTGGGTTGGGGAGACCACAGCGCTATAGTTATTCCCAGGGGAGGAGCTACGAAAGGGGCCCTGCTGGTTGGCAAAGACAATGACTGGGACCAGACTAGTACCCCACCTTCAGGAGTGGTCTGCAGACAATCCCGGTGGAGCCCAGCTGGGGGTGCCCTTCACAGGTCTTGGACCCTTGACTCTAAGGATGAAGACATCTAGCCTGCCTGCTGACCTGACCGGGCAGCTTGACTGTGAGATTGGAGAGGAGGGCAGAGGGCCGAGTATGTTCAGCTCTGACCAAGTGACAGAGGGGTGGGAGAGGAACATCGGTACTATTACCTCATGTCCTCTGATGGCCATGGCCCAAGAGCCCTCAATTTGAGTGGGAGGGGATGGGCACATTAAAACTGGGGACAATGAGGAGGGAAAAGTAATACTGGTTCCCTTGTCAAAAGGACCCTGTGTACAGACGTTCGGTCTTCACGGCACATTTTGGGTGGCTGTGAACGACAGGCCTGGAGAGGAAAGAGGAACTCCTATTCGTAGGGTAGGTAGAAACGAGGCGGGGGCCCAGTTGGTGCGACCCCTCAGCAAGTTGTTCACCATGCTGTGAACCAAATGGCAGTAGCGAGTGTAGGGGTTTCATCGCTGGCATGGTGCCTGTGGGTGAGTTATCAAAGGCCTGTGTCCCTAGACAGGCTCCGGCCTGCATGTCTGGTACTTGACAGGCGGAAGCGATATGCTTGCTCTATGGGTTCAGGAAGGGGTAGCTGTATCCCAAGCCGGAGGCACATATCTTGGGGCCTTGGATGGGGTCCATCAGATGCGAGCTATGTTTAATCCAAGCCCGGTAGTGACAATTGCAAAGTGGTTGGTTAGGACAGCACATAGGAAGGATGGGGGGGGCTCCCTCCTCCTGCCCCCCCAGTTTCAGGGCAGGAGGGTGGACAGGAGAGAAACAAGGGTCAACAAGGGAGTCTCTGACCACCCAGTTGGGGGGGGGGGGCGTAGGACTTTGTCCCCAGGGAAGCATGCGGGAGTGACGCTCCCAGTATGGAAATAATTGCAAGAAATGGGAGGACCCCATTTGGTTTGTAGTTGGGATCGACGGGCAATACACTCTTCGGTGTTTGGAGTGTGCTCTGTGAACCCTTATGTCTCCCGCAAGGCGAAGGAGCTGCCACCCAAAGGGGGCATTGTATACAGGGTGCAATAGTGCCCTGGGAGCAAAAACTGACCTCTACGGGATGTCCACAGGATTTTGGCCGCAGGTTCCCATGTGATTGCTATAAAGTCCCCTCAGGTATTGGGGGTAACTGCAGAAGTATGAATATATGTCCAACCTCAATCCTACTTGAAAGGAAGGAGGCTACTTAACCTCTGAACCATCCGCCCTCATCCGGAGGGAGAGGGAGAGGGGGAAGGCTGTCTGTCAGCTTGGGGGAATGGTACCGAGGCAGAGGGCAGTCCACAGTGGAGTTTGGATGGTTGACAGCATGGATGTGAATGTAAACAGTAGTGCTGATTGACCGGTTGGGGTCCCTCCCCGCAGATGCACGGGGGAGGGCCTTGCCTGGTAGGTCCCACAGGGGGGTTTCAGACTGAAGTTGTGGTGTTGAGGATTAAGTCCTCACCAATAACTAATGAAAAGGGGTAGGTGGGAACCAGTCAACTATGGGGCCCTATGGGGATGGAGGATGTGGAAGAGGCCCTGTCGGGAGAAGGCCGAGATATTTTAACTCCCCGCAAGGGTCATGAGTGGTCCCCAAGACAGCTGAGGTCTCCTGTGAAAAAAGGGAGTCACCCCCCCAAAGGGGAGATTGAGGGCCACCTTCTGAGGCGCCAGGGGCACTTTGGCTTCCCAAAGCCAAGCTGTGTGGTGCAGGGTTACCGCTGAGACCATGGCGTGGGCCGCCATATCCACCGCATCCCAGGCTGACAAAAGGAGGTCCTGAGAGGCTATTTTACTTTCCTCCAAGAAGGCATCACACTCTTCCCTGGCCTCTGGTGGGAGTAGATGTCTGAATCTGTTTATTGACTCCCACACGTTCGGCATGTGTCTGCTTGTTAGGGCCTGATTGTTTGCGACCCATAACTGGAAGGCTGAGGAAGAGTATACCTTCCTTTCCAGTAGCTCTAACTCCCTTGCGTCCCTCAATGTTGGGAGGGGATCGCGGGAAGTCTGGCCTCACCCTAAGGCAGCCTCCACCACAGCACGGGGTGGTGAGTGAGTGAGGGGAACTCTGGCCCCAGGACCCTGTATTTGAGACCCACCATATCTGACACCGGGGAGATGGAACCCAGGTTTTGCCAGGGGGAGGAGGCCAGGTGCCAGACGCTAGGGTCAAGGGGAACCGGGACTGGTTCTGCCAAGGAGAACACTGGGCCAAACAAAGTATCGGAGGGTGCCTCGGAGGATTGGACCTCCATCCCCATGTGGGCTGAGATGTGGCGCAAGAGATCAAAAGGTGCTGACAAATCGCCCGTGTAAGAAGATGGTACTGGGTTTAAGGCTCTTTCCAGTGCCGAGGGCTGTACCAGTGCGGTTGCAGAGGCCTCTTGCGGTGACCATTCGTGAGGGCGGTACCGGAAGGGCGATGGCGCTGAGCCCCAGCACTGAGGCTATTTACAGCCCTTTGAAGCTCCTTCCCCCGGGCTGGAACAGGAGGAAGCATCTCAGGACCCACGGGGTGGTACCGGATACAGCAGGGTGATATGCTGCCGCGGGGATGGCTCCACAGTACCGGGACCCAAGGGAGGGGCAGGCTCTGGAGCTTCGGAGCCTGGGGCCTGTGGTGGGGAAGAAGAGCGATGCCGCTTGTGTTGTGCCTAGGCCTTCGATGTGAAGGCTGGCTTGCTCCTTCTAACTGGTGCTGGCGAGGAAGATGTAGGCAGCGGGAGGAGTGCCCTGGCAGCCTCCACTGCCTCCAAGGTCATCGGGATCAGCACTGACCACACCTGGTCCTGGGGAGAGCCTCGTGTTGAAGGCGCGGGCCTATGTTGGCGCTGCGGTACCGGTCAAGCCCGACTGGTCCCAGGGAAAGCCCTGTGTTGAAGACACAGAGCTATGATGATGCCGTGGTACAGGGGTTGAGCGCGACCGGTCCCGGGAAGAGCCCCATGTCGGAGACTTGGGGCTGTGTTGGCGCCATGGTACCAAGCTTGTCTTGCGCCCCCTGTTGGCACAGTGCCAGGCGGGTTCCAGTGCCGAACTGGCACGTGGTGTCATAGGAGGTCCTAAAGCCTCGGGAGAGGAGTGCTGAGCCTGCTCAGAGGCCAGGGCATGGCGCCTTTGCTCCCTGTCCTTGATTGTCCTCTGCTTGAAGAACAGACAAATGGAGCATGCAGTGACCATGTGGCTTTTGACCAGGCACTGGAGGCACTTCTCATGGGGATCGTCCCACGGGAAAGCCTTGCCACATTCGGTGCAGGGTTTGAACCCTGGCATGGCAGACGATGGAGTAACGCGATGTTCCGGCCCAAGAGGGGAGACCTTCTTCGGTGGAACTAACTCCACAAATAGGTGCTCCCAGTTGGGCGAAAAGCTCATAAAGCGATGAAGGACAGGCTGCTTGTGAAGTGCAAGGAGTGGGCAGTTCCCCAACCAACGCGAAGGCGGAAGAAATGAAACTAGGGAGGGGCCAGGCGGCGGTCACATATATAGCCACAAGGTGGAGAAGGGGAGGTGGTGGCTGCCTGCCCTCTTCTGACAGGCTAGAGCAAAAAGTTCTGATCAATCCAGCGCTCTGGCACGGAGACACCTATTTCTGAATGTATCTGAGCAGCACTCGAAGAACACTGGTCTACAGTACAGTGATGGCTTTTGCATGCTTGAAACACTACAGCACCCTGGCACTGTCTATGCCAGGATTACTGGTCATTTATCTACAAGTCAGTCAGGGATGCAGAGATGTAGCTGCGTTGACTTAAATTTTGCATGTGGACCTGACATCAAGAAAATTAATCCAAATTAACTGAAGATCTGTGAATTCTGAACAAGAACACTGAACCCACAATTTAGTGTGGTTCAACTAATGCACTTCATGAATTAATTTGCATTCGTACTTCCTAACAGTCCCCGTGAAGACAAGCCCTACATCACAGGGCTCGGCTCAAACCAATGAATAACATTTCACTTCACTAAACTGGTTGCACAGTTCAGTTCTGGGACTAGTCTTTGTAAAACTATTTCAAGTCCAGAAACTGCAAAGTTTGTGGAAAATTAGCAGTCTCCACTGCTGCTTACACTACTCCACCACCTCAGATGCAAGCCTTGTTCGTTCCATGATCTTTAGTGTTTTGCTTAAAGCTGCAGTTCCTGAAGTCATGATTATGTGAGAAGCTCAGCCTTCATTTTAAAAAAGTACATTCCTAGAATGATAAATAAATTTGTTACACTTTATAAATGTCATCAGACTCCTTGTTTGTTTTGCTGAACGAGCCTAACACGGCTACCCCTTTGCAGCTTCTCATTCCTAGAACTTGTAGTTGCAGACAAAAATGTGACCCAACTGTAGCCTAAAGGCTGAGGAGGCAGAAGACAAATAAAAACACCACCATTTATTTCTTTATTTTTAGGTCTCCTGATTTTTAAGCCATTCTCATGGGGAGGTTTGAGGTTTTTGGATGTTTCAGGTTAGTCCTACTATACTGCACTGTGCAGCCAAGTGGCTAGAGCACCATACTGGGACTCAGGAATGGGTGCTGGAACAGTTTTTACAGTGGGAGTGTTGAAAAGCCATTGAACCAAACTGTAAACCCTGCATGCAATGGAAACCACTTCAAAGTGAGGGGCTGCAGCAGCACTCCCTGCTGCACCATTTCCAGCACCTGTAGACTGAGGAGACCAGCATTCTTTTACTAGCTCTTGTACTGAATGACATTGGGCATGCCACTTCCCTCATTGTGTCTCTATTTTCCCTATCTATAAAATGGGGATAAGAAAAGTGAGTGCTTCTGTAAAAAAACTCTGAAATCTGTGAGTTAGGTATTATTGTTACAATCTTCGGGTCCTTCTCTTTCACAAGAGCATTGGCAAATGCTACATTTTTAAAAGGGTATCCTCTGCATGAACATATTTCTGAACTTATTTAACCCTTTGCAAAAGAAAAGAATGCTTTGCAGTAATAGAATTGTTTTCACCTGGTAATTACCCTTCCCAGCTCCACAAAAAAATAAATTGAATTGAGCAAACTGCGTTTGCAAATAACTCATGAAAATTAAAACAAAGGCAAACGTATCAAATTAAGTTATTAAGACAAACAGCGGATATAAATAACATCAGCTTTATTAGATTTTGTGTTGCCTTTTTAAAAAAAATTATTAAACTTTTCCCCAACTGGAGCCTAATCTCCCTCATTCTCAACAGTAAAGCTTAAGTAATTAACCAAACTGACATCTCTTCATAAACCTGAAATATGTTGCAAAGGGAAAGCCAGTGAAATGTACTAACCCCTGACCCTTATCAAGGGTCCCATCAATTGCGTAGCAACGAGTGCTGTCGTGGACAGCTGAGGAAAGAGGTAACCTGCCTGATTAATTGGCTTAGCTCTCCTGGATAAATGTGGTACTCATCAATTAAAAGGTGTATTGGACAAACTCCAGAAGTGCAGATCTGTAACAGGAAAGACCAATCTCCATGCACATTTTCCTGTAGTATAAAATAAAATAACAGCATGTTAAAATGTGAATAAATGAACTTTTCCCCTTCAATCTACACAGTTTAGTCTAATTTTTTATTATTAGGATTGTGCCCAGAGACCCCAAGCAGGATCAGTGGATCGGTGTGCTAGGTGCTATACAAACATAAGTAAGAGTCAGCTCCTACCTCAAAGTACTTACAATCTATGGCCCTAATCCTGCAAACACATATGTACATCCTTAATTTACTGTGTGAGAGTGAAACCTGCATCAGATTTAGTCTATACTTGAAAGTTATATTGGAATAGTTACCTCAGTCATGACTGTTAAAAAAACATACACTTGACCAATGGAGCTATGCTCATTTAATCCTCATTCCAAAGGGGCAGCCGTGTTAGTCTAGTTCAGTAAAACAAACAAGGAGTCCTGTGGCACTTAAAGACTAACACGTTTATTTATTGCATGAGCTTTCGTGGAAGAAGAGCCCACTGCGCAAGACAATTTGAAGATGGGGGAACTTACAGAATGGGAGGAAATAAATGCAGTGAACTGTAAGTCATGAAAACAGATCACACCGTAACAGCAAATCAGAACAGTTGTTCTTCTTCGAGTGCTGTTCGGATACACTGAGTATCAGGTGTACGTGCCGCAGTGCACGACTGGCCGGAATCTTTCTTTAGCCTTAGCCTGTCAGGAGCGGGCTGGCAGCCAACGCCCCCTGGCCACCCTGTGGCTATATAAATGGCCACAGACCTGCCCCTCCCAGTTTTCTTTTTTCTGCCCTCAGCGACGGTTATGGAACAGCCTGTTTCTTGCTTTTTGCAAGTGCCTGTCTGTATGCTCTGTTTTACGAGTGTTTTCACTGGAAGATCTGTTTGCGACCATCACCAGCGCTCCTACCAAGTCCTTCCAACAGAAACCCAAACCAAGGAACAACCCCCATGGAAGGTATCTTAAATGTCTGGGTGAGCTTCACCAGGTGGATTATGCTCCATTTGCAGATCTTTTAAACGAGGGACTCAGAAAGACAGGGAGCAAAGGCTGCATAATATTGCCCAAAAACGGGCCCTGCAGCTGACACCAGGTACGACCATCGCACCCAAGGATTCACTGGCACCACATGCTGGGCTGGCACCAGAGCCTTTTTGGCGCCACTCTCGGGCTATCAATAAAAGCCACGATTGGCCTCTAACTCAGCACCGTGTGCTTGGTTGGCACCGGAGCCCTCTCGTTGCCGCTCTCCAGCTATGAATAAAAGCTGCAATCAGCCTCTAATGCAGCACCACATGCTGGATGGGCACTGGAGCCCTCTCAGCACCGTTTTCCAGTTATGACTAAAAGCCACAATCGGCCTCTAACTCGGCACCGCATGCGCAGTCGGCACTGGAGCCCTCTCAGCGCCACTCTCCGGCTACGAGTAAAAGCCACAATTGGCTTCTAACTCGGCACCGCTTGCTTGGTCAGCACTGGAGCCCCCTCAACGCCGCTCTCAGGCTATTTATAAAAAGCCTTGATCGGCCTCTAACTCAGCACCATGTGCGGGACTGGCAGCAGAGCCCTCTTGGCACCACTCTCCAGCTGTGAATATATGGCTGCGATCGACATTTGGCTCAGCACCATTTCAGTGCTGTGTGACCTTATCCCTGGCACCTCCTCTCCAAAGAAAAGGGCCAGAGCATCTGAGCACCATGCATTGGTTGCAGCGCCTCAGGCCAGTCAGCACCAAGGCCCTCTCGGTGCTGCTCCACAGCAGAGCACAGGTAAGTACAGTTGGCGTCAACTTTGCCACTGTGGACTCCAACCCCTATGGTGCTGACACCTTGCCTCGGCACCGCAAGGAGGTCCAGAGTGCATGCCTCAGGCCCAGCCTCCTACTGAAGGGTACCCAGCACTGGCTTCTTCTCAGTATTGCACTTGAAGCTGGTTATCCCCCAGGGAGACCTTGGAAGGGGAGTTCCAACTCAGTACCACAGCACCGGGAGAGGGCACCCTGGTACCGGGATTGTCCCTTCCCCCAGCTAGAGTCAGGAACCCAGGGCCAGAGTCTGGCAGAGAAGACCCTACCACACTTCAACCCCCTCACCAGGTCACCGCCTACCTGGGGGTCAGGGCCACACCCTCGAGGGAAACTGAGACCCTTTATTCGACCTGGAGTTTGCGTCTTCTCCAGTCACCATTATGATCCCTCTTCATGCTCGTGCCCTTGACATCACTGGGACACACTGGCCTGAGCCACCCTGATTTACCCCCGGGCTCCCAGGGTCGAGGAGGTTTGACCTCCTGGGTCAAAGGCCTATTCAGCTTCAGCCTTTCAGCTGAGAATTGCTAACCATCAGGCCTTTTTTAACAGATATTCCCTAGATCTGTGTAATGCTCTGAAGGGTTTTAGCAGCTTCCTCCTACAAGAACACTTGGAGGATTAGGATGCCTTCGTCGAGGAAGGCACCTTGGCTTCACACGAAGCCCTTACAGTGGTGTGGGATGCCTCACACATGGCCAGCTGTGGCACTGCTACAGCCATGGTTAGGCACTGCGTGGCCTCTACCAGGACTTACAGCAGTCCATACTAGACCTTCACTTTTGAGGGACAGTCTCTCTTTGCCCTGGCCACTGGCTCCCTGATCTGCGGCAGCTGTCACCCTAGGTCAGCCCAAACCCAACCCTTGAACTTCAGGGCGGCACCCTAAATTGGTTATGTTAAATGCTCCCTCACAATCAGCCTCGCCTCTTCGTCCTCTCCAGTAACGATGTGTCTCCCTCTTCCCTTATGGTCAAGTAAGGTCCTGGCAACCAGAGAACCCTCCTCACATGTGCTCAGTTCTAGTCGCATGTGCCCTTGGAACCTTGGTGGAAATCTGGGGGTGATAGAGGTATGAGAAGGGGGTACATGACACCCCCCCACCCACAACACCTGCTCTCTGGCCCTTACCCAGGGCTACAGCCAGCTGGGACAAGTAGGAGAGGATACTCGCTCTACATCCTAGTACCCAGAGGCCCTCCTTCCGCCCCCCCCAACACCTCATCCAACCCTTCCCCCGTCAGGCACACTGGGACAGGTACGCTTCCGCTTCGCTGATTCCAAGAGCATTTCTTATTTGTATTGGCCTGCAACGGATCTTGGGGGAAATTACTGCGGGATGGTGTAGCCTGCCACCTAGGTGGTAGGTAAGAGGGCAAGCTCATACCCTCTTGTCCTCTACCTTTTCCCACCTTGCCTCTCCAAGTGGTCCCCTTTTTATTCTCAGGGCTATGGTCTTCGGACTCATATTAGGTCCTTCACTCAAGGCATCCTCGAGCTCCACTGTAGGGGTTTTGCCTCTTCAGCTCCCACTCCTCCTCCCCAACGACATTCATAACATCTCATTGGTCCATCCGCCCACGGGCAAACCTCACGTTTAGCCCTCTACTGGAACCCCTCTGCTCTGGTGCCTCCCTCCAAACGGGCAAAGGACGCTTTCCATCAAAAAACCCAGACAGCCATCCAGGAGCTGCCTTGATCTCTCTATGGCATTCCCCTCCTCCCTAGAAACACAACAAAAGGGCGATAGTAGGGGGATAGAACTCTTAACCCTGATTGGTATTCATACACCTGAGTGAGCCCACTTGAGGACCTGTGGTCCTTAGCTCACGGCTAGCTCTCCTGCAGAACTCTGGCTCCCAAGGGAATTTGCAAAACTGTTAGCAGGCTGAAAAGCCTGACAATTTATGGGTGACGCTTTCGTAACGTCCCCTCATGCCCTCCGTGTTCCTTAGAGGACACAGTGGCTTTCTCTTGTTTTTCCCTAACTAGGGGTTGCCTTATGCCCTCCTCCCCTTTCCCCAGGGTCTCGCTCTTTCCTTCTTCCACCCAGGACCTGCCCAATCTTACCCCTTCCAATACGTGGGAGGTGCACCAATAATACCCCTCCCCTCTTGGAGCAGGCATTATAGACCACGTCCACCTTGCATCTTGGCTAAGTCAGCGTCTTCTCTCCACATCAGGAGCTATGCAAGATCCCTCGTAGTTGGCCGATTGCAGTCAGGACCCAACACTTACACCTGACGCTACAGATGAGTCAACCAGCCATGATATGAAGATTGATTGCGTCTCCACAGAAGTGAGATTGAGAATATCAGGCAAGAGAAGAAGTGAGAATATCAGGCGAGCCACGTGCCCCCCGCCCCCAAACAGTCCAGTTCTGGAACTTGGAGGGGAGGGGGGCACAACCCTTGGGGGATGAACTGACCCGTCTGTAGAGACGGTCAGATACCCCTTCCCTCGATTCAGCATACCTCTCCCTTCACGAGTCCGTGTATCAGGAGAGTAGAGTATGGGGGCAAGGGAGAGAAATGCACACCTAGCCTTGAAGTTGTGTAAGCTCCTCCCAGAACCCCACAATGGTTTCTCACCGTCCCTGTCTCAGGTCATTCCCCTGTCCTTTGGTCAAGGATGACCTAACATGCAAATTCAATCACCTTTCCTCCAGTTTCTTTGTTTGCTCTTCCCGGTCATTCAACATTCATGACCTCCGCCATTTTGGCTTCTCTCCTGATGCTAGGATGGGTGTCCCTCAGGGTCCCCCTTTTTATCTACTATAGCCCATTGAGGGGCACCTCTAAAGAAGGGGCCATCTGGGATGCCCACTTCTCTCCTTACGACAATCTCCCTGACGAAGTGTCTCTAATACTTTGGGCCCCAGGGATACGCCTGCCCAGGGTCTAGGCCTTATTTCAAGGCCCTCTCCCCAGGTTCTCCATTCCCATGCGTTAATGCATGAAGGGGCGGGGGTCCCCAGCTACTCCTTCCTTGTTATTTTTCTTCATACGTTATCTTCCATATGGAGGCAGGACACCTTAGTTTAGGACACCCCTTATCAATCCTGCCCTTGGCATCTCCTGCTGGTATGTCAAAGGGGAAAGGCCTTTTGCCAAACCCCCGTTTTGTCAAGGGACAATGTGCTCCCTACCCTAGTCTGGTTAGTAACCTAACCCAATTCACCTTCCTTTGAGGTTAGGGCAGCAAGAGCGGCAATTATCCCACCCTTGCTCATTGCCTGCAGCTGTAGGAGCCTGTTGCTCTGGATCATGACTGCCTTTCTCACGAGTCAATTCTAATAGGAAAGGGCAACCCTCTTATTTGCAACAGTCTTGTTGGTGATAAGGATGCTTTTTTGCTATTATGATATAGCGAGTTCCCCGGTAATGAACTGGGGAATGCCCCTGTTGGAGTTCTGGTCTCCTGACAGCGTGGCAAATGACCCCTCAGCACTCTCATGCACGTCTTCTCTCGCAGATCTCGCATGTAGTGGCGCGTCCGTAGGCATTCACCTAGCGGCCCACTGTTTCTTTGCCCAGTTTTGGGTGCTGTGCCATTTATGGGTAGCCATGCTGATGGCAGATAAGGTTTTAACTCCACCCACCTTCACAGTACGGCTAGCAGTCACCTGATACTGAATATATCCGAGCAGCAGTTGAAGAAGCACAGTGGGTTACTTACCAGTAACTGTCCTTCTTCGAGATGGGCTGCTCAGATTCATTCAGATCCCCCCCGCCATCCCTGCTACTCGGAGTTAGCAACTAGTAAGGACTGGGAGGAGCAGAGCTGTGGCCATATATATAGCCACGGGGTGGCCGGGGGGGCGTTGGCCACCAGCCCTGTCCTGACAGGCTAAGACTAAAGAAAGTTTCTGGCCAATCGTGCTCTGTGGCACGTACACCTGATACTGAATGAATCCAAGCAGCCCATCTCAAAGAAGGACAGTTACTAGTAAGTAACCCACTGTTAAGATTCAAACACTGGGGAACAGCATACAGAGGAAGACAAGGTCAAATCATCTATTGTAATGAGAGAAAAATAGGGACATTGTATTTTTCTCTCATAACAACAGGTGATTTGACCTTATCTTCCTCTGTATGCTGTTCCCCAGTGCCTGAATCTTTACAACTGTTTTGATTTGCTGTTACAGTGGGACCTGTTCCCATGACGTACACTTCCCTGAATTTATTTCTACCGATTCTGTAAGCTCCCTCATCTTCAAAGCATGTGACAAAGTGGGATTTTCTCCCACAAAACCTCATTCAATAAATAAATTTGTTAGTCTTTAAGTGCCACAGGACTCCTTGTCAGAGCCGTAACGTAGCATTTTTCCTCCCAGGGCACATTCGAATCAGAATGCGCCCTTTCCCATTAGCAGCGCTTCAAGCCGGCAACGCAAAGCCACCCCCTTAATAGTGTGGCTCTATTGAGCAGCTTTGGGCCACCCGGGGCTTTGCCCCGTCGGCCCCGCCATACTTAACGGCTCTGTTCCATGTTTGTTAATCCACGTTGTAGATGGAGCTATGTCAACAGGCGACTGCATGCCTTGCTGCAGCTGTTGTTCAGGGACAGATGTTCCCTCATCAACAGAAAACCCCCTTCTTCTGGCATAAGTGGGCACCATCTTCGCCACAGGGCTTGGTGGCATAGTTAAGTCAGGCTGATATAGGCCTGATCTACATGAATAACCCACACCTCTTGAGAGGCGTAGTTAAGTCAGCATAACCCCCAATGTGGACCGCACTAGTTCGATGAAAGAATTAATTCATTGATTACATTACTGCTGGTCATGGAAGCGAATTACCTGTGGCAATGGGAGAAACAATCTCATTGGCCTAGTCAGTGTCTACACTGAAACGCTACAGCAGCACCACTCTGCTATTGAAGCATTTTAAGTATGTATGCTAGCCTCTCTGCTGAAAGGTTACATTGGTGTAGCTACTGAAAAGGTCACAGCCCTGAGTGGTAGAACTTTGCTGTCCTAATCCCTGTTATAAACAAAATTCTTCTACTGACCTGGCTACTGGCTTTCAAGGAGACAGATTAGTACTGCTGTGACAGGAGAACACAAGCAGGTGGACTACCTGGAATGATGACCCAGGCAGAAGCTCAGTGGCAACAGAACACTCGTTTATCACAGTAAGAGGGGACAAAAGCAGCTCCCCTCCTGCTGCTGGTGCTTCTGACTTCCATCCCTCCCAAGATCATTTGCTAAAGGTTCTACAAAGTGTCTGACGAAGTAGGATTTTCTCCCACAAAAGCTCATGCAGTAAATAAATTTGTTGGTCTTTACAAGTGTCACAGGACTCCTTGTTTGTTTTGCCAAAAGTGGGCTCTTTCCCCTCTGGAAGAAGCTGCACCCTTTAGGGACTACCTGTGGCAGTGCCATGCCAGACAGAGCCAGCCAGCACAGTAACACCAACTCTGTTACAAGAGTAGAGCCACAATGAGGGAGCAGGGACAAATCAAGGGCCAAACAACTGCCTGGGCTGCCATTTTTGCTTGTTAGTGACAAAAGGGAGGGTTTGCAGTACGGGTATGCCCACCCACAGGTTTTAAAGCAAAATAACGCTGCTTATTTCGATTTAAAAAAGCTTTGGTCCATACAGCGTTTTGTTTTTTTGAAATGACAAGCTTCATCATTTTGAAACAAGGAAAGCTAGACCGATTCAATAAAACCTTCTTTAAAATAGAAACAATGCTTGGATTGCAACCCTTATATCAAAATAACACAGTATGGACATGTTATTTTGATTTAACGGTTGTTTCCATTTAACGCTTTTGTCCTTCTCCTTCCCAGGGTGTGTTTCTCTATTCATATATTGGGTGGGGACATGACCCTTCTAGGGGGCCATCTTACCACACCTCCCATGGTGCCCCTCTCCTAAATCAAACGAGCAAGTCCTGTCCTGGGACATGCTAATTTGAGTTGACTTTCTAGTGTGGACCTAGTAAATCGATTTAACTGCCTGTGCGTGGGCATAGCCTAAAATGCTCAGGATGTTCTGTATGTGGACTGATTTTTCATAGTCCTCCTAGAATGTTCTGGACCTTTGTAGACTCTCATGAACCCTTCTGAGAAGAGAACTGCATAAATCTGTTAGGGTGTGTTCACACGGCAGTCTTATTTCGAAACAACCTCTGTTGTTTCGAAATAAGACATGCCAAGTTCACACGACGTATCATTGTTTCGAAAGAACGGGTTCCGTTGTTTTGAAACAACAGTGTTGTTTTGAAACAACTTAAACCCATTGGGTGATGAAACAACGTTGTTTCAAAACGATTGTTTCGAAACAATCCCGTCAGAACATGTTGTTTTGAAACAACAGTGACTCATTTTGAAATAACTGTTGTCCGAACATGCTATTTCGCTTTGAGCTTTTTTCCTTAATTCGAATTAACATTTTCTTAATTTGAATTAACTTATTTCGAATTAAGGCGTTATTTCAATACAAGTTGTTTTGCAACAACTTGTATCGAAATAACCCCCTATGTGTGAACATAGCCTTAGTCTTAAAGTGCCACACGACTCCTTATTTTCTAGAATGTCATCAGGCAACCTATTAACAAAGGGTATGGGGGGGGGACACTGAAGAAATTTCTCACCTGATACATCATTTGGTCTAGGGTTTGCCCTGCACAGGAGCTCTACAACCTTACACTCAAACAATGCCTCTCCTCCCACTAGCTCCATGACTAGTTGTTTTGCTTTGGCTCCGTGTAGGAACAATTGAATTGTCCTGACTTGTTGCGGATGCAGCAGGTGACATGCTCACATCTCTGCACCTTCACTCTGAATTAATAGCCACTGAAGCTTATTTTGCCAAATACATTTCCTCCTCTGCCCCGTTCCCCAGAGAAGAAATGTAGCGCCTGTGAACATTAGCAGCTCATTCTCACTTTAAACCTTACAAGACAATAAACCTTAATTGTCTCATCACAGCATGTTTTGAAAATGTTATGTCAGTGGGTTTTCTTTTTCTCTTTTTTTTTTTTAAAGGAAGTATTTCTGTTCCCATGAAACAGTCGAACCCAGGAAAAGCCACTATCTTGGAAGGTGAAAAAGATAAGATAAGCCGACATATATGATAAGCATTCCCTGGCCCAGGGCAGAACTATTCCTGATTGGTGCTGGTGGAAGTGAGATCACCATTAGATCCTTTGTATTGTAAAGAAATACTGATGAGGGAATCAAAGAGTGATTCCCTAACCCCCAAAACCTTAATAAGTACACTCTTAGGCTATGTATACACCAGCAAATTAGTTCAAATTAAGGGGCCTTAATTCAAACTAATTTGCTCCTTGTCTATACCAGGCTTTGCCTTGTTCGAACTAAAAGCTTTTTTAGTTCAGACTAAGCAAAGCATAGTTCAAACTAGTTAGTTCAAATGGTAAGTTCAAACTAACTGCTTAGTTCGAATTTATTTCAAACTAGCACGACGTAGTCATGCTAGTTCAAACTAGAGGTTCTTCTTCGAGCGCTGCTCGGATGCATTCAGTAATAGGTGTCTCTGTGCTGGAGTGCCTGATTGGTTGGAAAAACTTTTGTCCGCTCCCCATGCCACCCAGTGGCTAGATATATGGCCGCCTCCTGACCCCTCCCCAGTTTCATTTCTTCCACCTTGCACGTCGGGTCTGGAACGTCTGCTCCTTGCGAAAGCAAGCAGCCTATCCATGATTGTATGAGCTTCATGCCCAACCGGGAGCACCTTTTTATGAACCTAGTTCCACCAAAGAGGACCTCCACTTTTGGGCCGGAACATCGAGATGCACCTCATGCCATGCCAGAGTTTAAATCATGCACCGAGTGTGGCAAGACCTTCCCCCGGGACAACCCCCACAGGAAGCGCCTCTGGTGCCTAGGCGAAGACCACTTGGTCACCGCCTGCCCCATATGCCTGTCCTTTAAACCCAGGACAATCACAGATAGGGAGCAAAGGTGCCATGCCCTAGCCTCTGAACAGGCTCAGCACTCCTCACCCAAGGCTTCGGGATCCCACTCAGCACTGCGAGCAGGCTCAGCACCAGAAACCACCTGGCACCGTGGTGACAGAGGCTACAGGTAGATGAGCTCAGTACCAACTTCGGTACCTCAGCGCCGACGCAGTCCATCAGCACCAGGCTCACCTCAGCACCACTTGAGGTCACCGCTGGCACTGCAGGCTCACCACAGCCCCGTACTGACAGTACAGGGCCTGCCTCAGCACCACCCTAAGCCACGTCTGGCACCGCAGGCTCACCACAGCCACATACCAACAGTACAGGGCCTGCCTCAGCACCGCTCTAAGTCACCTCCAGCACCAGACAGCCGCCATGACCCTGTACTGCCAGTACAGGGACCGCCTCAGCACCAGTCACCCTCGGCACCACAGGGTCAACATTCACCCTCTTCCCCAGTGCTACATCACAGAGACAGCCCCATCTCTCCTATTAGGGGCTCACCACGGGTTTGTTCAGGGTCGCTCCCAATCCCAACGACCCCGGAGGCAATGGAGGCCACATAGGCACTCCTCCTGCTGCCCACACCTCCCTCCCTGGTACTGGTTAGGAGGGGCAAGCTGGCCTTCATATTAAAGGCCTGGGTGCATCATGAGCGGCACCACTCTCCCTCCCCACCACCGACCACGGGCACCCAAACCCCACCACCCATTACTCCATCAGGCCCCAGTACCATAGAGCCATTCCCGCGGCAACATATAACTTTGCCATCTCCGGTACCACCTCAGGGATCACGGGATACTTACCCTGGCTCAAGTCCCAGGGAAGGTCTGTCAAGGGGTTCCAAGTGGCCTCAGTGCTGCGTTTCGGCACCGTCACCACTCTGGTTCCACCCTCATGAATGGTCTCCACTTGCGATGTCTTCACCATCAGCCCTGCTGCAGGCACCACTTTGTCCCTGGTAACAGGCTCATATACAGGCAATCTATCGGTGCACTTCAACCACTTGCGCTGCACTGCAGCCCATCTGGGGATGGAGGTACAATCCTCAGATACCCTATTTGGGCCGGTGTTTTCCTCAGTGGAGCTGGTTACGGTTCCCCTTCACCCCAGTGTTTGGGATCTCACCTTCTCTTGATGGCAGAACCCGAGTTCCATCTCCCCGGTGTCAGACACAGCCGGCCTCAAGCATAGAGTCCTGGGATCAGAGTTCCCCTCTCTCATCGACCACCTAATCACACCTGAGGATGTGGTACAGATGGCACTGGGCCCGGATGAACCTCCCAGCGAACCCCTCCCAGCATCGAGGGAGGCAAAAGAGTTGGAACTTCTGGGGTGTAAGGTCTACTCCTCTTTGGCCTTCCAATTATAGGTTGCAAACAACCAGGCCCTGACCAGCAAATACATGCTGGAAGTGTGGGAATCATTCGCAAGGTTCAGACATCTGATCCCACCAGAGGCCAAGGAAGAATATGACGCATTCCTGGAGGAGGGAAGAATAATCTCCCAAGACCTCTTTCTTTCAGCCCAGGACGCGGTAGATACGACAGCCTGTACCATGGCCTCAGCCGTAACCATCTGTTGAGCACCTTGGCTCAGGGAAGCCAGGGTGCCCCCTGCTTCGCAACAGGTGGCACTCGATCTGCCCTTTGGGGGTGATGCCTTGTTTACACCCGAGACCCTGGCGGTAGTGGGACCACATGTGACCCTAGGAGAGAGGTAAAATACCTCGGCCTCCTCCCTTCGGGGCCCCTTCCATGCCCCCTGGCCACATAAGGCCTATAGGCTCAAGACCACCCCCAGCCACGCTCTTCCCTGAAGAGCTCCAGGGAGGGACTCAGTCCCTTCTCACCACCCTTTCAGTTAGAATTCTGGGGGCCGCTCAGAAGGCCCTTCCTCCTTCCCTTTCCCCACAAGGAAGGGGAGCCTCTTCTAATTAATCTGTGACTGCCTTACCATGGATTCCTAGAACAGGCTGGGACATGCCCACGGCTCCGGCCCACCTCCAGAGAAGGTAGACAACACTTCTTCCCCTTCCTTCCTTTAGTGAAAGCAAGGAAACTTCTTAGGACCGTCGTACCCCCTCCCCCTCCCCACTTCTATAACATAGACAGGGGGAAGCCAGTCCTTAACCTTGCTCCTCCGATTTTATGGAGGGCACTGACCCTGTAACCAAAGCCCTTCTCAGTTATCAATGGCCTAACCCAAGACTGTGGCTCCCTTCCCGCGATAATCCTTAATTCATTGCTGCCCTTAGGGCTGTCATCAGAGAAAAGAAAATGGGTAAAAGAATATGAGAAGGGGAAGAAAAGCCCTCCATCCACCCTCCAGGTATCACTTCAACTGACGATTCCTTCTGCTCTTATAGGTGTTAAGGAAGATCTTCACTAAAGCTGAAGGGCGCATCTCCCAGTGGCTCTAATCAAAGCTACAGGCACCTCCAGTATGCGGGGATGCGTGTGCCCAACCAGATGACAGGGAAACCCTTCGTCAGCCCGCCGCCTGCTCCACAGCAGGTAGGACCAGCTTCTGCACTCCAAAATTAGGAGGGACCCTCGGGCCACCTCCACAACCCAACAAAACTAGTTGGTGCGCACCTCTAACTCAGTCCCAGTAGGTCCTTAGCGACCTCTCCAGTGCTATAAATCTTATTTAATTACCCCCACTTGTTAGGCGGGAGTACGATACTCGGCAATTTCTACCACTTGCTGTTCTATGCCCCGGGTGGATGCCAAGGTAGAGCCGTGTTCATGAGTCTCTCCCTTGCTCCTCAGTTTTCCCCTTCTCTCCTTATGGAGAAAACAACCAGTAGCAGACAAGAGTTCATCCTGCTTTTCCGGGACTGCTTTATATCTCCCCAGAATATCTCTGATCAGGAGTCCCTGTTTAGGGCTCCACTCTCCCAGGAAGGTGGTGGTACCTCTCTACCCCTCCCCTCTTCCCACTCCTGAAGCAGCAGCTTCAGTATACTCGACCTGGAATCAACCAGGTCAGTGGGATCCATGGGAGAAGAGGCAATACTAACCCCCCCAGCCTTTCAGACAGAGGTGGGGGGAAACTCGCCTTATACCTCCCAATTAACCCTTAGCCAATCCCGCAACGATAGCTTGTTGACAGACTTGCTGCGCACCACTGAGCTCCACACATAGCCGTCACCCCACTGGGCTATACCTTAAATGGTTTATTCCCTGGGACAACCAGAGAACCATGGTCATCCAGGTCTAGCCCCAGGGCACTGTTGCCTGTGAACCAGGTGAGTAAGATTTCATTTTCCTCTGTAGGACTTGAAGGTCCGAAAACCATTTGGTAGTATTTGCATGATACTTCTGCCATAGGAGATTGCTAAGGGCTTTTTCTCCTGTTTACTTGACAGAGCTTAAGTCAACCAAACCCCAATACCGATCTTGCAAGGGAACTCAGGAAATAGGTTTTTTTTCCCATGATGGAATCCTATCCTAGGTAAGAACGGATGACAGGGATAGTCGCCCTTGTTGGATTCTCCAAATATCCAAGGTACACCAGCAGAATCACCGACTATACCTTGTGAGTATCATAGCCTTGCCAGGTGGTCTTCGGAGGAGACCACTGCCTCCTCTGATAAGCCATATCACTTGGAAGGGTTAGCTTCTCTCTTTACAAGTTCTTCAATGCTGATGCACACATATATGCGTCGTAGTTAGGGGTCAGTATCACACCTGGCGGTGCCTTCAGGCACACAAGGTCATATAAATCCATGTAAATTCTAATCCCATAGGCCTCCCGGTTGTCACAACTAGGTGTCCAATCGGAGGCATTGCAAATTCTGCTTTTTCCTCGCTCCCTCCGTTCTTCAGGTAGTCTTCCTGGTAGTGGAATCCTAAGGTAGAACATGATGGGACAACAGGAAGGTTCACTTCCTTGAGTCTTCATAGGAATACCAAGGCCAACAGAACTCCCTAAAAGGCCCACCGTGCTGCCTTGCAAGCACCTAGTGGGTCTGGAATATTTCTTCCGAAACCATAAGAAGTCTTCCGGGTCAATATCCTGTAATACTGCTGGAGGTCTGGCGTCGCATCCTCCCTGCCCCGTCCAGGGACTACATGGCTGATATGCTATGTGGTGCTGATCACACCACCTCTGGCATTTTTTCTTTCCCCTTAATCAGCTTGAAGTATCTTATCTTAGATTCTTCTCGCCTAATTTCGGTAGCCCTTTTCCCTTGCGGGTTGCCGAGTATACCAAATTCACACACCCTTTGGGCATGTGACTTATGGGTCTTTACATGGCCGGTTGGAAGGATAACATTTTTATCCCCTTCTATTGGTATCTGCATAGGCAGTAACCATCATGGCCAGCCCGATAACCCTAAGGTTCCCAGATTTCTCTCGTAGGATTTACGGTAAGGTGTTCTGTGGCCAGAAGATTAACCCTCTGGCCCTCATACCTCAAGCTATACCCCTTTGGTTGCTCAGGTAGAGCAACCAAACGCGATTTCCTCCATGTTAGTTGCATTGCATTGATATAAATTCTGGTGTAAGGTAACTTTAGTCTGTCCGGCCCACACATGCTAATTGGCTTGGGTGGATTGGACCTACCCCCTGCTTGGGGTTGGCCCTACAACTGAAGGCTTCCATTGCCAGGTCAAGAGCCCTAGTTGGTCTCTTAATCCCTGTAAGGACCTTGCTTGTTGGGCCTATACCCATCTGGGGTTATGCTGTGCTGAAGGCAGAAGAGCCAACTCCCCCCGCCATCCATCAGCATGGCTAGTTGTCACCTATTACTGAATGCATCCAAGCAGCGCTCGAAGAAGAACGATGGGTTACTCACCAGTAACCATCCTTCTTCGAGATGGGCTGCTTGGATCCATGCAGGTCCCCCCCCCCCCATCCCCGCATCTGGAGTTGGCGACTCCTAGGACCTGGGGAGGGGGCAGGAGGGGGCCACATACATAGCCACTGGGTGGCGTGGGGGACGGTGGCCGCCTACCCTCTCCTGACAGGCTAGGACAAAAGTTTTTCTGACCAATCCAGCGCTCCGGCACGGAGACACCTATTACTGAATGGAGCCAAGCAGCCCATCTCAAAGAAGGATGGTTGCTGGTAAGTAACCCACCATTAGTTCGAACTAACTGCTTTTTTAGTTCAAACTTTTAGTTCAAACTAGTTGCACTTTTTTAGTTCGAACTAAAGAAAGCACAGCTAGTTCAAACTAAAAAGTTAGTTTGAACTAAAAAAACATGGATAGTTTGAAGCAAGTCCAATCTAAGCTTTTAGATGTAGACATAGCCTTATTTTTCAGAGGGGGTGGCTTGGATCTATGCCGCATTTTTCAAGCTTCCAGAGTTCAGGATTGGTCAACTACATGTTATTGACGCTATTGTTTATTCATAATAGAGGGGGGGCTAGGAGCTCTGACCAATGATCCCACTAGGCTCAAGAAGAAAGGAGCCAGTCATCCCCCAGATAACTTGTAATTTCAGTCCAACTCTGGCTGGTACCTAGGAAAAGGAGGTTACAGACTAATGGCCCACAGAATGTATTGGGCCCATCTTCTGTGCAGTCCAGTCAGCATACTTCTGTGGTCCTTGTGGAGTCAGCACAGAGACCAGCAAATCTCATGAACTGCAAAGGGCCAGGTTACCACCTAAATTGCCCAATGTTTAGCTGTGCATCTGAGCCTCTTGGGCATCTTTATCTTTTGCCTCATGTCTCTTTGGGTGTGTTCACACAGCAGTCTTGTTTCGAAACAACAGAGGTTGTTTCAAAATAAGAATTACCCTGTTCACACGACACACGGTTGTGTCAAAACACCGTGTTCCGTTGTTTCGAAACAACAGTGTTGTTTTGAAATAACTTAAACCCCATGTGGGGATGAAACAATGCCGTCTGAACATGTTGTTTCAAAACAACGGTGACTTATTTTGAAATAACTGTTGTCTGAACCTGCTATTTCAGTTTGAGCTTCTTTCCTTAATTCAAATTAACAAACTGTTAATTCGAATTAACTTATTTCAAAATAACCCCTTATTTCGATACAAGTTGTTTCGAAACAACTTGGATCAAAATAACCCCCTGTGTGTGAACGTAGCCTTTCACATTTGATTATTGCTTTGGTATCTGGGCACAAGCAAAGTGCACAAGACTTCAATCTTTCAGGAGGACTATGGTTCTTCTTCCACTCCTTTCTAGCTAGGTACTTAAGTTAGCACCATCACCAAAATATTTGTGCATCAGATTATGTGAGTCTGCATTCCACTAAATCAGTCTTTATGCCCTGGACTAGCCCTGTTATTTAGGGGTGTTACATATAATTTTGTGACTGCTTTGTGCCTATAACTGTTCCAAATGTATGAGTACCTCCCCCACCACACCCCACTAGCCCTAACATAGCATGTTTAAGATAGGCTGCTGCTCCTCCACCATTTCGACTGCGTTTTAACTACTGTTTTGATTTCCCTGTTTTATTCTAGACTAGAGAGGGCACATTCTCACAATATTCTTGTGTATGCTGCTCTCATTGTTTAGCTTGTGCTGTTTGTAGAGAGATGACATGGGAATTGGGCTGAAACTTTCATTAGAACAGACTTTTGTTGAGATTTTGGGTACTTCTTTCTCTGGATTGGATCAGGGATATCTCTCTGGTGGAATTTTGCTGCTTTTGCTTGCACCCTTGGCACACTTAACCTGACATCATAAATTGGAACTCATCCTTTACTGGGGAACTAATGATGTAACAGTAAACTTCCTCCTAGTGAGTGTGAAAGGAAATACCAGAAAGTCTAGCCCTTCCTTATCTCCCCCATTTAACTCTTCATGCCTTCTTCACCTTTTAGGGAAGGTGATAATGCTGCCAAACAGATGTAAGCTGAACTGTTTACTAAGCATTTATTTTAAATTAGCAATGCCAAGGTGGGTGTAATCATAGCTGATTCCATGATCAGACATTGCCTCTGATTGAGAGAAATAGTTCTGGGGTTGCTGGTCTTGCTGAAGAATTTTTAAAATGAAGTGGAGCGGCCATCCATTTGCTATAATGGAACATATAAATATACTATAAATTGTCTGTGTCTGTGTGCGCGCGCGCGCACATTCACCTTAGCTAGCAGGGTATGTGTGATTTTTAGTAAGTAATAATTACCAGTGAATGAGACATCCATAATATATAACTTCACATATATTCACATGGGGTGGGCGTACACGCACGTGTATATGTAAAGATGCGCGTAACTATAAATTGCACACGCACACACACACACACACACACACACACACACAGAGTCACACACACACCCCTAAAATGGATGTGTTTGTAGATAGCTAGATGAACTTACGTGTTATGCAAGTTTTGTTCTCAAGTGATTTTTACTTTTCCACAAATATTGAGTGAAGAGCTATTTTAACATTGAAAAACCATGCAGAATTTTTAATTTTAGTCTGATTTTGTTGACCCACAGCTCCAAAAGGGGCTGCTGAAATAATCCAAATACAATCACTCTGCTGTGAAAATAGAACCACTTTCCAGAACTGCAATGCAAAAAAAGGATGAATGCTAGTATTATTGCACCTGGCCTTGTGAATTCTGTGCACACACCTACTCTATAGTGAGGCTTCTCTCAATAGTCCCTTTGTAGAAGATGGCTTTCAAAGTCAGTGGCAGGGCAATAGGACACTACACATAGGCTGTGTTCACACACACAG
The DNA here is from genome assembly GCA_007922195.1 of Podocnemis expansa. Classification (NCBI taxonomy): domain Eukaryota; kingdom Metazoa; phylum Chordata; order Testudines; family Podocnemididae; genus Podocnemis; species Podocnemis expansa. The sequence goes on along the minus strand of ML681963.1, from coordinate 14,831,315 downwards.
GGTTATTTCTAAACAAGTTGTGTCGAAACAACTTGTTTCGAAACAACACCTTATTTCGAAATATCTTATTTCGAATTAACAAAATGTTAATTCGAAATAAGAAAAAAAGGGGGAAACGAAATAGCAAGTTCACAGTGTGAACATGCTATTTCGTTACCCCTGGGGGTGAGCCGCTGCTGGCTCACCCTGCAGCCCCAGAAAGGGGGCTGCAGGCACCAGCAGGGGGT
>ML681963.1:14817690-14830688 GCA_007922195.1 Podocnemis expansa | reverse complement strand
ACCTGAGGGTTCCCTGGCCAGGGTGCTGAGGATCCACTGTTGTTTCGGAACACTTTGTTCCGAAACAACATGTTCACACGCCTTGTTTCGAAACAAGGGTTTCAAAACAAGTTTGTTTCGTCCCCAAATGGGGTTTAACTTGTTTCGAAACAACACAGTTGTTTTGAAACAAGGGCTTCCCCTTGTTTCGAAACAACAGTGTGTCGTGTGAACATGTTTTTTTTTGTTTCGAAACAACGAGGTTGTTTCGAAACAAAAGTGCTGTGTGAACACAGCCATAGTGACAAAAAGTAAAATTGCTCCACATGCACTCTGGGATCGTAAATATATTTAACAAATAGGGAAGCAACATCTCGTCCGTATGACAATTAAATTGTTACTTTTACTGTAGTGCCAACTGAAGGTCTTCAGGGAGCTGAGTGCTATGCTGCTAGCTGCTATATACAACCATAAGAAAAAAAAATAAGTTCCTGCCCCCCCCAAAAGCTCTTACAGTTCATTTCCTACAAATTAACTGGCCTGAGCCCAGCCCCCTACATTCCCATGGGGTTCCACGTAGGTGTAGGGATGTGATGGGCAGCTCTATCTGCACTGTGATGAGAGAATGAACAAATGAGGCAGGTGACAACTGGTGATGCAAATTTCCAAAGGGGCAGCCATGTTAGTCTAGTTTAGTAAAACAAACAGGGAGTCCTATGGAACATAAAAACTAACAAAATTATTTATTGTATGAACTTTTGTGAGAGAAAATTCCACTTCGTCAGGCGCTTTGATGATCGAAGAACTTTGAGACTGGGAGGAAATAAATTTCCTCCCATTCTATAAGTTCCCCCATCTTCAAAGTGTCGTTGATGCAAAGTAAGACGGAAGGAATCCACTTTGCCATGTGGTTATCAGAACTTCTTCTTCGAGCGCTGCTCGTATGCATTCAGTAATAGGTGTCTCCATGCCAGAGCGCCGGATTGGTCAGAAAACTTCTGTCCCAGCCTGTCAGGAGAGGGTAGGCGGCCTCCGCCCCTCACACCACCCGCAGCTATATATATGCCCACCTCCTGACCCCTCTCCAGTTTCATTTCTTCCGTCTTGCACATCAGATCTGGAACGTCCGCTCCTTGCAAATGCAAGCAGCCTGTCCTCGCCTTTATGAGCTTTTTGCCTGACTGGGAGCACCTCTTCATGGACATAGTTCCACCACAGGAGCCTTCCACTGTCAGACCGGAACATCGTTCGATCATGCCAGGGTTAAAACCCTGCGCCAACTGCGGCAAGGCTTTCCCCCGGGATGATTCCCACGGGAAGTGCCTCAGGTGCCTGGGCAAAGACCATATGGTCTCAGCCTGTTCCCTGTGCCTCTCCTTTAAACCTTGAACCATCAAGGAGAGGGAACAGCAGCGCTGTGCCCTAGCCTCTAAGGAGGCTCGGCACTTTTCACCCGAGGCTTCAGGTTCCTGCCTGGCGCAGAGCCCCAGCTCAGCACCAGAGCGCATACGGCACTGTACCACCGGTAGCCGCTGCTGCACAACCTCAGTGCTGACTCTGGCGCCAAGCCAGCACCCAAGCACCTCGGCACCACTCGAGGTCACCTATGGGCAGCCCGGCACCACCGGTACCCGGATCACCCTGACGGCACAGCTTGGTGTCGCCAGTACCCAGATCACCCCGGTGCTATTCACCATCATCTCCAGCACCGTTGGCTTGGCACAGCACGGCCTTGCCGGTGCTGAGTTCACCCCAGCACCCGCTGCAATCACCCTCGGCACCGCAGTCTCGCTATAGCCCGGTGCCACGGAAGCGGGAGTCCTCCCGAGCAGGCAGTCCCCCTTCCCTGGGCGAGGACTTGCCAAGGGGCCCTGCGGAGTTGCTCCTCATGCCGTGCACCCCCTGAAGCGGTGGAGGCTGCTCGAGCCCTCCTCTTACTCACCACACCACCTGCCCCAATTCCACCTAGAAGGGGCAAACTGGCCTTTACATCTAAGGCCTGGATTCAACATGGGCGCCGCTCTCCTTCACCATATACCCCCCCCCCGGTCTTCCACTCCATTGAGGCCCGGTACCGTAGGCCCATCCCCATGGCAAGATATCACCTTGCCATCGCCAGTACCACCCCTGAAGTCTCGGTCGCCTTCCCCCGCTTCCAGTTTGGACGAAGGGCCATCAAGGGGCTCTAAGCAACCCCAGCGCCGTACTTCGGCACCGGCGCCATTCCACTTCCGCCCACAGGAATGGTCCCCCTGGGAGACTCCCTCTCCATCACGGCGAGCTCCCGGTACCGCTTTGTCCCCAGCACCGGGTTCCTATATGGGGAATCTGTCAGTGCATTTTGATCTGCTGCGCTGGGCTACGGCCCACCTAGGAATGGAGGTGCAGCCCTCGGGTCCCCCTCCGGATATCCTCTTCAGGCCAGCCTTTGCCTTGGCAGAACCCTTGACAATCCCACTCCACCCCAGCATCTGGGACCTCAGATATTCCCGGTGGCAGAGGCCAAGCTCTACTGCCCAGGTTTCAGACACGGCAGGCATTAAATATCAGGTCCCCAAATTGGACTTTCCCTCCCTCGCCAATCACCCGGTTCCCCTGCGGGATGTGGTGCAGATGACGTTAGGCCCGGGCGAGCCCCCCAGCAACCCCCTTCCATCTTCCAGGGAGGCCAGGGAACTGGACCTCTTAGGCCATAAGGTCCACTCCTCCTTAGCCTTTCGACTGTGAGTGGCAAACAATCAAGCCATAACCAGCAGATATTTGCTGGACGTGTGGGAGTCAGTCGCAAAATTCCGACGCTTGGTCCCACCAGAGGTCAGAGAGGAATATGATGCCTTTCTGGAGGAGGGTAATATAAGCTCTCAAGCTCTCCTCCTCTCGGCCCGCGATGCGGTGGATACAGCTGCTCACACTATGGTCTCAGCAGTAACTATCCGCTGAATGGCCTGGCTCAGGGAGGCAAGAGCACCCCCTAAGGCACAACAGGCGGTCCTTGACCTGCCTTTTGGAGGTGATGCCTTGTTTCCCCCAGAAACCTTATCTGTGGTGGGCACCGCTCGGGACCCCAGGGGAGAGGCCAAATACTTTGGCCTCCTCCCTCCCGGACCTGCCCCTCCCACATAAGCTCCCCAAATTCCCACTCATCTACAGCATCGTGGGAACACAGCAAAAATTTTCCCCTTCCACCGCCATCATCAGCTGCAAGGTGCTGAGACCCCCTCCATCCCTCACCTGCAGGGAAGGCGCCCACCCAAATGGCTGCACCCTAGTTTGAGTTATCCGGGATGCAATAAGGCTTCAGTGCATCGTCGCAGTGGACAGTTGGAGCCCTCCTCCTCCCTTTGAAGGGGGAACAGGACTCAATCAGGACCAGCTCCCCTCCCTTTCTACTGCAACCACAGGCACACTAATTCTGGCCATGCTTTCCCCCTGATCTTGGGCGAACACGGGCCACACCAACAACCCCCCCCCCGCACCATTGGTACGGGGGTCCACCCCCTACACATCCTCGGCAGCTGCTACCCCAGGCACTTATGGGGAATCTGCCCCTCCCCCCTCCTTCTCGGGTAACCTTTGGTCAACAACCCCTCCGCTGTTCGCATCAGAATGGTTCTGGCCAGAGATGAGAATCACGTCTCATAGCAGCCCCACCCACAGCTGCAGAGGCCCCAACACGTGCACACGCGGCATTCACCTGGATGCAGAACCGTCCCTGTTTACCTTGATGTCCTACATCAGGTAGGCCCCATTTTTGATTCCAGGTCAGGGGAGGGCGGGGACACCTTCACTAGCATACCGTTGACATGCCAGGTAGCTAACTCTACTGGGGCCCTCAACACCTCAGCTCGACGAGAACCTCCCACTACCCTACCCGTCAAACGGGATGTGTCCTCATCATGGCGGACCTTAGCCTCCAAGGAAGGCAAAGGGCAGAATGGTCCAACCCCTGCCACTCTATATTCCCATTTTTCCTCACGGAAGCAGGGGCTCTGTAACAGCCCCTCCTCTAGCGGGCAACTTCAGTTATCAGGACACCTATCCTAGGAGTCCTCGTCCTAGGCCCACCCTACCAGAAGCAGTGGTCAGCCCTCCTTATATCTTCCCCCCCTTCACTCCAGAAACAGAGATCTAGTGTATCTGACTTGGAACCTTCCAGATCAGGGGACCTAAAGGGACAGCACCAACATCGCCTCTCCCTTGGAAGAGGAACAGCAGTGGGATTCCTTTTCTTGGGCCTTCCACATCATCTTCCTTCTTAGCATCAGTCCCCCATCACAACCGGGCAGAAGGCCGCACTCCAAGCATGGAAACTCCTCTACTGAGTTGCTTGTAGCTCCCCACCTAGCCACCCTGCCTTTAGGACACGTACCCTGATAGGGCACTGCCCCTTGGGCACGCGTCAACCTGCTATATCTGCTTGGGGTCCTACAGTTCAACTGTGGGGGTCACCTCCATGCAATGTTGGTGACAACCTTATCAGGACCGTTGTTCCCCTCACCTCCTCGGGGGACCAGGTGATATATGTTGCTTATATAGCTATATGTGATAGACAGAGGGAAACAGGTTACAGCTCCTGGTCTCTGAAATACTCAGAAATTCAGAGCTTGTACCCCACGCCCCCACAAGTTCATCGACTGGGAATAACCCTTCACATTTGGTTCTCTAAACCCAGGATACGTCTGGGATTGAAAGGTCGATATTCTGCGGGCAGATTCGCTTCCTAGGTGATCGGAAGATGACTTCTCTTTCCCCTGGCAACCATTTGGGGGGGGGGGGGAGTGTGGTAGCTCCGCATCCACGTGTCCTTTCCCCTGGTGTTCACATTGGTGCAATGTAGCTGTGGCTCTATCCTTTTGGTGGTGCCACAGGCACGTGAGACCGTAACCCTATACGGCACCTCTATGAAACCTTTGACCACCTCGTCTCTCCCTCTCTCTCTCTCTCTCTGTCTGTGAAGGAGTTCTCATGTTACCCAGGCTCTTCTAGGTACCAAACCATCAGCACCACCTCAGGCCCTTTTTGTTGCCCTGCGGGTGCTCGTGTCCAGGAGTACCCCTCCAGTGAGAAACCCGGGTTTTGGTACCTTGCTTGGTTGCAAGCGTGCACTTATGTACTACTGCAGATCCTGTAGCCGGCATGCCCTGTGCCTCCTACCACACCACTTTTGGCTTTGGCCTTTAGTGCACTGGCTTGAAGTGTCTTGCCTGGACCCTTCACGATCAATCTCGGGGTCCCCTTTCCCAGTGTAACTGCGTATTCTCACTACTACCCTCACTGACCAGACCCCGCTGGTCATGGCCAGTCCAGGGAATAAGGTTCATTCCTCCCGCGGCTACCTGCGTAGCCCTCATCTACCCAGGCTGGACCGTGACTCTTTGCATCCTGGTTTGGACCTTGATGTGCACAGTCCATAGGATAACATTCATCCCTCACATTGTTTCCTGTGCGAGCCACAGTCATTATGACTAACCCTGCTCCCAATGGCCTCCAGCGTTCCCTATGAGCTCACGCTGCAAGGCCCCATGCCCAGACAATTATCTTCTGGTCTTCATACCTCGTGCTATACCACTTAGGTGGAGCATCCCTACGCAACCCTCTATGTTTCATGTTATGTTCTTCATCCTCGTTACGGTGACCTTGGCCCGCCCTGCCCTCACTCATACATCTCGGCAGGTTCGGCTCTGCCCCTGACTTTGGGTTGGCCCTCAGTGGTTGATTCTCCTGTGCCACATCAAGAGCCTAGTTCACCTCTTGTCTGTGTTAGAATCTTGTTGCTGGGGTGTTTTGCTGTGCTGAAGGCGGAAGACCCAACGGCACCTGCCATCCATCAGCATGGCTAGTAGTCACCTATTACTGAATGCATCTGAGCAGTGCTCAAAGAAGAATGGTGGGTTACTCACCAGTAACCATCCTTCTTCGAGATGGGCTGCTCAGATCCATTCGGGTCCCTCCCCTCCATCCCTGCACATGGAGTTGGCGACTCTGAGGAACTGGGGAGGGGTCGAGAGGCGGCCATATATATAGCCGCAGGTGGCACGAGGGGGCAGAGGCTGCCGCCCCTCTCCTGACAGGCTGGGACAAAAGTTTTCTGACCAATCCGGGGCTCCGGCATGGAGACACCTATTACTGAATGGTTCCGAGCAGATCTCGAAGAAGGACGGGTACTGGTGAGTAACCCACCAATTTCAAAGTTGTAACCCTGTGTTCTTGAATGACTTTTAATTTATTACAGGGCCATCGCTGGGGCGGGGAGGGACCCAGGGAATGGGCCCAGCTCTGCCCCCAGCCAGAAGGCCATGCCCCCTGGCCAGGGATAGGGCCAGGGGGAGGCCACACCACCACGGGCAGCTAGGCTGCAGTGCAGCCCGGCCCGGCCAGAAGTGGCTGCTGGAGGCCAGGCCCGCATACGCAGCCCCGGAGCCCCGGCCGGTGACAGGGCCGCTGCTGCCGCCGCTGGTGGCCAGGCCCCCAATCCCCAGCCAGGGACAGGGCTGCTGCGGCTGCAGGCAGCCCAGCCAGGCCCTGGATCCCTGGCCAGGGATCAGGGGCCTGGCCTCCTGTGGCCGTGGGCGTGGGCCCGGCCTCCAGTGGCTGCTTCTGGCCCAGCCCTGCTGCGGCCTAGCTGCCCGCAGCAGCACTGCCTCCTCCTGGCCGTATCCCTGGCCAGGGGTGGGGCCTGCTGGGCGGCCAGCCAGGCCCCGGGTCCCTGGCCGGGGACGGGGCCGCCACGGCCATGGCCAGCTAGGGATCGGGCCCTGGATCCCCGGCTCGATTGGGCCAGAGATCTGGGGCACTGGTGTTGGGACTCGGGGCACGTGCCCTGGGGTGCCCAATGCCAGTGACGCCACTGATTTATTATCTTGCCTATAAGTGCTGTCTGGATGCTAGAAGTCAGCTTTTGGGAAACTCCCCTCTAATGCTTTTTTTCATAGACAAAGGGTTGTTTCATTTGTTAATATAAATTAAAGAGGCACATCTTTGGCTCCAAAAGGAGACGTGTTAGATTCAGGGAACTTACCATGGGACCATCTCTAGTGCGATCCTGAATGAACACCAAAGAAGAGAAAGAAGTAAATGGGTCCGAGTGAGTCTGGGAAACAAGACTGGCTGGTGTGCATTTAGAGTGTAGGGTGCTCTGAGAACAGGGCAAGGTTGGAAAGCAGGCCATGTAATTGAGACACTAGAGAGGTAAGCGCTCTAATGATGGGAACCACATGCTCACTGGGGGGGTCTCCCCCCTTGAGCACAGGCTGCGTCTCAGCTCTTTCAAAACAAGACATCAAGCAGATTCCTGTTTCCATGGTGACTGTTACACTCCTGTGCTAATAATGCGGTGACCTCAGTGATTACACCAGACTTAATTTTTTTAAGAAAAGGCAGGAGTTGGGTCAGCTGCTGTCATTCACCTGGGAGCTGCAAACTCTGCTTTCATTTGATGGTTAAGAGTAGCTTTAAGCTCTGCTAGATGGCTGCTCCAGAAACCTAATAGGAATTTTTCCCCAGAGAAGAGGCTTAGTGGTGCACAGATGGGACTGGGATGACAGTTGCCCTCCAAAAACACTCCCCTGCAAAACATTTTCCTGCTGAGTCCTAGGCAAGAAAACATGTAGTTTTCAAAGTAACTCAGTTAGGGTTTGATCTGCAGCACCATGAACTCCATGGGAACCTTTCCAGTATCGTATGGAGGACTTGAATTAGACCATGAGAACAGAATTTGGCCTTGTCCGTGAAAAGTTAGGTAAAACTTCCACAGCAATAAAGTCCCAAACCTAGCATAAGAAAGGCACCTGATTTTGCTACAAACCCACACCTTGGCCTAGCTGAGTCTGGAATGGAAGGTCATCAGGTTTGACGAACCTTTCTGGTTAAAGCTAAGCATGTTTAAGGGGAATACCTTGCAGGCAGGATTGACACAAAAGCACTTGTTTCATTAGGAAAGCATGAGAAACCAGATAGGTTTTGCATTGAATTTTCAGGTTTGTTCACAGCAGCTGTGGGAAACAAATCCCCCAAACTGAACCCAGCATATTGTGCCTGGATGTGTAAAACAGCAAAAACAAGTGTTTCGGAACCAGGGAAGTGAAACAGGCTGGTGTTCTATATTTCACAAGGTAACAGACGGAGATCTTTAGTGCAGTCTGTACCCATGCACAGCGAGGCTTTCCAGTGGAAAGGATGACAGGCTCCTCTTAGCACTGAGGCTTAGAAAAAGACATTTTTAAGGTGAAATTTCAAAGTGGGGAATGATTTGGGTGTCCAGTGTGAGAAACCTTGAGCCTAACTGTCAGAGGAACAGAGCCCCTGCAGCTCCCATTGATGTCAGCTAGAGCTTTAGCAGGATTCCTACATCTCACAGCATAAGGCCAAAGTTATCTCAAGTTCAGTCCTAGCACAAAGTTAAGGGACCCATATTTAGGGCTACCAGATACCGAAGCGTGGAAAGGAGGACAGGGAAGCACGAAAAGGAGGACATTGGAGGACACATGGAGAAAATGTAGTATTAATGTAATATTCATGTGTTTTTAGGGGGCCCTGGAATGCTTTCCCCTAAAAATAAGGTATTTTGTGGCATTCCAGGGCACTTTAACCCCATAAGTGAAAAGCCAGCCAAAATCATGTATTTTAAAATGCCTGCAAAAAAGGAGGACATGAAGGTTAAAAAGGAGCACATGTCCTCCTTTTGCCTGACATCTGGTAACCCTACCCATATTCAGTGTCTAGGGCTTCTGCCTGGAGCCAGGGCTGCTGTTCTTTAGTAATGGTAGGGACTTTTAAAAATGCGGGCCCATATCATCCTACAAAAGAGCAAATAAGTCAGGCAATCTGTGCATCAGGGAGTCTCAATCTTTTTTTCCCAGGATCACCTTTGAAAATATTTCAGGCTGTTATGACCCCTCACAAAAAAAAATTATGACCACCTATGTCATGTGGCACTTAAAGACTAACAGATTTATTTTTCGCATGAGCTTTCGTGGGAGAAAAATCCCACTTCATCAGCTGCTTTGAAGATGAGGGAACTTACATTCAGCCCCCAACACCTACCCCCAAACTCCACCTCCTACACCCAATACCCACCCCCAGCTCGGGTGCCCCCAATCCCCCCCCCCAGCGCAAGCCGGGCTGCCCCAGTACTTACAAGCAGCTATGTGCTGGGCCAGGAGACAATGCAGCCAGACCCCCAACCCCTCTCTTCCCTGCCTGCTGGAGAACTGCAGAACTCCATTCCAGGGTCTGCTGTTTTTAAATGGTGGGCCCCAGAACACAGCGTTCCAGCTCCATTTTCTATTTTTAGGAGGCCCAGAACACCAAGCCCCTAAAAATAGTGGGCCCCAGAATGGCATTCCCCCGCATTCCAGCCCACTTTAACCCCTGCTCAGAACCCCTTGAGGGGTCCTGACACCCAGTTTGAGAACTCCTGAGCAAAGCTTACAAGGGTTGCAAACAAAGCCTGAAACAAAAACACTGATGAAAAAAGTAAACTGGCATCACCTTTTTGACCAGGAGGTTTTTCTCAAAAATCAATCTGTAAACTCAGGGGAAGAGTTGCTGGGCAGAGAATGCACAGCTAGCACATAGAAAGCCTCAACTGTACAAGCTAGGAGCACACATGCCAGCCATGATTAGGGTTACCAGACGTCAGGCAAAAGGAGGACATGTCCTCCTTTTTACCTTCATGTCCTCCGTCTGGCAGGCATTTCAAAACTACATGATTTTGTCTGGCTTTTTACTTAGGGGGTTAAAGTATGTTGGAATGCCCCAGAACACTCTATTTTTAGGGGGGAAGTGTTCCAGGGCCCCCTAAAAACAGAAGAATATTACATTTGCTCCATGTGTCCTCCAATGTCCTCCTTTTTGTATTTCCCTGTCCTCCTTTCCATGCTTTGGTATCTGGTAACCCTAGCCATGATGCTAGTAACCATGGACCTGATCCAAAGGTCACAATCAGTCCCTATCTGCTCCTGCTGATGCATTCTGGTTGGGGCCTAGGGAAGCCATCATTTTCTTCCCTTTCTTCATTTGCCCAGAATTAGAGAAAAGTTGTTGTTGAACAAGCTCATCATGTGGTTATCAGCAGATGAGAGAGCATATACCAGCTGGGGTTTCAATCAAAAGGACTGGAGGGTGTTTGGCTAGATGTGTGCTTTCTGTCCTACCTGCCAGTGCAGGAGGAGACTGTGATGCTCTCGCTGCTACCCCATGTGAGAACATTTGACTGTTGCTGCTAAACCATTTTCAGCTCATTAGCTGGGCTTAAAGCCATTTCAGATGGTTTGTTTCCCTGACACTCAGAGGTGTTGCTAGACCCATTTGGAATCATTATTAAGCAGGCGGAGGGGAATTATGTGACACATTTGCATCTGAGTGTAATCGATTGCCCCCACAGCCACCAACCAGAAAACAATACAGTAGCAATAGCATGGAAGTCAGTGCCTCAGCAGGCCCTGTCAGCCACCAGTCTCAGTGCTCAAAAAGTAAATAGTATGCTATCCACCTAGGCAGGGGTCTCAAACTCAAATCACCATGAGGACTAGTACAGGGCTATATGAGGACTATTACATTAGCCTGAAGGTCACACCACTGAAACCTTTTCATACAATGATATTGCAAATATTGGTAACAATAGTGTCATTGTGGGCTGCAGGAAATAGTGTTTGGTGCTGCATGCGGGCTGCATGTTTGAGCCCCCCAACCTAATGAATGAGCAAGTAGAGGCACAGAGTGGTTTGAGCCAGGAGATGGGAACAAAGTTCCTAAGATCTTAGAAAGGATAGGGTTGATTGGAGGAGCCTTGGCCGGGGGGCTCAAAAAATCTGGGTTCTTCTTCGAGCGCTGCTCGAATGCAGTCAGTAATAGGTGTCTCCATGCCAGAGCACTGGATTGGTCAGAAAAAAGTTGGCCTCACCTCTCAGGAGAGGGTAGGTGGCCACCCCCCCCCCATGCCACCCAGTGGCTATATACACGGCCGCCTCCTGAGCCCTCCCCAGTTTCATTTCTTCCGCCTTGCACGTCGGATCTGGAACGTCCGCTCCTTGTGAACGCAAGCAGCCTGTCTGTTCTGCTATGAGCTTTTCGCCCGACTGGTAGCACCTTTTCATGGACGTAGTTCCACCACAGGGATCCTCCACTTTCGGGCCAGAACATCAGAGATCATCCGTCAACATGCCAGGATTTAAACCCTGCACCGAGTGCGGCAAGGCCTTCCCTCGGGGCGATCCCCAAGGGAAGTGCCTCGGCGAACACTAGTTGGTCTCCACCTGTTCCCTTTGTATGTCCTTTAAACCTCAGACAATCAAGGACAGGGAACAAAGGCGCCATGCCCTAGCCTCTGAACAGGGTCAGTACTCTTCACCCGAGGCCTTGGGTTCCCACCTAGCACCGAGACCTGGCTCGGCACTGGAGCCGGCCTGGCACTGTGCTGTTGCTGGCCGTTGAAGAACGAGCTTGGTACCAACCCCGGTACCTCAGCACCGACGCAGCACCTCGGCCCTTTGGCACTGCTCGAGGTCGCCCCTGGCACCGCAGGCTCGTCATAGCCTGGTACCAATGGTGCAGGGCCTGTCTTGTCAGGGCAGCCCTGTCTCCCCAGTTAAAGGCGCGTTTGGGGTCACTCCTGATACCGATGACCCTGGAGGCAGTGGAGGCCACTCAGGCACTCCTCCTGCTGCCCACACCACCCTCCCCGACACCCGTCAGGAGGGGCAAACCAGCCTTCATATCCAAGGCCTGGGTCTATCACGGGCGACGCCAATCTCCCTCACCCCAAAGCCCTCCATCTTCTACTCCGTTGGGCCCCAGTACCATAGAGCCATCCCTGCGGCAACATATCACCTTGCCGTCACCGGTACCGCCTCGGGAGGTAAGAATCGGGTGGTACTTCCCCCTGCTCAAGCCCTGGGGAAGGTCCATCGAAAGGCTCTAAGCAGCCCTGGCACTGCGCCTCAGCGCCGTCACCCTGCAAGACCCCCTTCCCCCCCACAGCAGACAGCCGGTACCACTCTGTCCCCGGCACCACGCTCATATGCAGGCAACCTATTGGCACACTGATCTGTTGCGCTGTGCCACAGACCACTTAGGGATGGAGGTCCAGTCCTCCAACCCTCCTTTGGACACCCTGTTTGGGCCAGTCTTCGCCTTGGCAGAGCCGCTTACGGTCCCTCGCCACCCAAGTGTTTGGGACCTGACATCCTCCCGATGGCAGAACCCAAGCTCTATTGCCCCAGTGTCAGACACGGCGAGTCTTACGTGGAGGGTCCCCGAATCGGACTGCCCCTCGCTCGCCGACTACCCAATCCCTCCTAGAGACATGGTACAGATGGTGCTAGGTCCGGTCGAGCCCTCTACTGACCCTCTTCCTGCTTCGAGGGAAGCTAGAGAATTGGATCTCTAAGGACATAAGGTCTATTCCTCCTCAGCCTTCCAACTATGGGTCGCAAATAATCAGGCTGTATCCAGCAGGTATATGCTGGATGTGTGGGAATCGATCGCAAAATTTAGACATTTGCTTCCACCAGAGGCCAAAGAGGAGTATGATGCATTCCTGGAGGAGCGAAGAATAATTTCTCAGGATCTCCTCCTCTCAGCCTGAGACATAGTAGATACAGCAGCCTGCACCATGGTCTCAGCTGTAACTATTCACCGAGCGGACTGGTTTAGGGAAGCCAAGGTGTCCCCCGCTGTGCAGCAGGTGGCTCTTGATTTGCCCTTCAGGGCAGGGACATCGCTGGGGCGGGGAATGACCCTGGGCACGGGCCCAGCCCCGCCCCTGGAGGGCAGGCCCCGCCCCCAGCCAAAAGGCCACACACCCCCGGCCCGGGATAGGGCCGGGGGGAGGCCGCGCCGCCACTGCCAGCTAGCCTGCGGTGCGGTGCGGTGCGGCGCGGCGCTGCGCGGGGCAGCCTAGCCTAGCCTGGCCCGGCCCGGCCCGGCATGGCCGGAAGCAGCCGCTGGAGGCCAGGCCCGCGGCCGCAGCCCTGGATCCCCGGCCGGGAACGGGGCTGCCGTGGCCGCAGCCAGGCCCC
>ML681963.1:14710446-14817290 GCA_007922195.1 Podocnemis expansa | reverse complement strand
CTGGCCGGGTCCCGGATCCCCAGCAGGGGATGGGGCCGCCGCGGGTGACCAGCCGGGCCCTGGATCCCCGGCCTGGCCGCCGGTGGCTGCGGCGACCTTGTCCGCGGCCAGGGATCTGGGACCTGGCCGGCAGCCCGCGGTTGCAGCAGCCCCGTCCCCTGCTGGGGATCCAGGGCTGCGGCTGCTGGCCCGGCCTCCAGCGGCCGCTTCCAGCCACGCCGGGCCAGGCTAGGCTGAGCCACGCCGCACCACAGCACGGGCTAGCTGGAGGTGCCGGCGCAGCCTCCCCCTGGCCCTATCCTGGGCCAGGGGGTGGGGCCTGCCGGGCGGCCAGATTGGGCCGGAGAGCCGGGGCACCGGCGTTGGGACCCGGGGCATGTGCCCCGGGTGCCCAGCGCTAGCGACGCCACTGCTTCAGGGGTGATGTTTTTTCCCCCCTGAGACTCTAACTGTAGTGGGTACCGCATGGGATCCTAAGGGAGAGGTAAAATACTTTGGTCTCCCCCCATCGGAGCCCTGTTCTCACCCTACATAAATCATATGGGGCAGAAAACCACTCCTCCGACTTTCCTCCCGGATGAGCTTGGGGCAGGGACTCAGCCCTCCCCACCGCCCCCTCAGTTCTATTCTGGGGGCTTCTCAGAGCCATTTTCCACTTCCTTCTTCTGCAAGGAGGGGAGCCTAACCCAACTGACTGCCCACCATGATTCCCATAACATTTGGGACATGGCCATGGCTTCAGTTCACCATCAGAGAAGGTGACTGACGCCTCTCTCCCTCTCTTCCCTTAGTGAGAGAATGGGGAGCTTACTAGGGCTGTCGCTCTCCCCCCACTCCCCAGTGAACAGGGGTGAGTCAGTCTTTGGCCTTGCTCCAACGATCTTATAAGAGGCGCAGCCCATGTAACCAAAGCCCCTCTCAGTTATCAAGATCCACCCAAACTGCGGCCCATTGCCCAGACAATTCTCAGCCATTGCTACCCTTGGAGCTGGTATTGGGGGAAACAGAACAAGAAAGTCCCCCACCCTTCAGGTACTTTCTCGACTGACAATGCCTTCTGGGCTCGTAAGCATTAAGGGTGGCCTTTGTTAAAGCCGAAGAACACATCACATAGTAGCTCTAGCCACAACTACAGATACTCCCGGTATGCGCAGACACATGGGCCCATCCGGATGCATGGCACCCCCCCCCCCCCGCCAGCCCACCACCTGTCCTACGTCAGGTAGGATCTATTTTCGCACCCAGAATGTGGAGGGACACCTTGGGCATCTTCCCACCCCAACAAACCAGTCGGTACACACGGTTAAGTCAGTCCCAGTAGGTCCTCAGCCACCTTTACGGTATGGAAACCCTCCTACCACCCCACCCGTTAGGTGGGAATACAATACTCGGTACACTGTACCGAATGCAGTTTGAAGCCCAACAGGAGGCCAAGGCAGAGCTGTTCACGTTCCCTACCTTGCTACTAGTCTCCCCCCCGCACCTCCGGTGGGGAGAGGGAAAACAACCGATGGTAAACAACAGCTTCTCCCGCTTCTTTGGGACGGCCTCATATCTAACCAGGCCATCCCTGATTGGGAGTTCCTATCTAGGCCCCACCCTACCAGGAAAGTGGGGGTGATACCCTCCTTACCCCCCGCCCCGACCCCTGAAGTAACAGCTTCTATATGTCTGACCTGGAAGCAACCAGATCAGTGGGGCCCATGCGAGAAGAGACAAGGCCTCTTCCCCAACCATGTGGACAGAGGTGGAAGGCAACTCACCTTAGGCCTCCCAAACTAACTGCTAGCTAGCCACGGGGCTAGCTCGTTGACAAACTTCATGCACACCAGTGGGTTCCGCACATGGCTGTCACCCAACCAGCGTATAAGTAAATGGCTCACCCTCAATCACCTTGGTACCATGATTATCCATATCTGGGCCCGGGACACTACTACCTGGGCATCTGGTGAACGTATTATGCCTTCCTTTGCGGGACCCAAGGCCAAAAACCATTGGGTAGTCTCTACATGATACCCTCGCCTTAGGCATCTGTTAAGGGTTGTTGTGTTTCCTCTGTTCACTTGAGGGAGCTCAAGTGGACCAAAAAAAAAAAAAAAACCAAAAAACCAATTTCCGATCTACACGGAAATCCAGAAATTTGTTTTCCCCATGGTGGGATACTGTCCTGGATAAGATCGCATGATAGGGATAAGCCACCCTCGTCGGATTTTCTAAATCCAAGGTACTCTTACAGAGCCATGGTTTACACTCTGGGAATATCATATTTCCCAGCTGGTCTTGGGCGGAGACCATTCACTCCTCCTATAACCCATATCATTTAGAAGAGTAGTCCTTTTCTTAATTCTGGTGCACACATAGGTGCAGTGTAGTTGGGGTGGATATCACTCCTGGCGGTGCCCCTGGGCACACAAGGTTTTAAAACATTATATTTCTAACCCCATAGGCCTTTCAGTTGTCACGATTAAGTGGTCAATTGGTGGCATTGCATTCACGTTGCCCTCGTCTTTCCCCTCCCTCCCCCACTGCTCGCCAGGCAGTCTTCCTGGTGTCGGAATCCTGGGGTGGAACATAAGGGTCAAGAGGAGGATCCTTTTCCATGAGTCTTCATAAATACCAAGGTATGTATAGAGACCAAGGTCAAGAGCACTTCCTAAGGCCACCATGCCAACTTATAGGCACTTAGGGGTCTGAAAAGCTCCTTCTCAATGGTAGCCTTCTGGGTTCTTACACTGTACACGGCTGGAGGCTTGCATTGCATCCTCCTGGCCCAAGGACATCCTGGCCAATATGCCATGTGGCGCTCATCGCACAACCCCTGGCTTTTCTTTCTCATCAACCAGGGTGAAGTGTCTTCCCTTAGACCCTTCTAGACTGAACTCAGTAGCCCTTTCCCTTGCGCTTTGCTGGGCACTTTAAATTCTTACACCCTTCGGGCATGTGCCTTCAGGCCTTGACACGGCCAGCTCAAGGAATAATGTTCATCCCTTCTATTGTTATCTGCGTAGGCCGCAGCCATCATGGCCAGCCCTGTACCCTATGGCTTCCAGTGCTCTCTCTCGTAAGTTCACGCTGAAGTGTTCTATGGCCAGACATTAATCCTCTGGCCCTCATACCTTCAGCTATACCCTACAGGTAGAGCCACCAAATGCATCTTCTCCATGTAGTTGTTTTGCATTGATTCAACTCTGGTTAAGGTGACCTTAGTCCATCCAGCCCACACACGCTTTGCCTCAGCTGGATTGGACCTACCCCTGTGTTGGGTTGGGTCCACAGTTATCGGTTCTCCACTGCCAGGCTAAGAGCCCTAGTTGGTCCCTTGGCACCTGTTAGACCTTGTTCATTGGGCCTATACCCATCTGGGGTTATGCTGTGCTGAAGGCAGACGAGCCAACTCCACCCACCATCCATCAGCGCGGCTAGTAGTCACCTATTACTGAATGTATCTGAGCAGTGCTCAAAGAAGAACGGTGGGTTACTCGCCAGTAACTGTCTTTCTTCGAGATGGGCTGCTCGGATCCATTCAGGTCCCTCCCCTCCATCCCCGCGGAGTTGGCGACTCCTAGGAATTGGGGAGGGGTTGGGAAGCGGCCATGTATATAGCCACTGGGTGGCATGGGGGGGGGCGGTGGCCACCTACCCTCTCCTGACAGGCTAGGACAAAAGTTTTTCCAACCAATCCGGCGCTCTGGCACGGAGACACCTATTACTGAATGGATCCGAGCAGCCCATCTCGAAGAAGGATGGTTACTAGTGAGTAACCCACCGTTCTACTTGCATCTCTACCACAGACCTTCTTCTGTATGGGTCACATTAATCTCTCTATCATACTTCTCTGTCACTAAAAGAGGGGTGATAATGTGACCCCACCTCAAAGATACCTGATTGCAGTGCTCAGATTCTAGAGTGATGAAGCTCACAGCGTATCCAGATGGCTAGACTCACTCTCCCTTGTTCTCCTTCTGGACATGCTGCCACAAACCCAGCAGGTTCCTCAAAAATCAAGTTTACGCAGTTCCAGCCTAAGTCCTAGCATGTTGATGAGCAAGGAATCAAAGCCCTAGCAGGCCTTGGCTATGGACTCAGTAGGGTAGCCCCGTAGCAGAATGTGCTATTAATACCCCATTCTGCTCTTGAGATCAAGTGGGAGGGAGATATGCAAGAAAGGGCAAGAGAGGGGTGAGAGAGGAAACCTCTGTATCAGTACAGCAGCAAGGGCTGGCGGGGAAACAACCCCTTCAAAGGAACCAACCTGCCGGAGTGACAGGGGAAACCAAGGAAAAAGGTTGAATTAGACCAATATGAATTAAAATGACACTCCCTGGTCCCAGATCTTGTCTGGAGAGGGGAGAGATGCATAGAACCTACCTACTCAGTGAACGTTCCTTCTTACCACGCCAGCCCTGCCCTGCGTACGCTGCAAATTCAGTCTCATCCCTCTTTTCATTCACAAGAGTGGGGGACTCAGCCTTCCCCCACTCTTTTTCTTTGGCCACTTTGTGAGAGGGTCATCTCAGTCAGGGGATGAAGTGTGCTCACAAATAGCTCTGTGATGTTGCACTCCCTGGAGAACAGTCCTGAGCCTATGAAACCTTTGGGTGGGCTAGTGTTCATTTCACGTCCCTTCTCCAATGCTTAAAATAACTGAACTCCCATGGAAAAACAGCTGGAGGCTCTGAAGTCAATATTCACGGATTTTTCAGCAAGGATTGCATGGGATTATCCATCATACATTCAAGTGCCCAAAAGAATAAAAAAGAAGGGACCTTAATAAGGAACCAACTTTATAAATCTTGATGATAAACATAATACATAATGATTTTTACAATATAACATGGCTAGTTTATAATACATATATATTATAATCTTATATATTATATATCTTCACAGTCTTACATGAAAAAAGAAAACTCAGACACCCACAGAAATATTGTTAAATAACCTCAGAGTTCCCAAAGTTCAGGCCAAGTTCACCTGGGTCTCAGTTAGCATCTTGGGCTATAGCTACCTTAGGACAAGTTAGTTTGAATTTGTTAGTTCTAACTAATAAGTTCAAGGTTAGTTCAAACTAAGCTCAAATTTATTTAGTTTAAATTGACAATGTGGACTAGTTCATGCTAATATTAGCTCAACCTAGTCCACTTTGTTAGTTCAAACTAACTGCCCTTAAGTCGAATTTCTTAAGTTTGAACTAAGGGTTAGGCCTGGTCTCTACTGTACTTAGTTCAACCTAATGCTTGAACTAAGCACTTATTTCGAACTAACCGGTAGTTACTAGATCGAACTAAGTGTTCATTAGTTCAAACTAAGACAGGGGTCAGCAACCTCCGGCACCTGTGCCAAAAATGGTATAGGGGACCGAGCCTGAGCAGTATGCAGTGCCACTGGGGCTCCCGCCCAGCCCTGCTTCTCCCAGCTCTGTGTGGCCGGGCAGCAAGAGCCATGTGCCACAGCAGTGCTTCCCCACTGGCTGGGGTTCCCCACTGGGGCCAGCAGAGACAAAGAAGCTGCCGCACGTGGCTCTCCTGGCCCTGCCACCTGCTGGGCAGGGCCGGAGGGGAGCAGGGCAGGTTGGTTCACCCACTTCCAGCTCTGACCCTGAAGCTGAAGTCACCCGCCACCAGGGTCAAGAGCCAGTCCTGGCTGGGACCCTGAGGCTGCCCGCCAGGGAGTTGAGAGCTGGCCATGGTCGAGACCTGGAGGCTGGCTGCCAGTGGCAGTGGGAGCTGGCCCCAGCCCTGAACTGGAGGCCTGGCTCTGCCCCCTTTTGGCCCTGCCCCACGGCACCCCCTGAGGGTGTGGTGGGCAGGGCTGGCATGTGGCCTGGCAAAGGTTGCTGACCCCTGAACAAAGGAATTCCTTTGTTTGAACTAATGAAACCTTACGGAGACAGGCAAAAAGTTAGAGTTAAGCCTCCTTAATTCAAACTAACTTGCCAGTGTAGACCGTAGCCTTTGATTACAAAGTCTACAGTCTGGTGAGCCAAAAGCAACATCTTCCCTCCACTTGCTGCAGGAATCTTCAGCAGGTATCCTGACAGAGTATTCCTCCCTTCTGCCAAAATCACGGCTAGTCAGTCAACTAACTGATTAACCAACCACTCAGTTAAGTATGTAGATTTTAAAAGCCCCACTACAAGCAAATACAAAACTGGTGTGGTGACAGCAAAATATAAATGACTCTTCCCCAGTACTATGTGTAAAGAAAAGTTTGCGACTCAGATTAGTCAAGGCCATTTGACTAAAATAGTTTGGCTAAAATCAAACAACAATTAAAATCAAAGCATAGAATTAAATTAGAAGAAATGATTTTTCCTTGCTTCTATAATTAATACTGCCAGGGCTTCCCTGTTGGAGGATTAACAGTATTATTGATGTGCTAAAAATGCTTCAGAGTTCAGGCAAATAGTTTTCTGTTCCTGGGCTCAGCTTTGCCCTCCCAGTTCATACCTAGCACATGGCCTCTAAGCAGCAGTTGCACTGGTGGAATCGGGCCCCTGTGGAAGCCTTCCCAGAACCTCCAGGCCAAAGTTCATAAACGTCTGGATGTAGTAGTGTGTGCAGTCCACCTAACTACACAGCCCCAACCCACACACCTGCTACCCAGCACCCCAGCTCTTTGACAAACAGTTCTGCCTCTGTCAGGCACCTGGATTACACCTGCAGTCCCTGAGCCACGCTGCATCTCGCCCCATGCAGACCGTTCCTGGGGCCAGACCAGGCGTGTGCTCCGCAACCCTCCCCGCAGGTAATCAGAGCTGTCCTTGCATGACACTGTGACCCCCGAGAGCATGGAGGAACTCGGGGGACTGTCCTAACTCTAGAGCTTGCTCTTGCTCCTAGCTGCCCTGCACCATGTGAGATCAGCCATTTCCTTGGCAAGTACAACCACCGTCACAGACTGAACACAGTACCCAGCCAGAGGCACGTGCTGGGTGTCATGACTGCACTGCAGCCTGGGGGCTGGGGCAGCTGCACAGCACACCAGGAGCGTTCAGAGGTCCAGCACTAGGGGTTTTGTGTGTCAAGCTGCCCTTTTATCAGGCCAGCCCACATCTCTGTGCAGGCCGCACCCTGAGCATAGCAGCAGGTTAAGGCCAGATTGTGGCATGTAGCTGATGGGGAACAACATGGAGCCACCCCACCCTGGGGCACAGTTGCTCTCCAAGCTCTCTGGGAGAAGTACAAGCACTGCCCTGCCCACCGGATAGCACAGCTTCTCAGGCCATTGCATCCTAGGCTGGGGCATTGTGGCCCTACTGTCTCCCCCAGCTCGAGCTAGTGGAAAGGGTGCAGCTCCCTCTCCTCTCTGAGTGGGGGGAGAGGTGCTCCCCTCTTCCTTGGCTGTGCTGTAATGTGAGCTGCTCCTCCTCTTCCCATCTCCTGCACTCACTGCTTCTCTCCTCCACTCCTGGGGGGGAGCAGGGGGCCTGATTTGCACCCAAATGATTCTAGGAGCAGCAGTCCCTGACCACAGAACCAGTGTTGTGCTCAGCCCTGAAGGCACAAGGAGTCCTTAGGTCACATGCATGCTAGTAAGGACAATGCAGTCCTAATTCTTGGGTTAAACCTCTGAGGTCACATGCTTTCTGAAGGGCAGTTGACTTCCTGTCCACTGTAAAGACACATTGCTTGCTGCCCGGGAAGAAGAGGAGGAACAAACCCTGTCCTGCTCTGCTGCATATGCTCACTACCCTGGTGCTCTCATTGTTCATTGCATTTTTTTTTTACAGGGTCATTTTCCTGCTTAGAAATATGGAAGTTAAGACACACCAAGGTCCACCAGTGCCCAAGAAACTGAGCAGCTGAGGACTCTCCCCCCAGTCATGGCTGTTGAATCTTCCTCAGTGCTTCAAAGGTGGTGATAAACAGAGTGCAAAAGGGCAGACAGATGGCATTCTGTGTGCATCACACCTCTGCTAGCAGCTAGCTCCTCTCTGTTCTCTTTATCTGCCACTATGACAGACATTACAGATGCTTTTATTATTTTAAATGGCTTCCTAGATCTGGGATTTGAAATAAAAATCTGCCTTACCCTTTGGCGGGGAGAGCATAATCCAAATGATGTCCATGATTTTATTCCTGAATCAGCCAGTGAATCTCCACGTGGTCTTCAACCTATCAGAGGTCCAAATTCTGTTCTCAGCTATGCTGGTGCAGATCAGGGTTTCCCTATCTGTAAAATGGGAGTGATGGCTGACTTAAGGTAATGCACAATGCACCTTTGTGTTGGAGCATAGAACAGCAAAGTGTTCGCCATCATGATTAAAAGGATGCACATCTGGACCTCCGGAGAAGTGAACCACATCTCACTGCAATGCCAGTGATCTTCAGGAGCCTGAAACGTGATTCTCTTGTTATGCCATTGTAAATTAGGAGTAATGCTAGTGAATCTTATGGAGTCCCCCCAGTGCAAAGCCAGTGGGAGCTGAGGACAAGCAGGCCCATAAGGTTTACACTGGTGCCGTGAGATCAGGCTCTGCTCCTGTAAGCACTGGGTGTCTATTTTGAGTGGCTTTGCTGTTTTGAAAGAAGGTGAGGAAGAAAAAAGAGCCTCCAGTCTCTCAGGTTCCATGTTTTCCTTTCTCCTTTCTCCTCTCTCCCCTCAGGAGTCCTGCACAGAAGTTCCCAGCTAGTCAAAGAAACCATGGTGATCTCATCTGCTGAACATGCAGTTTTCTTTCATTGATTGCTTTCCTGTGCAATGCTTGTAGTTGGTCAGTGGTATCACCTTATTGTCTGATGTTGACTTGAGGGATGAATTGCTCACCTACACGAAGCTTTGTGCTTTCCTGCCTCTGAACAGAATCAAGGGATTTCTTCCAATTAGAGCAACTCTGGTTTGTCAGGACCCTACAGATTTTTTTTCCCCCAACAAACACTTAGAAACAGAGCTAAGTGCAGGCTGTAATTGGCTATTAAATCATTAAACAAATCATGTAAGGTCTTTCAATTCCTGTTTAAACTGGTAAGGGTTGAGGTTGCTCAGCACCTTGCAAGACTGGTTCAAAAAATCAGAGGAGGAGGAGTGGTGCTGAGAAACAGTAGATTCATAACTGTGCCTACAAGAGCCTTTCTTTCTTCCCACTACCAAGACAGCAGCTGATCTAGAGCAGGGGTCTCAAACTCAAATCACCATGAGGGCCGCATGAGGACTAGTATGTTAGCCTGAAGGCTGCACCACTGAAACCTTCTCATACAATGATACTGCAAATATTGGTAGTGATAGGGTCATTATGGACTGCAAGAAATAAATTTAGGGGCTATATGCAGCCTGCAGACTGCGTGTTTAAGACCCCTGATCTAGAGTCTTATCAAGACTAGCCAGTAGTTGGGTGGACACCAGAACTTTGGTTCCATGAGAAATTCCAAAAGGAGAGAAAAAAATAATTCCAAATCAGAATGACAGGCCAAAATTTTCCATGAATGAAAGTTCTGAAAATTTCCAATTAAGCACCATCAACATATTTTGTTTAGTTAATGTCAGATCATTTCATCTTGATAACATAAAAATGTTTCATGTCAACTGGTAAAGTTCATACATTTATATTATTTATAGTGCAATATAAAATGTAATGCATTACCTATATAACATAAAATATACCATTAAAATTAACATTTTAATATTATATAAAAGGCTTAATGAAATTCAATGGCTATTTTTACCTTATCAAAATAAAAAAAGAAAGTTGAAATAATATATTTTGACCCTCCCCCCCCAAATTTATCAATTGATTTGTTCACATGTTCTACCAAAAATGGTCAGAGCAACTATAGTTCAGCTGAGCTAATACAATTCAGGTTCCTCTCCTGGGTCATCCATGCACTAGTGTAAAACTGTTGTGTTTGAGCTTCATGGAACCATTTCTGTTTATAAACGAATCTGTAAACCTTTGTCTGACCATTTCTTTTTTTTTGGGCCCCCCCCCCCAACCTAAATTTGTGGATCAAATTGTTTAAGAGCTTCTTGAAAAGTTACAGCAGAGATGGTAGGATTTTTTTTTCCCTTTCTTTCTTTGGGTACATTAGAAGTTAGATTGCAGCTCAAAAACCAAGCCATGTAATCTCTTAATAGTCCATAGAGAATTTTTATTTTAGGCTGCCTGACTGTATTCCAGAGGGCCTCAGCTATTAGTGTCCACTCAAAAAGGCTGCTGCTTGCTCTTATCTCTACAGCACTGAGTCCTTTGTTGGGATGAATTTTCATTTGTTTTCAGTCAGATAAGCAGTATCCTAGGCACATCCACTTACTACACCCTGTCTCCCTTGCCACGTGCAGCCTGTGCGGGTTAGGGCCTTATCAGAATTACATGCACGAGTATGTCTGGACACTGCCCTTTGGTCTTCAGGGTTGTGCTGAACTACATTAAAGACCTGTCTACTCATGTGTGCAGAGTTGTTGAAGTGGTGTTGGTCCTAGGGTATTACAGAGACAGAAGTTGGTCCAAAAGAAGGTACTGCCTCACCCACCATGTCCATATACTCTAGAGATTAACATCATGGCACTCACCCAGAAAAGTATATAAGCACATGCTTAATTTTAAGCCTGAGGGTTTCTCCATGTGAGGTCAGTACAACTGCTTACACGCTTACAATTAAGTGTGCTCAAATGCTTGCTCAGCTCAGGCCCAGATTTGTAACCAGAGTGACTCCTCACCAATGTTTGTACTGCATGACTGTCAAGTCAGATGTGTGTTCTAACAAGAATGTTTTTAGGGTGGTCCTGTTGTGTCTGTACAACTGACTTAGACAGGGCTCCTAACTCCCAGTTCTATGAGAAAGTGGAAATCTCAAAGCCTATTATACCCATGTGGAAAATACCCATTATCCTTTGCCCTTTGCTGACAGTAGGCTTTGAGCAGGTTAACAGTCATGCTGGGAGAAAGTGTTGCTGTATGGATGCATCAAATTATGTTATCTGTAATGAAGGCAGATTTAGGGCTTGAAGCCCCAAATTACACTTCTCTTGCATTTGTCCATAGCGTAGATGGGGCATTTATGTACACATTCTGATATCATGCTGGGGACAGATTAACAAAAAGGGCAACCTGATGCTTAATTCAGATCAGTTTTTCTTTCTCATGTCTGATTGCTTATTTGAGGCATTTTACTTTCCACATGGATCTTGGGTTGCTGAGGCCCAGAAACGACACTATGGCTCACTGCACACATGGCTTGTGCAATTAGCACTCCAGGCATATGTTTAGCAAAAGGAACAGTAGGTCACCTGTTCCCTGCCCTGCAGCCTGAACCGCTCAACATTTCTCTAATCGCTGATGTAATTGAGATAGACAGCAAACCAACAACTGTGGAATTCTGACACTGCGCGAGCTCACGGATGCGACAGACACTCAGCCCCTGAGAGGGGAGTACTTTACTGCAAGATTTTTCAATTTGCAATCAAGGCTGCTCTGGGAAAAGTAAATGAAGGAAGAGGGCTCTAGACCTGCAACAGCATTTATAGGTCATGACCCATGGCAGTGAGTCTAAAATGAGCTTTGGTGATTTCTGCCAGATAACAGTAGCTCGGGGGCTGGTTCCCCAGAATTGTAGCTTTTTCTATGATATAAGCCATGTCAGCGATGAAACGGGTGGTAGAACTTTCCAGGAGCCGACTGTCTGGCTACAAGGCTTTGATTCATTGCTTGTGTTGGGGCTCAGGGCCCGAGTTGATAAGCACCTTCACCTTTGCTCTAAAAGGCACCATGGATCGCTGTGGAGAAGGGAGAGAGCCACTGAGATGATTGGACTGGCTGGAATTACACGTATACACAGCAGTGTGGATTCCTTTCTAGTTTTCATGTTGTTCCTGCCAACTGGTGTAGAGAATACAGAACAAATCTTATGTCAGAAGAGGGAGAAAACAAGCCTAGATACATACTTGTGAAGAGAAGGACACCTAAAAAATATTAAAGGCTTTGGACTTGGTTCTGTTTGCTTCTTCCATGCATCTTGTGCAATCATCTATACCCATGCAAAGCAGGTGTTTGACCATACCAATCTGAGACCTGGTACCATTTAGCAGCTACTTTTCTCTGAGGTCAGTGCCTGTCCACTGTGCAGGATAATAGAGACCAAAACTCCAGGATATAGATATCCGGGCAAATATTTTTCATGCCAGCCTCAGGCTGACAAGGAAGTCAGAAAGAACTGATGTGAAGAAAACCTGTGGTGCATTTTGAGAAGCAAAGGGCTTCAACTGGGGGCAAGTGAGGCCAAAAAGGCAAGGACGTGGATCATTAATTTATAATAGGAGCTGAAAGAGGGACCCAGTCCTGACTCCACTTGCCTACCTGAGCCTTGGAGAAGGGAAATTGGTGGTGTGATGGGGCAGGCACTGTTGCTGGCCTAAAAGTGCTGTGCTAGGTGCTAATGGAACAACAAATGATGAACACAGAGAGCAACTGCAAGCTTTGGTGAGTGCGTGTGAGTAGTGGAGGCACTGGCTAAGTATACACATACATGTGATCATGAGGGTGCTGGCAGCTAAGCTAAGATGCAGTGGGTAGGATGCTGATTTGGGTCACTGGAGTCCTGGTGCTATTCTTGGTTTTGCCAATGACCTCCTGTGTCACCTTGGACAAGCCACTTTCCCCCTTTTTCCCTTCTGTTTATCCATCTTGTCTAGATTGTGATCTCTTTGGCATAGGGCTTGTCTTTTGCTCTGTGTTTATATAGACCCAAGCAAAATGGGTCTCGATCTTAGCTGTGAGAGTGCTATCATAATCTAAATAACCAACGAGGTTGCAGAGGTTATTTGATATACTTCTCATGAGCCTGGAGCTCTCTTGATTTCATTTTTCATTCTCTGTTTGATGATGCTTCTGTGCCTGGCTTGAAGCATCTGCTCCTTTTCTATTTGGATTCAGTTCTGGTGTGAAGTTTAGCAGCTGTACCTTCCTTTCATGTGTTCTCTCTCACCATCACCGCATGTGATATTACAGCTTCCTCTATGACAGACAGTTTTGTACATGGCAGTGTGAGCCAGAAAACACTGCAAAGCCAAACAGGCTGGAAACTGCACTGTGATTATCTGAGACAAGGGGAGCCTGTGGGGCTTGGCACTTGGTTTCTGTACAAAACTGTAGGAGCTCAGAGGGAAAGCACAGTTCAGTGTTCAGTTAAATCTGAATTAAACCCAAATGTCCTGATACTTGTGTTTTATTTTTCATGGGCTTTTTCCCTCCCTCAGGACCATTTATAGGGCTGAAATAATGTGGATGACTCTTCCTGTGGTATGCCCACCCATTCAGGACCTGAAACAAGATGACCCTATAAGAAAATGATGAGAAGACCACGTTATTTCAGCCCTGCGGACAGCTCCCTGCATCATTACAAAAGCCAATGGAAAAACATAAACACAAATACTAGACATACATGTGTCTTTGAGTCAGATCTGCTCACATTTCCTGCTCCACAGGGAGAACTGGACTGGGTGTTTTGGGGAAAGCATGTTGGCTTATATTTTTTCTTGAGCACCATCAGAATTGTCAGCTAATTTCTTACAGTGCACGCGTTACTGATGAAGATGGTAAAACAGGAAGTCCAGATCCCAGCCAACTGGTCCCACTTAGAGTCCAATCAAAATAATAATTTGTCTTGAAAAACTGATGTGATCTGAAAAACATTGGGTCAGATTCTCTGGTCCTTACTCAGTTCTGACTCATGGACAAAACTCTGATTGACTTCAGAGGGTGGAGTAAAGATTGTAGGCTCTAGCTCATAGAGGGAATAAACACAAGAACCACACACTTGTCGTTTTTACCAAGTCACTTTCCTAGCTCTAACCGCATGCTAGATGTTAGTGTGGCTACACGATGACTCATTTCAAGCATGAAGGGAAAATATATTTATCACGAGGGGAAAAATCTCTTTTATAACCTGTCAGTGAGGCTCTCAGAACATAAGCTTGCTTTGGAGAGTTAATAAACAACACCCTTAGTTTTGGGTCTAACTTTTGGGTTCTTGCAAAGTACACATGATACATTTTAGAACCAATTGCACAGCAGGGGAAAGTGTTTCAGCCTGTGATTCACCCTGTTCCATGCCAGGGTCAACTGCAAAGCTGTTCATTTGTTCTTTGACTGTGTTAGTGCCTGTCTCCAATCTTGAAAATCAGTGTCACATGTCCACTGCTTCTTAGACTGGAAATCAGGTTGGGAAAGTGGGTTGACTGACTTAATACCACCCTAGATTGACCAATAAACATTTTATACTGGAGCTACACCTACCCACCCCACCTATGAAAACTACCCCATCATCACCAGTGTAGGTTAGAGATAATGCCACACTGAGAACTATTTGATTCAAGCCTCAGAATGAGAGGTAAGAGGAAAAGGTGATAAATTCCTTGCGTTGACTTTGAGTGGCTTTCAAACAACACAGGCATCATCCAAAGTATCTAGTTTGTTTCCCAACAATATTGAAGTCTCTAGGCTTGTCTTTCTTTCCTTCTTGTTTTTCTTATCTAATTCATTTCATACAAGATCGGTACAATTTTCCCCCTCACTTATCAACAAGTGGGCATGGACTTAGGAGTATTTCTGCCTTGGCAGTAAAATGATTTCATGGTTAAAGCACTGGACTAGATCTTAGGAGATCTGGATTCGGCTCTAGGCTGTGCCACAGATTCTCTAGGTGATCTTGATTGGGGCATTTCATCTTTCTGTGCCTTGGCTCCCCATTTGGAAAAAAATGGGGATAATAACCTGGGCTGTGTCTGTCCTGTCTATTTAGCTTGCAATCTGTTCAGGGGAGGGAAAGAACATAGAATACCTAGCACAGCTGGGCCCTGATCATGGCTGATGCCTATAGACACCCTGGCATACAATAATAAATAGTTACAGACAATCTGTACTTCAAAAATAAAAGGTGTGGGTCAAAATAGTAGATTGCCTTAAATAGCTTATGTTATTGGTGATGAATAACATTTTGGACCAAATTCTGCTTTCCTGCTGAGGTAAATCTGGAGCATCTCTATTGATTTCAGTGAGGCAGTTTGCATGAATAATGGCTTCTTTTGGGGAGTAAGGTGTATAGATACAAGTCCCGAATAAGACCTTCAGGATTTGCCCCTCTCTGAATGTGAGGTGACAATATGTTGAAGGAGTGCTGCTTTATAAACATACCTCTGATTCTTCCTTAGGAGCTAACAAGAGAGGAACAGAGGTGGACCTGCCTGAGGTCAGCAGTCGCGCCAGAAAAGTGGAGGAGAGGGGCAGGATTATTTCAAAGGCATGGTAAAATCATTGCCTTGCAAAGGTTTCCAGCAAAGTCTTCAGTGCCTCCTTTTCGTGTTCTTTGATCTGAGCTGCTTTCTGGAGACACAGCTGGACACACTGCAATGCATTTGCAGTTTGCATTTGAGAAGTATCTGCATCCTTATATTCAGTCTGCGGTGGACAGGAACTTTTGGGGGTTGTGGTACAATTTATGTAGCACCTCAACAAGATTTACCATGATTACTCTTTAAATCCTAGCACACTATTCAGAGAGGTAGCATGTTGTAAAGGTGTCTGGTAAACAGATGTTACGTCCTCTGTAAGCTGCCATGAAAGCGTGCATCATTCTGAGCTGAGATGGAGGAAGCCACATTGGTTGTCAGATAACTCACAGGCTATGTTCACACATGGGAGTTATTTCGATACAAGTTGTTTCGAAACAACTTGTATCAAAATAAGGCGTTATTTCAAAATAAGTTAATTCGAATTAAGAAAATGTTAATTTGAATTAAGGAAAAAAGCTCAAAGCAAAATAGCATGTTCGGACAACAGTTATTTCTAAACGAGTCACCATCGTTTCAAAATAACATGTTCTGACGGGATTGTTTTGAAACAATTGTTTCGAAAAAAAACATTGTTTCATCACTAAATGGGGTTTAAGTTGTTTTGAAACAACGCCGTTGTTTCGAAACAACGGAACCCGTTGTTTCGAAACAACAGTACGTCGTGTGAACATGGCGTTTCTTATTTCAAAACAACCTCTGTTGTTTCGAAATAAGACTGCTGTGTGAACACATCCATAAAGGCTACACTGCTGTGGCTGGTGGAGGTAGACAGTACTGAGGACATCTTTTAGACCATGGTATTGAGATAATGGACCAACTCATAGCACTTCCTTAGTGACCTGACTCTTCAAAATTAATTAGTATTAGTAGGAGTGGAAATCTTTGTGTGAGATTTTATATCCCCCACTGTCAGTGATTGGAGCAAAGACTTTAATCTAATCCTGCAGCATCTTCCATGAGTGCCACGACTTTTAGGTGACAGAGTCACTCTATCTTGCTGCCTTCAGTAGCTCCTGGTGAAGCTGTTTAACTTCATATAATTAATTATTTATTGTTGGGCTGGTGAGGCTGACTCTATACCCCACTAGTTGAGGCTATGAAGCCACACATTCAAGTCTCTGGTTTTAGAACTCTATAATTATCTATTAAGTGCACCAGCTCCAATAGGAGAGGCAGAAAGAGTAACCAGGTGCCCAATTATTATGGCTCTTGCCTCAGATGTCGTAGACTCAGGTTTAAGTTTTTGATCTATAATCTGCCTAAATCAGACTGGAACCTGGGTCTCATGCTGCCTAGCTGAGAGACCTAACCATCAAGTTTCAGTTTCAATTAACTGGCATTTTCTAATGAAAAACTGTCATGAAAAATTTCCCAACCAGCTCCAGCTCTGTTAGTGCTTCAAGATAGGTTGAGAGCATACGTGAACTATCTCCTTTCTGAATCATCTGAAACTAGTTCAGGACTCATCAGGAATTGCCAGACTTAGCCTCAGTCTGGTTTTCTTGTGGGAGGAAAGTCACTGATGACTAACACTAGTATAGAAGAAGCTTATGTTCTTTAGCAGTGAAGAGCTTTTAAATCACAGATAAAGACTGGAGGAGGTACTTCAATACCACAGCAATGGCTGTCTCACCTGGACATCCTGAAGGACTTTAAGTCTCACAATCCCTTTGGTGGTAGAGGAGAGGAGTAACTACGTATGACTAGACTATTTTGCAGGGAGGCACACAGTCAGATTTTCAAAGGATGGCCATTGGTTTGAAGCCTTTCTGTTTCTGGCTTCCTAACCTGAGGCAGCTGGGACCGGTTTCCACAAGTGCTGAGTACCCACAGAATCAAGCTGAATTTGTTTCACAATGGGCACTGAGAATTAGCAGCTTCCCTTAAAAATAAATTGCCCTCAGTGTTTTTCCCAAAGTCACTCAAGAAGACAACAACAAAGTCCAGCACAGCACTCTTGACTCCTGTAATCAGATTAAAGCACATTCTCAACAGTAAGGTAAAAATAAGACTAAAGCATCTAAATATTGGAAGGTTCTTGGCACAGGTTTATGCTACACTACACAGGGTCAATGGGGTAAGCTAAATGGGGATTTCCACCATGACTGAATTGCCTGGCTTTTGTGGGTGCAATTCAGTCTTTTTATCTTGTCATCTGATCTATGGGCTCTTTCTTTCTTTTGGTGGGTTATCTATCATATTTGACAGAGAAATTGCAAAGACAAAATACTAACATTCTCGCTCTGGGCTATTTTTAATCTACTGTAGGTGAAAGATCAGAAGGCATTTTTGAAAGATTTGTACGTCGTCAGTGTCCTCACACTGAGCCAGATTGGGTAAATGGGATTTGACAAACTGCAGGACAGGAGATTTAAACTGTTGACCTCTGACATCAGAAGTCACAGTCACTGCATATTATCACATTTATGTTCAGAGGCTAAATTCCTTGCTTTAAGGGAATCTCATAAATGTTTAACAGCGCTACAGAAATAGAGCGATTATTCTGCCTGCAAGGTTTACTGTGGTGGTCAATGGTTAAGTCTCTTTTCAGGTTGTTGTGGCATTTAGTGTAAAATATTGTGGTTGATAGTTAAATAGTCTTGGTATTTGCAGAGACTGAGCCAATTCAGTTCTTTTTGAAGCAAGGAGCCTGCCTACCCTAATAACAAGTCAGCTGCCACAGACGCATGCTTTATGCTTCTCCTTTAATTGTATCACCGACCCAAATCCCTTCCCAGCACCTCTAGGCATTCATGTGACTCGGGCCACTTACTAGATCCACTTCTGGATCCAAAGCACTTAAGCATGCCCCATTGAAGTCAATAGGTCTGAAATACAGCTTTAAAATGAAACACATGCTTCTGAACTTCACTACATTGAGGCCCAAGTTTCTGCAGCGCTGCAGGGGGTGGTGGGTGAGGGAAGGGTGTAGACATTAGATAACTCCCCTCCCCCTTACCCACATGAAACAAACTTTAAGCAATGTACACAACTTACAGCTTAAATCAATGTAAGTTTGTCGCTCAGGGTATGAATAAGCCAACCCTCTCACCAAGTGACATAAGTTACACCAACCTAAGTGCTGGGGTAGACAGAGTTGTGTTGGCAGAAGACCTCCTCCCACCAACATCGCGACTACTAACAGGGGCTGCAGTCATTAAGACGACAGGAGAACTCTCTCCTGCCCACTTAGAGTATCCGCTCTAGCAACAGTAGAGCGTGCAGCTGTACCAGTCCCACTGTAAGAGCAGTGACAGCCTTAAGCAACAGTTTGGAAACACTACGTTGTCATGCCTAAGGCTGCTGGACGACCAGCTTTACTGCATAGCTGCTTTACTGAACCTGAGAGAATGTGGGGAGGAGAGAGACAAATGGGAGAAGGAGGATGTGGCACAGTGGCAAGAGGATCAGTGGAGGACTGGAGGGAAGGAGAGAGAGATGGGCCTGAAATGCCAATGGCTATGCCACCAAGGCGGGACGCTGGCCTTGTAGAAGAACTATGGTGTGTCCACCTTAGATATTGTCTAAGATTGCTCATCCAAGTGTAGCTGGTTCTCTGATCTCAGACACACTTCATACGATATCTATGCCCAGCGCACAGGGCTTTTCTTCTAAAAATTATACATCACTGAGGTGAGCAGATAACCAGTTGCTGTACAGATTTGTTCTGCTCATGCAAATCTTTTCTTGGGCCAAGGGGACCTTGTGGATAGATTTGGCTGGGGGAAAAATAAAAAAGTTTAATCTTAAATGGCAATTGTCATCTTCTGGCTAATGATAAGCCATATTATGGCCTGCATACCAGCTGTAAGTGAGCAGAAAGACACAGTAAGGTGTATGTTGTGGGGAGATAACACAGTGCTCAAAAACCAATGACCTGCAAAGCACATTATCTCCCAGCTGCACACACCCTGCAGAGTCATCCTTCACATGTATGCCATCAAATCCAAAGTCTTCTTCCGCTGTTCAGTATTTGCACATTTCTTGGTCTTTTATTCAACTATTCTTATTTTATTTAAAAAAATATTAACTCCCTTTTTGATGCAATTAATTGCTTTTTTTGTATATAAAAGGCCCGGCTTGAGAAGGGATAAGCAAACTTCAGTTGAGGCTGGGGGCCCTTGGCGTCTTTTGGCCCAATAACATTTTGTTAGATCAGTCAACACAGACATACAAGGCCAGAGCCTCAGCTGGGATAAATTGATGGAGCCCTACAGATGATCTAAGCCTATGCCAGACATGTCTAATCTATCATTTTTTTTCATTTGCTGCCATTAAAATTGCACATCATTTTTTTAAAGTAGCACATAAGACTTTGAACTTAAACACTATGTTAGATGAAAACGGTTCCAAGGCAAAAGTGACCTTTTGGGGGATAATTGAGTAGAAAGTGGCAGAGAACTGAAGTTTGTATATACTGTACCAAACGTGTATGATGATTATCACAGCCATGTAAATGTGCTATGCATTTGGACAGGGCAGTCTGTATGATTGATTGGACTCAGGCCTGTTCACCAGGACTGGCACCAACCAGCATGAAGAAAATCATTCGAAGAAAGTAAAGGACTGAAAATGTCTGACTGATTGTTTTATCACTTTGAAACTGAGAATGCATTTCCTCGCTTCTATAGCAACTGTAATTGTTTTTTGGTGCACAATGGGCCACAGTGTTGTTAACTGACCCTTCTGAGAAAATTAGAGAAGAACTGGCCTCTTGAATAAGACTGGAGGAGCCAAATCCATCTCCGGCTGTAGCACCATTGACTTCAGGGATGAGCTTTGTGCAGGAATCTTTGTGTGAATCTAGCACGGCAATATGAGGCACCAAAAAAGGAAGGCATCTGATTTCATACAGACAGATACAGAATGGGCTGGGACCAGGACCATTTTCTCTTGCCAGCAGGCCAGAAGAAACCACCAGTAAAGCAGAGAGGGGGAAATTCAGCCCTCTCTCTTGAAAGGGGGGCAGTTAGCATCAAGTGTAATTGCAGTGAAACCACCTGTCCATTGAGAACTGGGCTGAGACCCAACAGACTCATTTCCTACTAAGCATGTGACTAGCATAAAATAAGGATCTTGGCATACAGAGTCAGATCTAACTCCTAGAGCAGGCAAGCTCTTGGTTTAAGGGTCATGCCAGAGAACTGGTTGGGAGAGAGCTGTCCTTTGAATTTTGTGGGGAAGCCATTATTTGCTGTTCACAAGAGTTATGATAGTTTTAAACTATTGATTTGAGGATTTTAATAACTTCATCATAGGTTAGAAGTTTATTGCAGGAGCGGATGGGTGAGGTTTTGTGGCCTTGCAGGAGGTCAGACTAGATCATCATATTGGTCCCTTCTGACCTTAGAATCTGTGGCTATCTCCACACCTAGCTGGTTAAATCAATTTAAGTTAAATCAATATAAACTAAATCAATATAAAATCATTAAATTGATTTAAGCTAAATCGATTTAACAGGTCCACACCAAAAAAATCCCAAATCGATCTAGCATGTCCGGACACAGGACTTGCTAGTTCGATTCTGGGGAGCGACACCCTGGAGGAGGAAGAGAACTGGTGCTGGAATTGATTTAAACAATTATTTTGAGATAACACATCTGAATGGTGTTATTTTGAAACAACTGTTTTGATTTAAGCAACGTTTTGATTTAAAACCAGATTTTAAGGAATTGCTTTAACTTTCCCTGAATCGAACTAAAGGAGCTCCTTATTTCGATTCAAAGAAAACATCGTGTGGACATGAACTCTTTTAGATTGAAATAACCAGTGTTATTTCGATCTAAAAGCTGCGTGTGGACATACCCTGTGAGTCTTGCCATGTGCAACTATGTACACCTCTGTAGAATGGGTATAAAATGCTACCAGATCAGCACGGCAGCTTTTTTCCCCTCTACATAGGCATAAATTTGTGTTTGTATATCTGGCATGTAGGTGTATTATTTGTCTTTGGATAGCACCTGGAGGTTCTTCCCCAGCACACCAGGACTCTGAGCTGAGTTGGAGCCTCCAGGTGCTACTGCAATATCAACAAAAAGCACATTTTATAAATAAATACTAAGTTGGAATTAAAAAAAAAAAGAAAGAAGAACTGGGAGACAGGGCAGAAACACTCTCCTCCTCTTTCCCTGAGTCCCTTTAGTGAGACACCATTTTTGATGACAGCTACAGAACTGTAAATGCCTGTTAGATGTCTGGGTGATAATCCACTCAAAGCAATTATAGGGCATCCGTCACCAGCAGGGACTAAGCCACAGGCCTCTTATCTGGGGAAATTGATGGATGAGAAAAGGGAAATAAATCAATGCCTTTCACCAAAATTATCTGCCAGATTGAATTAAGCAGCGTGGTATCCCTACTCTTCTTCACACTGCGAAAGTCAGAGCTAGATGTGCCTCTGTGCATTGCACTCAGCTCACAGGAGAGGCTAGTTACATCCTGGTCCCACACTTGCATTTCTTGAGCAGCCAACAACTGCCTTTCACCTCAGATGGGCTCTTGGGTGTGCAAGGAATGCTGCATATGGGTATGCTGAAGTCTGGCAGGGGGTTGGACTAGATGACCTATGAGGTCCCTGCCAACCCCATGATTCTATGATCAACCTCATGGGCCTGATTCTTAGTGGGGCAGGCCCCCATTTTAGCCCTACGCACAAGTGCCAGCAGTCTTTTGTGAGTATAAAGGGTCATGTGAATTTGGGATACAGGGTGATAGCTCAGCACTTTCATTGGGTTACTGGTCTAAAATGTGGAGCTGGAGGGTGAGGGATAATAATTTCAAAAGAACCTGAGTGACTTCTTAGGCTATGTCCATACTACAGACTTCTGTTCACACAGAAGAGGGTTGATTCCTGACTGAAAGAGCAGTGCTGGTGAACACCCCTAGCCTATGGACAGCTATGGTGACAAAGCTGCGTTTTTACTTGTATAGCTTGCCTTGCTTGTGAAGGTGGTTTTACTTTCCCAGGACAGAACACGGCTTTGCCAGGAGAGTTCATCCACTTTAGGATAGCAGAGTGTATTAGGCCATGTCTACACTTCATAGCCCTGCTGTAGCCCTGTGCCAGCGGAAGAAGGCGTTCTGCTGGCGTGCTCCCTAAGTGACATTAGCTATGGAAACAGAAGCACTTCTGTCAGGGTTGCGTCTATACACCTATGCAGGGGTTTTTGCTAGCACAGCTATGTTGGCTGGGGGTGTGATTCTTTTCCACATTTCCAGCCGACCTAGCTAGGCCAGGGCAAGTTCCAAATGTCAAGCAGGCCTTGGATTCCTGCTGTAGTGAAATGGGCCCTCAAATGCCTGGCCTCTCCTTGCTGTAGCTAAAGACATAGACCCTGAGTCCCATTTTCAGGCACACACACACACACACACACACACACACACACACACACACACACACGGCATCACTTTTACTGTACCAGTTTCCCTGATTCCCATATAGGCTGGGGAATGAGCTGTGTTGGTATAACAATATTTATATCAGGACAGCTCCATCCAGGCTGCAGGTCGTACTGGTATAAATATTTTGGCAAACAATGACGCCTCCAAGTGACATAGCTGTAGTGGTACAAGAACCCTGTAGCTTTAGGTTTTATGCAGGCTTTAGGCCCATTGAATGTCACTGAGATTTGGCTCTTACATCACTTAGCTGCTTTAGATATGTTTACCACTGGAGGTTATCAGTTCTGCAGTTCACTGAGAGAGCATAGGCTGCTGCTGCAGTGAAGGCCTGGTACTCCTATCTAAGCCGTATCTACACTGCAGGGCTCAGGGAAGTCGACTTAATAAGGTCACCTTAAAGTCAACTTTATTAAGTCAACTTAGTGAGACCCCCATTTGTTTAAGTTGATTTATAAAGTTGACCTAAGCAAAGGGACCCACTTCAAGTCACCTTAATAAAGTCGACTTTAAATGGATTCCCTTCCTTAAGCTGAGTTTATAAAGTTGACTTAAAAGGCTCTATTGCACTAAGTCAACTTTATTAAGTTGACTTTAATGGGCACATGGCATTGTCAAATTAATAAAGTCAATTTGATCCTTAAAGTCAACTTTAAGGGTAGGAGTATTAAATGGACTTAAGTGAGTGCTTAAGTCAACTTAATGAACTTCAAATGTGCCTAGGGAGTTGCTTAAGTTGCCTGTTTAAGTCGACTTAAGCTCCTAGTGTAGACATAGCCTAGCTATGTCAATGCCTCCCTGTGATGCACATCACCATTGTACATGAGCACATGGTATCTTTGTGTAGGGAAACCCAAGGCATTGGTGAAGTCTCCAGCATTTTGATTTCATTGCTACCTCCCTGACCTACCCTATTTATTTTGAGAGCTGGATGGGGATGTACATAATTCTCTGTCTGCAGGAAACCAGTTCTCCTATGAAATGATGGTGAGATCCAGGAGGTAGATAAAAAAGGTATTGATGAGTGCTTAGTAAAATTGCAATCAGCAAAATAACTCCTTCCTCTGCTCTTTCTGGAATCAATGCTACAGAGGCCACTAGTTCACCTGTAGAGACATTTTAAGATGGCATTTCCTGCACAGTTTATAAAAGAATCAAAATGCAGGTCCTTATGAACAGCAGCAGGAGGATCATCATTCAGAGATGCTACAAACCAGGCAATTATACAGGGGTGAGCTAGCTTAAAACTCAGCTGAGAGACCATCAGCCATGCAGGTGACACTCCTGCTACTACAACATAGTTTCTGGCTGGTGCACTCAAAGTATAACAGTCCACTACTGCTATCAGTTCAGTGAGTTGGTTCTTCAGTTAAGTGCTCGAGAGCAAGGCTGATGGTCCTGGCTTTGAATCCTGCTGATGATCCCTAGAGGGGATGGTTGACACATGAACTCAAGACAGCATACAATATGTTTAGGAGTATTCTCTCAGCATAGCCACCACTCAGGCTTTGGTTTCAGAAATAGCAAAGCAGAATATAGGGCAAACCATGTGAGATTCCTTAATTTCCTGGCGTGGTGGTGGTGGGGGAGATACTCATTGCAAATACTTGCTTTTGAACCACGTGAGATAGCAACTCCTCTCCCATTTTCCTTCTTGCTCCTTCCCCACCCAAGTTTTGCCCTCATTCCATAGTCAGGCATACCTGTAGCAATTAGAAGAGTCACGGGGGGGAAGAGGGGACACCATAGCAGGAACGAGCTCTGGGGAAGCCTTCAGACGACTGAGCGATATCTCCCAAGTCCCTGATTAAAGCTGACTCAACAGAAAACTCACACAAAAATGAATCCAATGCACTAACCAGCCAAACAAAACATCCATGCTGCGCAGAACAATTGGACTAGATCGGCTGAATACAGAGACCCATGGAAACTTTTTTCCTCCCAAATACAAGACTGTGGGAATTTGCATTGCAGTCAGGTATACTTAGAGTGCACATAAACTATCTAATAAAAATTCCACTGGAGTGTACGTCATACAGCTGTGTTTTATTATATTTGCGCTCCCTTCCCACTGACAGCGCCTTTATAACTGGATTACTCACATATCATCATTAACTCTGACACTCCTGGGTTTTTACTGCTTCCCCGCTTCCTATCATCTTCTGCAAGTTTTATCCCTTCCCTGCAGATGTTCTAAAATGTATTTCTTTTCATATCCTTGCAAAAGAGGTATATGGGAGTTAGAGGAAAAAATGTGATTTGGATGCCCTGGGCTTCAAGAAGGGCTCATGTAATTTTTATAGTGACGACTATTCTGTTTTGTTGGTTAGCTTTTCCACGATCACGGAGCTCTTTCCATGCAGATGTGGCTGAAAGCAGGGGCTGCCTAGGAGAAGACCCTGAAGATTAAAATGTGTTTAGCCTTAGTAATAAGATTGCATAGCAATATGCCTGCACAGCTGTTTCCTTCCACATTGCTGTCAGTCACAGTAATCGGGTCTTCACTCACTGTTTGGAACCAACAGGAGTCACCCTCTGACTTGTATGGCATATGAGATTTGAATATCCCAGAAAAGTTCCTCTCCCTAATCCTATCTGGGATTTGGAATAACCATAGCAGAGGTAGTTATGGAGGAATCCAGCCCAGATTTTACAGAAGACCCAGAGCAGTCTAAGACAAGCAATCTGTTTGTTTGCATGTACAGCTCCTAGACCACTGGCACGCTGATCCCATGCAGGATCCTTGGGCCCTATGGCAATACAGCTAGTAAATGATGAGCATGTGTTACTTCTCCAACCAGAATGGGTTTAAGCTGTAAAAACAATTCTTAATATTGTTTCAGGGCCAAATTCTGGTTTCACTAAAACTGACAGAGTCAGTATGACTCAGTGTTAAGGTCCATGGAATTTTCTCCAAACACACACTAATGTAACTGAGAAGAATGCCACTTTTCCTGAATTCATACGTAGCTCCCCGTACCTTCAGGCATGGCCACACCACAGTCAGGAGGTGTGGCTGCCATCCATGTAGACAAACCAGAGCCAGCTTTGATCAAGCCAGTTTGCTAACAATAGCTGTGAGCTGTGGGGGCATGTGTGATGGTGTAGATTAGCCACTCAACTACATAGCCTGGGTCACAGACATGGTTATTTGAGCGTGGCTAGGTGCCCTGATTTTATAGGTTCAGTATCAATATTTGGGGGTTTTCTTATATAGGTGTCCATTACTCCACAGTTCCTGTCCCGACTATTTTTTTTGCTTGCCAGCTGGTCATCCTAGGAAGCTAACCAGCCATCACACAGCCTCTGTGGCTGCACTGCTATTTTTAGCAAGCTGGCTGGAGTCGTCCCTCCTGATTGCCATGCAGGCATATCCTTAGTCAGCAAGAGCTGTGTGAGACAGAACATGACAGACTTATAACAAGAGATAATCTGGTTGGTTGGGGGGGGGGGTGCATTGGAGGCAAGACAATAACCTTTTGTAGTGTGTCACCCTAGAAGCATCACCCAAAGGAATACTGCCACTGGTGTCTGCAAAGCATCAATCTAATAGTCAGGATGTTACAATTTTAGCATTGGCATTCAAGAAACCCTTGGTTTATTCCTGACTCCCCCATTGACCAGCTAGGCCTGGGGGCCCTTGGACCAAGTCATGCCATCGCCCTCTGCTTCTGTTTCTTCACCTGCCCTTTGTTTGTCAAGCCTATTTAGTCTCATCTAAGCTCTTTGGGGCAGGCACATGCCCCGAACAACGTTTGCACTCCTTCCCACTTTCATCAGGGTCCTCTCAGGGCTGCTGCAATGCCACTAAATTGAGTAATAATTTGCCAACCAGCAGATGCAATGTGAGTCCCTGTAGTGCTGCTGCCATAAGCTAGAGCTGTCCAGTTGTCCTAAGAAAGAAAATAGTTCTGTGTTGAAAGACTGAGTTCAATGTTACTCCATTTACTGGTAGGGTAGGCAGACATCCTTAGCTTTTGGGGGAACACCACACCGATGGAACTGGCCAGGTCCATGCCCCTTTCTCAGCCTTCACTAAATAAGTGAAAATTATACTTGTAGCAAAGTGGAAGTACGGCTGTGCAGAGTGTAGTTCCGACTGGTAGCATGCTGAGCATTCCAGTTTACCCTTTAATGACCACTTTAATACAATATACTAGTATGGGCTTCAATGACCCTCACAAAACTGACTTATTCCCAATGGGTTTCCTTGCCATTAGGATGAAGCAGTGGTTTTTCCGTGGCTGGTCTTCAGAACATTTGTTGCTACTACAGTGCTTCACTGGCTGACTAGCCGGAACAGAATCTATGCCGTTCTGCTCAGAATTACTGCTCTAAATCTCGGTTTTACTGCTGACAAGACTCAGTATGACAATGCAGTCACTTTGAGTGGAGAAAGGGCTCAGTTCCTCAATGCATTACTCTGTTTGATTCCCTGTTGGGATGCAGTCGGTTTCCTCAAAAGGTCACAAATACAGTTAAATGTGTGTTCACTCACAAGAGGAATTCCTGTGGAATTACATGAACACGTCAGCCTAAAGATGTCATCATGCAGAATCAGTGTTGCACACCCAGTACCAAAGGAGTTTGTAATGACTTGTCAGCTTTCACCTTTGATCATACTTATTTGTCTGGTGGTTTAGCTGAACGGTTTTCCTGCCCTTGGCTTGTTTTTGTCCAGACTGAGGTTTTGAAAGCAGTGTGTTGAAGTAACAGATAGCAGTGACCACTGTACATATTGTATTTGCAGCCTCATCAGCAGGTTGGTGGGGAGAGGACTATAAAATACAAGGCACAAATGGTATGTTAGAGGCAATATTTTCACAAGTGATTAGTACTTTTTGGTGCCTTGATTCTGGGTTCCCACTAGAGACAGTTTAAAGGGACCTGTTTTTCTTAGGGTTCTTAGCACGTGTCCTTCGAAAATTGGATTCTTTTTTGAATATTTTTCCCTTGGTGGATTCTGAATCACTAGCTACTTTTGAAATCCTTGCCCAGGGCACCAAATGAAACTGGCATCCCGATACACAGCTATGACTTATAACTTAGTAGGCAAGAATTTTTTTCTGTATTGTGGTGGTGGTGTTGCTTCCAAGCAAGTTAGCATCAGATTTTGATGGCAATTGGGTTCCTTCCAGGTGCCTGCCAAAACTTACCTTCAGCTCAGAAATCAGCCTGAACTTAGGAGACAACTGTCGTATGCATCAAATAAGCACATCACTTACAAAAAATTTAAGCTTGGGATGACGGGGAGGCAAATGAAAAATGCAGTTCTTTTGCTCCATGTATGTGTCTGCAATCTAGGTCAGTTCAATAAAACTCCTAGAATAAAGAGTAGCCCAATTAACTTGGGAAAGCTGAGCGGGGAGGATCCAAGTATAAAGTGCCCCATGGGTTTGGAAAGCTAAATGCTGCTCAGATACAGGCAGTGGAGATTTCCATACTGCAGGCCAATCTTTGGCTGCCAGGTTAACCTTAGCAGACTCTAGCAAAAATCCAGAGAGCAGAGTCTGATTCTGGCTTCTCCTTAAACCTGAAGACGACCTAGGTCACTCTTACATCCGGCACTGCCATTCTGGGACCTGTGTCATGCACTTCCTGACATCACTAAGCCAACCACACACCTCGTTTTTCATGCTCCTTCCAGGAAGGCACAGCAACACAAACTACAGCTCTGCTTTGGCACAGTATATGTGCAGCCAAACTGGAGCTGTTTACGTGGGCAGAGACAACACTGGCTGGATCAAAGGGAGCAGTCCCTGAATACAAATGGCAGGATCAGGCTCCTTAGCCTATTTGTGCCAGTTAACACTCTGGCAATTAACCTGAAGCATAGACATGCTCTGCTGTCAGTTATGCCAGTGTAAATTTGGACTGATTTCAGTGGAGTGATTCTGATTTGCAGCAGCGTAAATGAGGTCAGAATTTTCCCCATAATCCACACCAGAGGAAATGTACAATTGCATTGTAAGAAAATGAGCTGGTGAATATTTTAAGCGACAGATAGGGAATGTGACTTCTTCTTGCTGCAAGGTGGGACCCGTTATTTTATTTGTTAAGACATTTTATTTTTTCCACAAATACTGAAGTTCCCAGAACAAGGTAAGCTGGTGTGCTGTTAAAATCACAGCCAGTCTTCCTGAAAATAACTAGCAGCATAATTTCTGCAGGCCTCATTTTTCGGGTTTTTTTTAATCTTCAGCAAAACATCAGAGGCTTATCTGAACAAGCGAGGGGTAGAAAGGCCTGACTCATGCATTCTTGACTGGAAATACCCATTTTTCAATGCAAGCAGATAATCTGAGCATTTGCTATTTTAATTTTGGCTTGAAAATTACTGGATTGGGCTCCCAGCCCCTTGCCACTGGAGACAGGAGCCAGCTACCAGCCCCTGCCACCTGCGGCAAGGGGCTGGGACCGGATTGTGCTCCCAGCCGCTTGCCAGCGGTGGCAGGAGCCAGTGCCCAGCCCCTTGCTGCTTGCCAGTGGTTGGGGCTACCCCTGGAGCTGGATCGGGACCCTAGAGCCTGATCAGGACCTAGGGTGGGGCAGGGGATGGGGCCCGGGGCTTCCTGCCCTTTGAAGTCAATTTAAAAGCTTACATTGACTTGCAGCGTGCGTTTTATTAAATCGACTTAAGCAAGAGCTTAAGTCGACTTAATAAATTCTAAATTTGGCCATGGAGTTTCTTAAAGCGACTTAAGCCAGGTTAAGGCAACTTAAGCCTCCAGTGTAGACATAACCCTTGTTTGTTTTATTTTATTGTGGTTATTTTTGTTCTGTCCATCTAGCGGCTAATTTGGCTATTTCATTTTCAGGCTGCTGAGCTGCCAATCCTACAAACACACAAATGGTTAACATGAATCAGTAAAACTACTGGGGCACGTCTACATGCACAGTTTTATTTCGAAAGGGCTCCTTTCGAAAGGACTGATTTTGAAATAAAACCCTTATTTCGAAAGGGCTCCTTTCAAAATAGGGAAGACTGCGCG
The DNA here is from genome assembly GCA_007922195.1 of Podocnemis expansa. NCBI lineage: Eukaryota > Metazoa > Chordata > Testudines > Podocnemididae > Podocnemis > Podocnemis expansa. The sequence continues at coordinate 14,787,615 of ML681963.1, read as the reverse complement.
ATCGCAACAGCCATTATTTCAAAATGGATATTTCGACATAACGCCAATTGGACCGCTGTTTCAAACACTTGTTGCGAAACAACGGTGGTGTTTCGAAACAACAGGTCTAAAGGCATTATTTCAAAATATCCGTTTCGAAATAACGGCCGTTTTGAGCTGGGGGCAGGTTTTACTTTTTCGGAAGGACGATCCTTATTTCGAAAGGACGAGGTCTGTCCTTTCGAAATAAGGAAACGTCGTGTAGACCAAATTTTTTTTATTTCGAAATAACGGGTGTTATTTCAAAATAAAAGAGCCGTGTAGACGTGCCCTGATGTACGTTGCTGAGTCCTTGTGCATTTGCTGGCAGAGCTTAATCTGCTTTGGTGTTTGACATGAAGGTTTTGAATCTGTCTATTGCATGAGCATTCGTGGGAGAAAAATCCCACTTCGGCATCTGACAATGTGGGATTTTCTCCCACGAAAACTCATGCAAGAAATATATTTGTTAGTCTTTACATGCCACAGGACTCCTTGTTCATTTGTTTTACTGACTTAGACTAACACAGCTGCACCTTTAGATCTTTAATCTGTCTGTGTTCTAACATTTGGAAGCATCCAGATAGGTGAATCCATCTAGAATCTTTGAAGTGGAAGTATTTGCAGAGTTAGCTTTGTGAACTAGAAGCTGGGATTCATACGGTGAATGATGATTTCAGTTTCTCTCCATTCTCTGATTTCCATGCACTAGGGTCCATATACTGAGCATATCAAATTAGATGATGAGCGCCCTAATGTTATATTACCATCGTGCAGCTGTTTTAGGAATTTTTCAAGGTAACTCCTTGTCATCAAAACATCTCAGATACCTACTGCTCTGCTCCATGGTCTAAGAGAACCCCACCTAAACAACTGGGCTGCTGTGGTTCATTGACCTCAATCGTTTCCTGTGTGTTTCTCCCCTTTGGCAGCTGGGGAAGAAGTGACCATTCAGTTCCCACTGATCCTTAACCAGAAATGTCCATTGCAGTCATAAGCAGTTTGTTCATTAGTTATAGAATAGAAACGGTGCTACTCAGTGAGCGCTCCCTGGCAAGTGTCACCATAGGCAGGAGGAGTTAGACCAGTGCACTGCAGAACATATACTAAAAACATACAGGGTGCCAAAAGCTCAAGGGCTGTAATGAGACATTAGCAAAAGAGTGAGAAAATCTTGAGGGGAGCTTTGGGAGACCTGGATCATAAGAAAGAGAACACTAAAAGCCTTGTTCTGACCTGGTGCTTCCTGTCTGCCCACAGGATCATCAATACAATGGTTGTTGGAGATTTGCTGGCTAAGAGGAGCCTGGCTTCCAATGTTTGAATCCAGCTCATGCTCTAACAGCTGCTTGAGGAATCAAAGAGCAATCAGCATGCAGGCTTCAGAACAGGTGACACAAGTCTCTGCTGCTAAAAAACGGCCACCATGATAGAGGTGAGTTGAGGGCCTGTATTGGGAGTTGCAGTAGAAAGTCCAAGATGAACATGCCATCAACTGCTTTGCTCCAATTATGCTTGTGAGAGGCAGCATGGAGGGGAAGTTTGGTGTGTTTCCTCCCCTTGCTCTCTCCCCACACAGAAAATAAAAGTGTGGTCAGTCCAGAACTGGGGCCCTGTAGTGCACAGGGTATGCTACCCTACCCAGGAGCAGTCACCAGCTCACCCAGCACCTGTCAGATGTGCTCACTGAGTCCAGCCAGCATGGGGTGGGGAGTGGGGGAGGAATGGGAACAAACAACCAAAAGAATGAGTCAGAAATACAAGGAAAAACTAAAAAAAAAGCCCACCCTGTTGATCCTTTTCTGTTTTTTCTGCTGCTTTACAAGGGTATGCTAAGAAATGGGTCAGCGCACTGGAAATTCTGCTGCCATTTCTCAGAAAACCATAAGAAGACTTGCCACAAATTACTTTAACATATGTTTCCATCCTCTTCTTTGCTTCCCCCTTCCCTCTTCTCTTTTTTCTGGTGCACATTTATATATATCTCTCTATATCTAGAGATATAGATATATATCTTTTTCAGTAGAAAATGGACTGACCTTTTTTCACAAGGCAATTGCAGCAAAAGTGATTCTTTGTTTTCCACTGTATATTCTTCCCTTTATTAGACAGCCACAGCACTGACCAGCAAGGCACAAAACAATGCTCTGTGCCTGCATGGGCTCTGTAGAGTTCTGTTGCGAAGCTGTCTGGGATACAGTGCAGAGAAGGTGCTGAGATAATGCTCAAGCTCATGTTGGTGGCTTAAAACATACAAGACTGTGTGTTCAGGTTTTCGGCAGGCCTGAAGAGAGCAAATGCAGCAGGAAGTCTGAGTCTGCCTCCTACATGAAAGAGTGTTTGATGCCACCTCCACCTACAGAAGCCAGATATCATAGTTTGTTTGCTTTTTTAAGGGCTGATGCTGATGATAAGCTGCATACTTTCAAAATTGGAACAAAATAAATCTGTGTCACAAGCAGAAATGGACACACTATTGTATTTATGCTATAACAGGACATACACACAAGCTATTTGAGTGTAGATTAGGCAAAGGATGTAAGCGTTCTGCTTTAGCTAGTATTGCTATATAGGCAGGATGGGTTACGCCATGCACTCTGCAGGGTGTATATGTTTCTACAGGGCCCAAAATGGGGCTTGATGCTCTCTAGGGCAGTGGTTTTCAAACTTTTTTCCTTGGGATCCAGTTGGAAAAAAAAATCATTTATGGTCGCAACCTAACACTTACATCTTTGAGCACCGCACTCCAGTCTTATGGCTGTAGCAGCATGAGGTGCCATGACCCAGTGGTTGAGGGGCTGCGACCCAGTACTGGGTCCTGCCCCTGAGTCTGAGAAACCACCATTCTAAGGTATGTCTGCACTGCAGTAGACTTGGATCTGGCTGCAGCTGATTTGAGTGTGAGGCACTGGGCTAAAAGTTGCACTTTAGGCGATTGGGCTCAGGCTGCAGCAGGGCTCACAGCCCTGTGCATGGGGTGAGGCCCAGACCCCAAGCTCCAGCCCAGCCTGAAGACCTGGACTACATTGCTTAGCCCCACAGCCTGAGCCTCATTAGCTAGGTTAGATGAGCTGGGTGCTGTAGCTCAGTGCCACAGTTAGTTTACTGCGATGTGTAGCTGTCGCCTGAGCCATATACAAAGACATGGACTCCACACTAATGAGCATGCCCTCCAAGGATACGTTCTAGACTGCCAAAAATACCCCCCCCAGCAGTGAGGCACAGCGCTCAGGTCAATTGATTATGGGGCTGTAAATAGCAGTATAGGCATTCCCTCTCCAGATGCAGCTTGTCCTCTAACACTGCCACAGAGTTCCTGTCAGCAAGTCACTTAGTTCATCACTGGTCCTCATTTCTGTCTGCAAATCAGGATAAGAAGCCTTCCCTACCTCACAGGAGTGGTCTTAGGGTACGTACATTCAAGACCCTGTGATATTCAGATACTATGAGCGTTTGGGGGGGAGCATGTAGGTTGGGGAGGGGGGGTCCTATCAGTACAGTACCTTAGGTAAGTGGCTAAGGACTAGCTTTTCAAGTGGGTCCACATTTTCTGCAGCTGGCATGGGACTGGAACTCTATTTGAACGTACTCATGACTGTCTAATCTGGTTTAGCTAATTTACCAACCTAAACCAGCTAGCCATAGCATTTGCCTGTAAAAGCAGCTGATGATGTGCAGGCAAGCAAAACAGAAATCCTATTCAAAGGCCAAGTTAGTATTTGGGATCTGTTAAAGGCTTTGTGGTTTCAGTGGGCTAGCACACAATAGACATAGTGATGTTATCTGTGGATACACGGCTGCTCATAGCATGGGTATGGGCAGCAGCACACAGTAACAATAATTCCTAGCTTTTCCATAGTGTTTGTCATCAGCTGCTCTAAAATGCTTTGCAAAGGAAGGATGTATTGTTAGCCCCACACTGACAAAGGGGAAACTGAGGCACAGTAGCACTATGACTTGACCAAGATCCAGGTTGCCTGGATTCCAACACTGTCAGCTGAAGGGATGTCCAGGCACAAGCAAACATGGTACTTGGTGTGAAGCCACGAGTTAATGTTTTGGGTTTTTTTTTGTTTTTTTGTTTTTTAAGTACCAAGCATTCACAGTTCCTGATAGACACTCCCCCCCCCCATATGGCTTTCTAGTTATGAGGCAGTGCCTAGCTACTTGCACTGATGCTTCTTTTTAAATCTGAACTAGCAGGCCTGGGGAAGATGCTGAAGCTGACCTCCCTGGCAGGATAGGGGTTTCCATTTATAATCCCACATCCACCTCAGGGTGGGCAAGGGCTAACTCACCAAAGGCAGTGAGTTGCCTGATGCTGGCTAGGCTGAGGCTAGGTGTGCTTATAAAAATGCCTAAGCAGGTTGAAGCCTAATGGCGTTTGCTATCAGTGGGATTTTGACACCTAAACCTTCAGGTTCTCCAAATCCTCTATAGAACTATCATCCAGACTTAAGCAGCTACAGTGAAAGTTTCTTCCCATTTTCTTCAACCTAGTATACCTGGCAAAAACCAGAGAACCTCGGAGTTAGGTGAACCAGAGCTGTTACACGATGAAGACCAGACTAACTCAGGTATGGGCATGGTAGTACTCCTGCTGTACGTTGGTGTGGGCATAGGATCGAGTTGGCACGGTTTTAGTTGGGTAGAAGTTCCCTTTGTTGGTCAGCCAATGGTCTTATACGTAACCCAAACACTCTAAATTAGGTGGTGAGTGAGACAGTAATTTCTCCCATACCGGAGGATGTAGAAAGTTGCAAATTTAGTCTTAGGCCTGCTTGGTTTGCTTTGTGGCACATTAACGTTTGTTCAAGACATTAGAGTTGGGCTGGGCTTTATAACAAGGGCTAGCAGTGGGAGCCGGACACCATTGAAAACAGCAGGCATAATATCTCTGAGACTGCCTCCCACGCTGAGGCTACTACTTCCTTCCCTGTTCAAAGGGGTCCCCCCACCACCATAAAAGAGAAGCTGGAGCATGTAGCATCAGATGGTTATGCAGGGGTTAGGGTTTTTGTTTTTTTTTTTTACTGAGTATCTTGGAGCCCAAGACTTTGGGCACAACGACAAAAAGATTGTTTTGGGTTTTTTATTAAGGACATTGCAGGAAAGGAGTTATACTATAGCAACTTCATGGGCAACACCAGAGCAACTTTGTGCTCAATGATATGCTATAGTTGAAACTGTGGGAGTGTAAGACTGAGGCCACCCTCTGGGTGTGCCTAGCATCCAATGTCACAGAAGTCTCCTAAATGCTGATGTTAACATAAAATGACACAAAGACACCCTAGCTGACAAATAGCTGTGCATTTTCTATCATGTTTAATTAAAAAAAAAATTCTGAGAGCCAAGGTCTGGGCAAATTTCTAACCTATAAGGCCATTCCTGTTTCTGGTGGTAATGATTTTCCTGAGCTTTTGAAATACAGAACTAGAGCAAGACTCACATAATACAGGGGGAGGGAGTAGCAGCAATATACCATTCCCTTATTGCTGAAGGCAAGGACTGAGCAGCCTGGCAGTCCTGGTCTGGAAATCACTGAGAACCAGCTTTCATGTAAAGGCAATCTCAAAATTGCTTAAACGATGTATGTGCACACAGGAGTCATTTCATTTAGCAGCCAAGTGCCATGGGGGCACCGGCAATGCCCTACTTTGTTATCTTCTGGGACTATGCACTTGTCAGGACACTGCCTTTTAAATCCTTCACTGAAAGGCCCACCACACACAGTAGACAATCTGCTGCACGGAGTGCTACGTAACCCCCTCTGAAGGGCAAGGCTGGCAGAGCACAGCGGCCCTGAGTCTAGATTATCAGTCTTATGTGCATTCTCTTACTTCACTCCCTATTTTGGGGAGATTGCAACGACTGTTTTGCTAGATGTTTGTACTAAGTGGGTCAAGGTTCTCACTGCATTTCTCCAATCAACTCTTTTAGGCATGGCTGGAGAGTTTAACTGGAAAAATTTTTTGCTAATCACCCATATGTGCATATGCCCCTTCCCATCTACATCTTTTATTGAGAACACATTAACCTTCACCTCTTGTTAACTCCACAAGACATAACTAGCTTCCTAGGTAGCCTCCCTGTGGCCTAGGGTTACCAGATACCAAAGCATGGAAAGGACAAGGAAGTATGAAAAGGAGGGCACTGGAGGACACATGGAGAAAATGTACCATTAACGTAAGTCTTCTGTTTTTAGGGGGGCCTGGAACCACTTCCCCCTAAAAACAGGGTGTTCTGGGGCATTCCAGCATACTTTAACCCCTGTAAGTAAAACGCCAGACAAAGCCATGCATTTTTAAAATGCCTGCCATACAGAGGATGTGACAGTGAAAAGGAGTCATGTGGCACTTTAAGCCTAACAGATTTATTCTTCGCATGAGCTTTCGTGGGAGAAAATCCCACCTCGTGAGAGGCATCGAAAGCTCATGCAAAAAATAAATGTTAAAGTGCCACACGACTCCTTGTTTTTTTTTTGCTGGACTAGACTAACATGGCTATCCCTTTGAAAAGTAAAAAGGAGGCAATGTCGTCCTTTTGCCTGACATCTGCAAACCCTACTGTGGCCTGTCTTTCAGACATCCTGCTTATGTTAATTTTGAGTCCTTTTAATGGTCATGAGGGGAGACTGGCTTCATGTTAAGAGAAGGGTCTTGCTCTTTGGTGTGTCCCTTGCTCCCTTTTAATTCCATGGGAATTTTTTATTGTGCTGAGACCAAACTTTGCCTCACTCACACGTAACTTTGCACCATAGTAATCTCTACTAGTAAATACTCAGCAAGGAGTAAACTCTCAAGGCCTGAGAGTTGCCATGTGCCCACAGCCCCTAATGTAATGAGCCCAACTGCTATTACCATAGCAGAAATTTATCTTAGTGCAGAGGAGTTTGCATGCGAGAATATGAAGGGGTAGGCTCTTGTGTGTGGATTAGGATCAGATTTAGAGCAGGAGTGGGCTGGTGTAACTATTATTCTGAACGAAGCAAGAGGGAAATGAAACCAAACATTTCCTGATGTGCCAGTGTGTGGGGCTAGTGTGTGTTAAGTGGGGGGTGGGAAAATAACCCACAGGCCTGAATTATGACTGCTGGTTTTGGGCACCCAATTCATATCATGTTAAAAACAGCCTGATTTTCACTTGGCAGCTGCAAGGTCCTTTCTGAAATTTAGGCTCCTTTCTTTAAGCTAAGAAGCTGGGTCACTACAATGAGAGTCAAGCGCTTAATACCTTCAAGGAGCTTAGCCACACTTTGAGAATTTAGGCCTCAATGCAGGTACTAAGAGACTCAAAGAAGATAGCTTATCTTTTTTTTTTTTTTTTTTCTGGACAAACAATTTTATTTTAGGTAATGCGTCTATACACTGTACATTCAGTCACTGTGGTATATAAGCATAGCTATTTTCATACATAATCTCATAAAGTCCTTTATTTTACAATATTATCTGTTTCAGGGGAGGGGATGTGGAAAAGGGGATGTAAAAGGACTATCAAGGTACACAGCGAAATAGATAAATATGCCAAGCTTTTTTCTTATTTTTTTTAAATCAGGCATTTATAAACAAGAAAGCATACATTAATTACATAAAAATAGTTCTAGAATAGTAGAGTAAGTCTTAGCAGCAGCATAGGAGAGACCAGGATAACAAAATGTGCTGAAATGCTATTGGCTATTATAAATGTATAGTTTTTTTCCTCAATTGGAAAAAAAATGTCATTTCTGTGAACTCTTTTGATTTTAAAAAACAAAAAACACCCAAAAAACCAAAACATCCCTCTCTAAAACACATGGACTGACGGGGGAAGAGGAAATCAACCTTTTTTAATAATAAAATACTTTACAATGAAAATAAGGACAAATAAAAATGCAAATGATGACGAAAAGTTAACCCACTTTGAAAACTTGCAAAAAGTTTTTGTTTTTCCTAACAGACAGCAAAAGTTCTTAGTTAAAAACACAACTCATAAAACAAGACAACTACCAGGTAAGAAAGAGTTTTGAAAAAGTAAACACCATATACACTTATAATACAACAGTGTAAAATGAAAAAAAAAAAAGTATTTACATGTTGAATTTACTTTTTTTATTATTTTTACATTGGCTAGTTCTGTTTGAAAAGCAGAGTATCATGTATACTAGTTAGCTGCTCCATAGATATGAATGTTATTGCTGTTTTTTTTCCCTTCGTTAAGTCTTCTTTCAGTATAGAAACAGTGAGTAATTAAACGGAATATACAATTATCTAGGTAATATATTTTTAAGTACAGGGAGAGTCAATAGCCTGTATAAAAACACCTCTTCTCCCTTTTAGGTTCTTAAAGGAAACTAAATGGCAAATGCAGAGGGAGAGGATGCAATCCACAGTTCCTAGGCACCCTACTGACTTGAGTGCATATGGATACAGCCACGGTCAAAGAGCAATTCAAAACTATGTTACTTCAGTGCAATGTTGCATATGCAGAAATTACACACAGAACTCCCTCACCATAAACAACCATCACAGAAGTCTCTCACAAGTGTTACCACCTTTATTGACAGATGTGTTCAAGAATCAAGTGGCTGTGTGATTTTGAAAATACCCAGATATCGCCTTTCCTCGATACATGGATTTATAATCCCTGAACAGAAGTTCTGAGTTAAAATAAAAATGCTCTCCACTGACACCAAGATCCTGCTGTTCACTCATCATAAACTGCATTTTGGGAAGACAAAACAAAAAAAACAAAACAAAACACCACCTCATCTTACAGACCTCTCCTCATAGTAAGTTGCTGGTGTGGTTTGTTCCCTTCGTCTTCTTGCATTATTGGGAGTGGGATTCTTCAACCTTTTTTCATCGCATTGGGTTAAACCTTAAGTTAGAGTGATTTTCTATTAGATTTTTTCTTCCAACTTAGAGTAACCTACTTAGTGCTAGATTTTAATTTGAAACAGTAAAGGTGGCAGTCAAGAGATTACACTCAACAGCTATATTGCAACATACCATGTGAAAAATCAAAACTAAAAACCTAATGGCATGCGGTTTGAACATGGAGAATTTTCCTCCTTGGTGTTTCTTAATAAAGCTATTTATGATTTTATTTTTTTCCCTTCCCTGAAAAAATGCAGAATTCATCCATTTTTGAAAAAAGAGACTTCATATACACAGGAGAAGTTGTCTCAGTGAATAAATACATATACTGCATAAATACAAGAATGAAGTATATGATATGTAGCAAGTGAGAAAGGACATTTTTCTTTGATGAGACAGGTAGAGGCTTCAACATACTGCAAATTTTTGTTAAGTCATAAGGAAAGAGATACATTCAAAGGTTAGATAGAAAAATAAAAATTTCTACTTCAATGAAGCCAGCATGGGGAAAAACAACAGATTTGTTCTATGTGTAATTTCTTGACATGGCAATAGAGCACAACCTATGACAGACCTTGTAAAATATGCAACTCAGCTAAAGCTAAATTATTTAAGTTTCCCTTAAAGAAATAACTGAAAAACACAGATGTGGAAATCATAAGGCTGAGAACAGTTTTATGCATATTGCATAACAAACCCTTTACATAAGACAGTAATAATGCCCATTAATGAATATACATATGGCAAAGATTTTAATTCCATGCATACGATTTTTAATAATTGTGGAAAAAAATACAAAGAAGCAAAAAACAAACAACCCCCCAAAAACAAAACAAAAAACCACATAAAACTACCCCTGCATAAACAATGTTCCTTTTGCATTGCACTTTAGAAGAGATTTGCACCTTAATTCAATCTCTGTAACCCCAAACACATAAGGGTAACCCCCCCCCCGTATAAACTGACAGTTTTCATTTCATGTTATTTACTTTGTATACCAATTTTTGTTTGCTCCCCACAGTTCTGCATTTTCCCAATAGTTGGATTCCTTTCATATATCCTCTTTTTGTACCTAAAACATATATGAACTTTACTTCCCATTAATGCTCACAGTTACAATGGTTGTTATAATGGATTCAAGCAAACAGCTCTTGTTTTTTAAAAAATTTTAAAAAAATTTTTATTTCTCTCTAATGCACTGTAAGTAATACTATAATTTTAGGATTGGCAGCCGCTTTTTGTCTTCTGGGAAATAATTTTCAAGCTTACACAGTTTGCATAAATGTCCAAAAAGCAAATAGAGATTACTAGGAATATGCTTCACTGAGAGAATAACTTCTGTTTATAATGATGCACAGGCTACCCCCCCCCCCCAAAGTTGGAGGAAAAAGTCAACATTTCCTTTACAAGATGCTGAAAGGAAAAATTAGCTGGAAGGCACATCAGCAACCCCATGTCCAATTTTCACCTTATATCTTTAAACTTGGGTGCACAATGAGATGTGGTATTCTTTTTTTATGGAACAATTTCCCGTGTTCAGTAAAGCACTACATCTACATATGACAAGCACATGGGAAAAGCCCAAATCTCCACATCCTTCCACTTTCGGTCAGTGTGTACAACCATGCAAAGTGAGTAAAAAATACTGCTACTAGAGCGCATGCGTGGAAAATCCTGATTTGGTAGCTCTATTTCTGCTCTGCATTCACTTCATCTGTGTGTTAAGGATGACTCAAGGTGCCTGGCTGTGGAGAATCAGGCAGATGTTCTGATGTCTTTAAAGCATGGTTCAACCTAGAAAGATCAACCTGTAAACTTTAAAGTGTGGAATAAAATGCAGAGGAAGATTTTGACAAAGTGCAGTTCTTAAAAAAAACAAAAACAAAACAATAATAGTAATAAAAAAGACAAAGTGATGTAATGCTGCATTTTTATTCCAGGGCTGCGGCTAGGATCCCAAAATTAAAGTAATTTATATTATTAAAAAAAAAAAAAGTAGCCTTATTCACAGCAGCAAAATTGTTATTCTTAGTTTTCTGTAGTATATGATGTTGCATTCTCCTCGGGCACAGAAATCCTGACAGATGATGCGGAGTAGGTAAATCAATACAGAATTTATGAAAAGATTGTGTAAGAAAGACGAGTTATCTGGCAAACTGAAAGCTGAAGTAAAGTTTTCAGAATGACTTCAAAATGCATCTCTTTTTTTGCTTATTTTTCAACTAAGTTCATTCACTTTCTGTCTTTTCCTAAAACTGAAGTGTTCTTGGATGAAGTGAGTCTTTGGAACACATCAGTTAATGACAGGTATCTTTAAAAATTATGGCGTGATTTACAAACACTGAAGTCAGTAAGGCTGGGTTTATCTCTCCTTAGCATACACTCTCCCCACACATGCACTCCCCTCCATCCGTCTTTCTTCCTGGATTTAGCAGAGGAAAATGAGGACGTTCATACTAAGAAAAAAAATCAGCTTTGAAAAGCACTCTGTAATTCTCACAGAACCTTATGACAGTGTTAAAACTGGGATGGCTTCCTAAGGGGTGGAAAATTGCTGATGAAATGGCAATATCACTAGAGGGCTTCTACAGTAAGAATCCCAAAGCCTGTAACAAGTCTTGTAAAATTTGTGCATCAAGGGTTTTTTGTTATTATTTTGTTTTGCTTTTAAAGGCTTGTTATAAAAAATCTTGTTAATTGTTTTAATACCAAGTCTGTATAATGTAATAATTTTAAATAGCTTATAACAAAAAGTTTGGTGGTTTTTGTTGTTTTTTTAAAACTCCAAAGTGTTTAGCAAGCACAAGGATAACATAAAAGCACTGCATGGCTGCTTGCTTTATACTCTGGTTTGGGTTGGATGATGATGCTTGCTCGAAGGTTGCCAGTAGAAAATTTACTGTGGACTCAAAAGTATTTAGTTTATAAACACTTCATGTGTTATAGGCACAGTAAGATGTTGTGCTATATGGATTGAAAAAGAGGCATAAGTCAGTGCTTCTGTTGTAAAGAGTAACATTTGCCCTCCAACTAGTAATAAAGTCCATATTTATAGATGTGTGCAGAGATACACACACCCGCTCACACATGCATGTCCACACACACCCCACACATCCTCCTTTACTGTGCATCTCCATCACTCTGTATATGAATTAGATGATGTGGTGTTCATTTAGTTCTCAATGTTGTTTGCTGTGTTCTCACTGCTGGGATGATTGCTTGATTTAGGCCACAGTTGTTCCTGAAGTTCCTTGACCACTTTTTCCAAGTGTTCCCGAGCCTCCCTCTCATGCAGCAGGTCAGCTCGGAGCTGTTCCCTGTCAGCCTCCGCATGCTGAAGCTTAACCTGTAGGTCCTCAATCTACAGCAAAGAAAATGGGGAGGGGAAAAATGAAAAGAAAAAAACACCATAGTATTTTGGTTCCATTCTGTTTTGTGGAGTTAAACAAGGACTGGATAATTTCAGACCGATAACATGAATTATTTTATGAGAAGAGTAATGTAACCTCCTGCTGCAGGAAATGGGAGGTGCACAAAGGAATTTCTTCATCCCTATCCCATACAGTTAGCCATGTGCATTGTGGGAGTGGACTGCCTTTGTGAAAGCACTTCAGTATTCAAGATGGATACAAGAGATGCTGGACCAGTGGAATGGTATGACCCACAGAAGAGTTAGAGAGAGGAAAGACTGAACAGATCATTTACTGAAGCACCAGCTTATGCAGTTCTTCAGCCCATGGATGTTCAAGGAGCAACATTCAGGAGTGTAACTGCCTGCTAAATGGCTGGAATGACTCATTTCCATGCAGTTTAGATCGGTTATTAGCATGGATCTCCAAAGATGTGTTCTGATGGGCCGGCTGGACCTTCAAGCTTCTCAGAGCCTCCCTGAAAGGCCAAAAGTGATCTCATCTTGCACACAAATGAGAATCTCTACACTTTAGATGTTAAACAGAAGAGATGATGGGGAAGGAAAGACAATGCTACTAATGCAGCACGGCAGCTGGTTTGAAGAGAAGACATGAGAGGTATGGTAAAGGAGGGAAGACGTGAACCTTTTAAATTGCCTGTTTCCCACCAACCACTTTTGACAAATTCTGACTGGAAATAGGGCCTAAATTTTTAACGTGGAGGGTAAACTAATGTGCCTTCTCCGTTACGGGTAATTTTAAAATCAAGATTGAATGTTTTCTCTACGAGATCTGCTCTGGAGAAGTCACATGGGCCTGTGCAGGGTCAGACTAGATGATCACAGCGGTTCCATCTGGCCTGTGAGTGCTGAGCTTAAAGCTGAACTGGCAGCTGGTCAAATTTCTTTTTGATCAGAGTAAGCTGAAAGGGGGTGCTGGGCCATAAACTGATGTTGAAAAGACAGGCTTCTGGACATACACAAGGGAGGAAGGACTAGCACCTGACAGGCATGCCTTTCACTAGGAGTCTGGCCTCTACCTCTTAAATTCCAGCAATTGGTTTAAGATGTCTTCATCATGCTTGTTTGATGCTATTTCTCAGACTAGATCTGGCAAAAGAACCATGACTTCTTAAAAAATCAGTAAGTTAGGAAAACATATGTACACACACACTCTCCCTTGGATGCCTTCTTTCTGTGCAAGTTTGGCAGGTGCAATTAAAGGCACAAGGACATACAGAGTGAAATTTTCAGAAGCACTGAGGAGCATAAGTCCCTGTGACTTTCCATGAAATTTTTAGTTTCTTAGGTGCTTAAAGTCACTTTTGAAAATTTTAGCCTTAGGCTCCTAACTCATTTGGGTGCTTTTACAAATGTTACCCTTGCACTAAACACATATAACCCCACTATGGAGAGACTACTGTGGGAGATTGGGGGAGGGGGGTAGAGGGCGGGGTGGGAAACAGGTCCAATTTTATTCTAGAGCAAATTGCAAGAGACAATGCACCTGCAGCTCAGCAAAGCACTATTTGTAAGTAAAGGGTTTATTTTATCTGCACTGCCTGTGGCCTTGGTGGTTTTTTGTTTTTAGGTTGTGTTTTCTTTTTCTTTTTTTTTTTTTTTGCTGAAGTGGAAGTCAACTGCAGGTAACGCCCAGTGCAACAGAGCTCAGTCTGGGTATGTTTAGTCTGGACACCTCTTATCAGTGAAACATCCTGTGATGCTAGGGAGGAAGCCCACATCATTTCCTGCTTCTGGTCTCCTAGTAAGGCATGTCTCAAAACGGTACAATTGGACCACTCCCCTTCCCGTTATTGAGAGCCAGGGTTAGATGAATTTAGCTTGTTGCTTTTTCTTTTTACCTTTTAAAGGGACTCTTTGAAAGGCTGCAGTTTTAAGTTTTAATACTTGGGAAGAACAACCTGCAACCCAATCTCAAATGGGCAGATGTGTGTGTATCAACATGCAATGTTAGATATGAGCTAATGTAAGCATGTGTATGTTGATCTGTGATCTAATCTTCTAGTAATTCAAATGCATGCTACTTATATGGCATTTTTATGGATATTACATGCATCTGTGCTCTGTGCAGGCTTACACTTAGCAAAAATCATGCCCCCAAATGATGTTATAGTAACATGAAACTGGCTGCTTTCCAGGAGTTTTCGGGAAGGATGGGCGGGAGGAAGACAGGAAGTTAGTGTGTAGAGAGTGACTGTGGTGGCAGGAAGGCAGCTGCTTGGACTGGGAGTGAAACCTGCCCCACCTCCCTGCTGCCAGAAACTCCCTGTGATCTTGGCTCTCTTCAACCCCTCTCCCTTATTAACCATTTTTCAACCACACATTTGGACTGGGAATCAGTGGGAAAGTAGTCTGGCAGACGGTGGTCAAGGAGGGAGCAGGTTTGATTAGGGCTAGATGGCAGAAGTGGGGAAGCTGGTGAGGAGAGGGAATTATGGAGAAGTGCTACTTGGGGGATTTTTGGAGAGGGCACGTTGTGAGAAGGTTAACCACGGGCATGAGGCTTGTTATTTTATGGGGAGAGAATCAGGGGCCACTGAGGTTATTTTAGTGGTTGGGGAGAAGGGAGGGCAGAGCACTGCAGTGGATTCCTCTTGACTGCTGTTTTTCACGGAAATCCAGTGGCTGCCATTCTGCTCTCAGCTGAGCCTGTTATGCTGGGTCATTTCAGGGGGCTTGGAACAGTGGATGGCCTTGCATTCCACATGCCCTGCAAGACCAAGACACAACAAGGTGACTTACGGACATGCAGCCAGAGCTCTTGGGGCCCTGGCTTTTGTTGCTGACTATTTGGTCAGAACAGAATCTGGTTGGGCAGAGATGGAGAGGGGACAGGGTTAATTTAAAAGCTCAAAGCGTGTAAGAGATGCTTACAGTGAAACACTCCTGCTGCCCCAGAACTTCCACTGGCTCTTCTTAGACATGTTACTTCCCTCAGTTTGCACCTCACAGCTATTTGCAACCGCCCCCATGCACCCCAGTGCAATCCGGCCTTGCATACTGAGCTACTCTTATCCTTCTACATATCCAGGTGATCACTAGGGAAATCCTGTTACGGAAAGTGACTGAAATCCATGAGACTTTGCCTAATACTCTCCCTAGATCAAATCGCTGCTTGACAGAAGGACAGCACATGGCCCATGGGGCTCAACTGGCAGTGTTAGGTGAATTTCACCCAGCAAGAATACTCTTGGCACAGCCTCCAGCTAAAAGGTCTAATGACTGTTCAAACCGTGGGAGTGTTTGCAGAGGGCCTAACTCCAGAGAAGGGGCCAATAAAAATCTTATGAAGTTCAATAAGGACAAGTGTAAAATCCTGCATGTGGGACGGAAAAACCCCATGCACTGCTACAGGCCAGGGAACATTCAGCTAAGTAGCAGCAGTGTAGAGAAGGACCTGGGGGTCATGGTGGATGGGAAGCTAGATATCAGTCAGCAGTGTGCTCTTGCTGCCAAAAAGGCCAATGGCATACTGGGCTGCATCAAAAGAAGTATTGCCAGCAGATCAAGGGATGTGATCATTCCCCTCTATTCTGCACTGGTGAGGCCACATCTAGAATACTGTGTTCAGTTTTGGGCTCCCCACTACAAAAAGGACAGGGACATACTAGAGAGAGTTCAGAGGAGGGCAACCAAAATGACTAAAGGGTTGGAGCACAAACCCTATGAGGAAAGACTGAAAGCATTAGGCTTATTTAGTCTGCAGAAGAGAAGATTGAGGGGGGATTTGATAGCAACCTTCAACTACTTGAAGGGATGCTCTAAGGAAGATGGAGCTCGACTGTTCTCGGTGGTAACAGGACAGAACAAGGAGCAATGGTCTCAAGTTGCAGTTAGGGAGGTCAAGGCTGGATATTAGAAAAAACTTTTTTACTAGGAAAGTGGTGAAGCCTTGGAATGAGCTGCCAAGGGAGGTGGTGGAGTCTCCATCTTTGGAGGTGTTTAAGGCCCGGCTGGACAAAACCCTGACTGGGATGGTTTAAGTGGGAGTGGTCCTGCCTCTGGCAGGGGGTTGGACAAGATGACCTATGAGGTCCCTTCCAACCCTAGGATTCTATGATTCTATGGTTTGTGTGTAAGGCACAGGACTGGGACTCAAGAGAGTTGGGTCCAATTTTCTGCTCTGTCACAGACTTCCTACGTGATCTGACAAGTCACTTCATCTCTTTATACCTCAGTTCCCCAACTGTAAAATGGGAGAATATTCCTTCCTATATCTCAGGGTGCCATGTGGCCCAAATATTAGACAGGGTTCATACAGGTACCTAGATGGACAAAGTATATCCCGGCTGGAATCAAGGCTGAAGAAGGATGGCTGATTAACTCTAGGAAGTGGAGAGGAAGGAATTTCAGCTCTTAAAGGTCTGGCCTTACCTGGGCAGAGTATTTGGCCCGGAGCCTGCCTGCTTCACATCCTTTGTCACACACCCGGATCTGCCTGGCTTGCTCCAGTTCCCGCTTTAGTCGTATCCGTGACTCATTGGCTTCTTTCATTTTCTTCTCATTCTCAGCTCTGAGACGTTCAATCTCTTTCCTCAAGTTGCGCTTTGCCTCAGTTGCCTCTCTCAGCTTCTCCTTCTTAGCCACACGGAGGAACTCCAGCTCCTGGAAGGCAAAAGCAGTTACTGAAAACTACAGGAACAGGACCAGCTCATACAAGATTACACCAAGAAACTAGGTTAGAAAAAGAATGAGTTGAAAGATGGATCTAAACCAAACCCCCAGATTCAAACATCACTACATTTTTGGGTGTGTGGGGAGGGAAGGAGGCTGAAATCTGAACCTGGTTCCAAATTTTGCAAATGACCTGCTTCTTTTAATGGACCAAGCCAAAATCCTGGGCCCAGAGTACCTTGAACAGCTTTTAAAAAGCCAGGCCTGATCCAAATTTTGGATCTTTAGCATCACTCAAAATGACTGTTACTGTCTAAGGCTGAAGAAAGATGAACTGGAATTAACTCTGTTGGTGCATCCACTGCTACTTCTGAATGCTGCACTGGTTGAAAGCAACTTTCAGAGTGAAGGATCAAATGAGTTAACCCAAATCGTTGTCCTTTATCTAGAGATATGAAGCTGGGGCTGTACAAAGTCAGGACAATGTGGCCTGTGACTTCCACTAATGAAGGGCAAAACTGGTAAAACAGCTTTACAGTTGCTGAAATGCAGCAAGATGCAACTCCATTGTAGCTGGTCAGGAAGATACTTTTGATGAGGGTAAAAATAAGTTACTTATTTTTTATTTCTAACTTTAAGCAGTTCCATTGCGCTATCCATGTTTGTGTACAGCCCACAGAGTGGAATACTCTGTCACATTTATGAAACCCTGGTGGTAAAAGCATAGCTAAATGCAACCCCTGTTTCACTCAGAATTATTCTTTCCTGCCACTAAAGTTTGTAGCATGAATGACTAGCATGAAAACTATCACCCAAGTGAGAGCTGCAAAATCAAATCGAATGAGAAGGAAATTAAATGGAACAAACCCAGAGGAGGAGACTATATGGTAGTTTAAAAAAAAGTGTGTGTACAGCCACATCTACACGTGCATATATCACACACTTTTCAAATTATGATATTCTAATCTCACTAATGTGCCTATGTACAAACTATTTTATGTTTCTGTTGGAAAAAAAAAAAGGCTTTGATCTGGCTTTTAAAGGGTTAAATTAAATGAACTATGACACCCCTCCCCCAAAACTGGACTTCCTTTCTATTGGAGGCAAACCCTCACAGCAACATGTCTCTGTTAAGTAACACTCTGCAGTCGGGTCATGGGAAATTCACTCCTTGGACAATCTCACTTCCCAGCCAGGCCTTTGTTAGCTCAACCCCGACATTGGGGGCGCACATGCACGTACTCTCTGGCTCTGTGGAATCGGAAACTCAGAGCTGCCAAAATGGAAACCAAGGGCCAGACGCCATCCTCCCTTCCAGTCTGACACACTACTTTGCTTGATTAACCCTGTAAAATTCAACTTGGGTTCAGCACCTGCTTTCCGTAAATGAGGTTTACTTTTTTTTTTTTTTTAAACATAGCTGGCTTCACTGAAACACAAGAAAACCAAGAGGCTTGCCCCTAGGGCACAAAGAGAGTGAGCAGCTCTGGCTCAGAGCACTAAACCTCCCTCCCCTTGGGTGCTGACCCTGCAACCTGTGATACAGAGGATTTCCTCACAGGAGTAGTCTATCAGTGTAAGAGAGTGGGCTACAAGACTGGGTCTAATGTACCAGTCAGTGTGAGCAGATTACAGGCACCTTTCCCCTTCTATGTGGAGAGTGATAAACACCAAGGGATCTAATATAATATTATACTTTCTTAGTACTAAGCCTTAGCACAAACCAATCTCATCTATATCTGAGCCACTGGTTTCCAAACCTGGTGTTTATTGGCTTACAGGAAAGTACATGCTTGCTTTTGACAAATAGCAAGAGGATTCCCTGCTACCTCTGCCCCTACACCTCTATGCAAAAAATACTGCAGACCTTACTGCTAAGTAAATATCCCTGTTCCAGCAAACTGGGGATATAATACCACCTAGATATGCTCCAACTAGTTACCAGCTAGCCCTGTTTCAAATGCAGACTGGACCCTGGTTACCAGCACACAGGCATAGATAGCTGGTTAACAGTGGACTGGCAATATCAACTCCCTGCCCCCACTACTCACTGTACTGATGCCAGGTGCTGCTGAAATATGCCTGGGTGGAACAACGGTGACAAAAGCTCTCAACAGGCCCCTCCTTGGCGAATGAAATATATAAACTTCATCAAAGTGAAAATGATTTAACTCAGCTGGGCCTGGCAAGCTTTTCAAAGGGAAATGGCGAAAATGATTTGGTTTGGGTTAAAAATTTGGGATTCTGCCTTAAACAGAGGCAGGTGGCATGTGTGAAATGTAGACATAGCCCCTGTACATCATGCATTGCTCTTTTCTGTTTCCAGCCAGGACACCAGGGAATACTGCTAACTTTTTGGGAAGACAGATGAATTATTTTCAATGCAAGACTAGCCAATTGATTCCCCTTGGCACTGGATATGCAGGAAGCTGTCATCCATCATTACCTGGTGCAAGCTGCGTTTAGCCTGCAAGGCAGCATTTAGCTTCTCCTCCTGCTTCACTCTCATTTTAACCACTTCATGGAGAAATTTCTCTTTGGCTTCTTTAGTATCCAGGCCGCTGTCTAGGGCCTGCCTTAGATGTTCCAGTTCAGCTTCTAACCCGTTGCTGTGAGACTCAGCATGGGTTGCAACCTCAAAGGAGTTGCTGACAGTGGCTGGGGTTTGCATTCCAGGTGAGCTCATGTCCTTTGCAGAGCTGGACGAAGTAAAGGATGGGGAGGAGAGCGATGACAGGGAGGATGTGACTGAAAACAAAAAGAGAAAGGAATAAAAAACCCCTAAAGTTAACAAACCATTGTACTGAACATCCATAGCAACGTAACTCGGAATGGGATGAGAACCTTTAAAACGAGGAGCCACTCAATGGATAATGTTGCAAACAAGAGAAAGGAAAGAGAATGTGTTATGCCCTAATACTTCACATATGATGAAAATACAACTCTGAGCAATGTGCAGGGCAGCAAGGCTCCAACCAAACCCAGGGAGAGTTATGTCTGAGCTAGGACTTGGTGTTTAGCCGACTGAGCTCATGCCTGCAAGCAAGTGCTCTGAACTCTCCATCTGGAGAACACTTCCAGTGCTTTGGGGCAGTGATTCTCAACTGTTCCTTCCATCGTAACACATCTGACAGATGAGATTCCACTGTGTGACACACTACAACCCAGCAGTGGCAGTGCTTGGACTAGGAATGCTCTGGAGCCTGCAGCGCTCTGGGACCTGAGTGGGTACAGAGTCCAGCCAGCGCAGGCTGACATCCTGGCTCAGTGGGGTTAGGTTTATTTTTTTTTGTGGAAGGTTCTTCGCCCCTGCCAAGGCTTGGACTGCAGCCTCTGAGCCAGCTCCAAGCTGAACCACCAGTTTTCCATGACATGTCTCCCAGCTCTTCACCACACACCTTTATGTGTCAGCACAGTGGTTGAGAACTGCTGCTTTGGGGGATCTGTAAGTCCCAGGACAGAATGTGTTAGTACCAAAGGGCATGAGATCAGCCAGTGCAGCATCACAACTATTTCTCTGTGCAAACATGATGTATAGTATACTTATTTGCACAAGTGTTTGCCCCTTTTCATGCAAGTGTGAGATTTTGTGGGTACAGCTGATGCATGTACTCTTCTGTGGTTGCACACTTGGGTGCCCCTCCAGTGAAAATCTCATCCTTGATTTGTCCCACCTCTTCTGTTTTTCGCTGTTATTTAAGTCTGGGATTTTTCAAGGGGCCTTGGGGAGTAAGGTGTCTAGATCACATAGACAACTCAACTTCCTTTAAACTTTCACTGGAAGTTTGGCTTCCAAGCCTAAAATTATTTAAGGAAAAAAAATAAAGGCAGATAACTCACACTTACATTCCTCCCGGGTTTCTACTTCAATCTCTGCTTCTGACTCTTTGTCCTCTTCGGTAGCAGTGACAGTGGTCATTGTTTCTGGAACTGCTGGGTTGTCTGCAGGCAGCTTCCGTTTCCGTGGCTGAACTGGGCTGCTCAGCAGCTCATTGCTCCGTGACACGACTGTGGCACATGGGGAATTACTTACAGTCTTCTGTTGAGCAGGCGGTGCAAGAGCCACGTTAGGGGCCACAGCATTCTCAAAACTTTTGTAGGAGTAAAAACTGTTTGGAAAGCAGAGACAAAAGAAAAAGGCAAAACTTCAGTCCTGTTTCTGCCTTCACAATGCATTCTAAAAGCCCAAATCCTCCACTGGTGTAACACAACACAACAGCCTTGATTTCAACCCTACTTCACAGTAGCTGAGGATTTGGACCAATGAACACCACCCATCAAGTGCTCCATGCTCTTCTAAAAGCATAGAGGATTTACTGGTGGCCTCTATTCAATTCAGCAGGAATTAGGGCAGGGGTGTCAAACATGTGGTCCAGGGGCTGGATATGGCCCACAAACCTCTTCCATCTGGCTCGTGACTGTGCTCCACAGGACCACATTGTCCCTGTCAGAGACAGAAAGAGTGTGGTCTTGCATACACAGAACTCTACAATGCCATGAGAGTGTCTGATCTCGCAACATCACAGAGCACTGGGTATGTGAGACTGCTCCATGAGATCACACTCCCTAACAGAGAGTGAGAGACTGGTACAGCGGAGTGCAGTTTTGCATACACAACACTTCACGATGCCACAAAAGTACCGTATTATTTTGATTTATGGAATGTATGGCCCATTTAAAGTATGTTTAAGTCAAATCTGGCCCACCACAGCAAATGAGTTTGACACCCCTGAATTAGGGATTAAATACTGTGAATAAGGAAGAGACCAGACCCTCAAGTCTTCCATATGTTAAATGCTGTTCCTATATTTCTGTCTCTGGCACTTTTTTGATGCCTCTAAGACAGGTGTCAGCAACCCCCAGCATGCGTGCCTAGGACCACAAGAGCTGTGCGTGCATTGTGGATCCTATGGCCTGCTGGCCCTGCTCCCCAGCTGTGGGAAAGGGAGAGCAGCAGGGGACAGGAGCTATGCATGGAGGCGGAACCAGCAGGGAACACTCTGTCAAAGCATCTGATGAAGTCGGATTTTCTCCCATGAAAGCTCATGTGGTAAATAAATTTGGTAAGTCTTTAAAAAAAAGTGCCACAGGACTCCTTGTTTGTTTTGCTATCATGGAAAGTGTTGGATGGTGAACTCTTTGAGGCATAGATTCTTCTCTATAGATATTTAGCGCTAAGCGCAAAGGGGCTCCAATCTCCAGTGCTGCTGTAATAATAATAATTACCAAAAAAGCAGCCACAGGTGTGGCTTTGGAAACCAAGTTAATTCATTCCCATAACAACTGGAAGCTCTGTTAAATTTTGAAATACTAACTCATACACTTGATAAAATGAGTTTTGAAGTAGAATGATTGGACTGAACAGCGTTTGTTAGGAAGTACAGAAACAAGATGTTCAGAAGCACAAGTTAATCTGATGCCATGAGCCAGCGTTAAGTGTTAGTAGGGACAGCTGTCTCACTATATTTCAACAGCACATGCCAAAGGACAAGATTTTAGAGGCAGTAAATTTAACAGATAAGTACTATACATGGACAATGGCTTGTGAGCCTTAGAAAAGGATGAATTTAGTGAATGTGAAATGTGCCTTACAGAACAAGGAACAATAAAATGCAGCAGCAGTGGATGCTTCTATGCACTGTACTGCCCATGGGTCTCAACCCTGATCTCACGAGACTACCTGAACAACCAAAAGGATGGTTTGAGCTCCATGGCTCATTCAATCCATGGCATTTCTGGTGAGATTCCCAACAAGGGAGCCAATGTGTCAGCTTTGGTGGCTGTTTAGTAACAGGGACGCTTGTTTGCTACTGACCTGGTTATTCACTTCACCAGACAGACTTCACAGGGGTCACCAAAGAACTGTCTGGTGACAATAACTGGTTCTTACTAACTTGATGCAGACACAACCCAACATCCTAGAAGTTGATGGCCAAATCATCTTTAAATAGCAGATGGCAGCAAAATTCTAGACCACCTGTGCAAAATGATTTTGTCTTTGTACCACTGAATTAGCAACTCATGGTGAGATCCTTGATTGCCCAATCTTTTGAGACACACTTCACTCATGAAAACTGAGTTAATGAACATACAAACTGCCACTTCTTGTTTTTCCTCCACAGATTAAAAAACTCTGAAGCTGCATATACAGTGGACTGAATTGAATTGAACAGCACTGCTACTAATATGAGCACAAGGCAAACCCTCACCAAGGGGCTTGCCGTCAAATCAAATTGATTCTCCCTCCCACCCTGTGGCTGGCTCATGTCTTCTTACCTGTCTCGGATCAACAGAGGAAGTGGTGTCGAGAGCTCTTTCTCAGTTGCTGAAACAGCGGGGGACCAAGGCCGGAAAGCAGAGAGACGCTGACGGGGATGGACACAACCAATACTCTGCAAGGGAGGGAAGGGAAGAAAGGAAAGGAAAAGCAACAAAAATAGGTAGGTTACTACCAAGTATATTCTTTAGAAGTATAAATGGCAAAGGAAAGTTATTGACTAGTGAGCAGGCATGTGTTTTTTATCTCTAGCACAATTCCCCTGCAGGGTCAGCTTGCTGGACCTAACTGCGTAGCAATTTTTACTGGAAGAGCCAAGTTGGATTAGATTTAAAATCATGTTCAGTTGCTGTTCGCCAGCAAATAATATGTGGTTTGCAAGAGACCACATTGGGCTCTAGGGCCTTTCAGGATTCCCATACCTCTGAGGCATCAAGAAATTGTTCATTTCATCCCACAGCCACACCAGTGCTCATTGAGAGGCAGTACGTGAAGCAGAAGGACAGCATAATTCACTCTTCATTAAGGAAATGAGGAAAACATCTTTTTATTTAGAAAGCACACGTCAAAGCCATGCTTGGCACTGTTCCACTGGCTTAAAAGGAGGGACACCAAACACAAATTTCTTCCCAATCTACTTTAAATAGGCCAAGTGCGTTGCTTAAGTCACCTTATTGGATGAACCAGACAAGGACCGTAACCAGTTGGACTGCTTTTCCTTCTCAGCAGAATTCGGAGACTGGGAAGCAGAGTCGTCAATTCTGGGCTTTTTGGAAGCAGAAGGATCTGATGAAATCTGAAATGAAGAAGGGGGGGGGGGAAGCAAAGATTTAATAATTATGTTTTTCAGAGTTTAGTGCCAGGATAAAAGGTGATATTTAAAACAAATATTGATCTTTTCCTGTGATTCCTTGAAAAGAACTGTCATTTCATGACTACATCTTAAGAATTGCAAATGAAAGAGATAAAGAGTCAGAGAAATGTATTGCATGACCCAACATGGCTTCATTAATTCATTAAAAAATAAATTGCAAGACAGACAGTTACAATACCAGAGCTACAATGAGACGCAAATGTAACCTGGGTTATCCATACTGTGCTATTAAGAAATATCTGTTTTTTTATTATGCTTATGATATGCAGAAAGGTAAATTTTAGTGTGTTTTTTTGAATTGGAAAGATTATTTTAAATGAGAACAGAGCAGACTTTGTTATTCTGTTTGCAATGGTTGTTATGCCGATGACTTCACCGCCCCACAGCTGCAGTGGATTCTGGGGGCGCTGCCAAGAGCTGCTTTGCCTTTTCCACAAGTGGCTCAGCTTGGCCTATAAATCACCCTCAAGCATAAAAAAGTCCTTTGGCAAGCAGGGCCCCTTTCCCTCAATACCATGAAGAAATAAAATTCCTACAGTCCCAGTGTGGCTTGCAAAAAAATTGGTAACTACTGGTTTCACTTGTGCACTGGGGATACCAGACTGACACTCTGCCAGCACAAACAAGACTAGTGGACAGGCTCTAGCCCTCATTCTGCATGAAGAGTACAAATAATAAAACAAGAACACACCAACTTTCTTTCTTTGTGACTTGGAAAACTCTTTGCTTTTCCACATTGCTGTCCAATGTGGCTCTTATTAAGATGGCAGTGCAACATGGCAATAACTTGTAATAATCCTAATACCATATGTTTATTCAGAGCTTTTCTATCCCAGGATCAGCAAAGCTCTATACAACAGTAGGTACATATTCACTGTCTCTGTTTTACAAATGGGGCAGACAAGTTTTAAAGGCACGATTTTCACAAGTGTCTACTGATTTTGGCTGCCTAGCTTTAGATTCCTGAAGGAGGCCTGCCTGCTAGAGGGGAGGTACTCAGCATTATTGAAAATCAGGCCCCTTTAAGGCATCTCAAGTTGAGCACCCACAACTGAGTCACCCCAAACCACAACTCTGCTGTGAGTGATTGATCAGATGAGTTGCTGGCAGAGCTGAGATGCAAGATGCCCAGTCCATTACCATATCCATGCTTCTCACAGCAAAGCCTGGAGCTGAATGCCATGCAAAAACCCAGCCTTAATTTGGAGATAACTCTGACAGCAAGCACACAATTAAGCTACTACTGTTGTGGGTGGCATAGCAGCCAACCAGTCTCTAATTAATGCCAGTTAACCTGGCAGCCTGTGTTGCTCTGGCTGCTTATGGTCCTTTATGGCCTGATACATGCTGTAACAATCAAACCTAGCACAGATCTTGTACTGCATTCTAAGGCGAGCAAGATGCTGGGGTGCCTTTCCATACACAGCAGATGGAGCATAGCACGTGTGTATAATTGCAAGTGCAAAATTAGCCTGTGTCAGCGCCAAACGCCCGCGTCAGTGGATTTGAAAGGGCTTCTTTTGGCGCAGCCACAGCCTTTCCTACTCGCCAGCTAGAAAGGGACACACTGGAATGCCTTCTGCAGAAAGCACAGGGCAGCGAGTTGGGGAAAGGTTTGTTGATACTGTCTGTGAGAAGCAGTGACAACATCAGAATGGTATTTGGCAAGCAAGGCGGGTCCCAGCCCTATCCACTGGGGATGGTGAGCAATGTGGAGAGGGGAGAGGGTCTGGAATGAAAAGGCAACAGGTGGCAAGACTCAGCATGCAGACCAGTAGCCCCCCCAGCCCCGGTGCCATTACCCTCTTCAGCTGTAGGAGAACATTCTGTTCAGGCAGGAGGGAGGGCACCTATCCCAGGCCCTGCACTGCAGGCACAGATAGTGGGCTCCAAGCAGGGGGCCATGTAAACAACACAACAGCTTTTAGACAAACAGGGAGGAACATGTCAAGTCTTAAAGGAGCTGGAGGGATGATATTTAAATCTCATTTGCATTTTAAAGAGACAATGTGTCTCCTTTTTTTCTTCTCCCCCCTCGTCCCTTTTCTCTTCAAATCAAGGCTGACATTCAAGGAAGAGGGAGAGTCTGAGCTGCAAAAAACAGGAGCAGACAAACCAGTGTGTACCCCTTTGCTGCCAGGGGTCAGTGCTATTCTGTTACTGTCAACCTGAGCCATGACGAGAAATCCTATGCAACCATGGTGATGAGGATCCCCTCTACCCACCCCTCCGCACCAGAGAGAAGAGAAGCAGTTGCTGATGGCTCATTGCTCTATGAAGCAACATCATCTCTCACAATGTGGTACTGCCATGCCTGAGAATCAGTGCTGGCTTGTGGGCAGGGCACAGGACTGTGAATTGGAAGCTCTAGAGTCTATTGTTGGCACTTAGCTGCTATATGACCTCAAGCACGAGGCACAATAATGAACCACAAACTAGTGATGTTCATCAAGAAGTGAGGATAAGGTCTGGAAATCCAAAAACCAGTAGGCTGGTCACTCTTTGCCATGCCACAGATGCTATTTGGTAACCAACCCCTCTTGGTACATTCTTATCTGCCTGGTATCTACTGAAAATGTTTTTTCCCTCTTCACTCAGCTGCAGCTGCTATGCTGCAAACCCAAGGAAGACTCATGATCTGTAAGTGTAAAAAGTGGTCACCTGGTGACCAACAGGCACAGCAGAGAGGTCATGCTGGCAGACAATGAGATAGTATTACTTTTGATTTGCAAAATAGGAGTCTAATGATGAAATAGGCAGAATTTGATTGTCTCAGGACAAGGAATTGTGAACAACAGCTCAGAAAAATTGGGGCTGAGGAGGTGGACGATTACAGGAAAGGAAAAGACAAAGACACTCAAGTAGCCTGGACACTGAAATGCAAAAATATGATGAGGCATGTAGTACAACTCCAGGCTCCACATGAGCCACTGATTATACCCCAAGCTAGGACAAGCACCCAGCTATTAATATGCAAGAGTGACAAAAGTAGCACATAAACAAGAGTCCTGTGGCACCCTTATAGACCAACAGATTTCTGCAGGCATACGCTTTCGTGGGCTCCAAACTACTTCATCAGTTGCATCTGACAAAGTGGGTTGGAGCCCATGAAAGTTTATGCCTGCAGCAATCTGTTAATCTATAACAGGTGTGGCCAAACTGCGGCTGGGGAGCCACATGTGGCTCTTGAATGAAACGTGTGGCTCACGGAAGAATGTCAGCAAATCAATTTAGTAAGTAAAAGTATATGGCTATATGCCTCAGTGCGGCTCTTGAAGGTTTAAAAATCAACTTGCGTGGCTCTTGAGTTCCAAGAGTTTGGCCACCCCTGGTCTATAAGGTACCACAGGACTCTTGTTGTTTTTGCTGTACACAGACTAACATGGCTACCCCTCTCGAAAAGTAACACACTGTCATTTTCATTATGGCCAAAGCAACCAGCACGGGGGAGACACAGTGGATCATATATGGCTAAAAATTCTTTTATCTCCCTCTAATATATTAAATATGCAAAAATACAAATCAAATGTTAACCGATGGCATTTACTAGGGGAAAGAATGGTGAAAAGCATCCCTTATGATGGACCTTTCTTTCCTCTCTTGCAACTGGTGTGTGTAATACTCATAGAAGCTTGAAACAGAAATTGTTGTTTCTTTAACCTTTCCCCCCTTTGCTTGTGTTGCTCAGGAACAATAGTTTGCTACTGTATAGTTCTGCATAAGCACAGGGGCTGCTCCCAGTGCTTGTTGTGGCCAGGTACCTCTTACAGGTGGGTTAGAGTTATGCAAAGTGGATTGTTACTGTAGTAGAATTGCTCACTAGCACTAGTGAAAGACATCTCTTGTTATAGGGGAGCTTGGGGCATTGTGGCATTTGATTTGGTAAGGAAAAACCAGAGGAAGGTTTGTATGTAACCTACAAAGAGATCTAAAAGTGACATTTGGAGCCTGCTAAATGTGATGTCTTAACGTCACGTTGGTATTAATCAGCCTGTTTGGATTTTGGCCAAATGAGATCACTTTGACATGTCATGCTAGCTCATTTAGGCATTGTATTGTCAAAGCATGACATCAGTGGAGATGTGCTTTACTCACTGTTTCTCAGAAAGACACCCCTTCCCTCCCTAATACTAACTATAATGCTAAAACTAGCAGACCAGGAGTTAAATAGCAAGCCCGGCCTGACACCTACAAGCTCTTCTTCAATCCAGTTCAGAGTGAACACTGGATGCACGGAATAAGATACTTCCAAGCAGTGGTGTCACTGGTACTGGGCATGGGGGAGGGAGGCACGTGCAGGGCCCTGGCTCAAGCTGGGGATGTGGGGCTGGGCCACCCGTGGCATTGGCTGCTTTACCCATCCCTGCCCTGGGATCTGGAGCTGGTCTACTCGTGGTGGTGGCCACCTTACCTGGCCCCATCCTCATTCCCAGCTAGGGACACAGGGCTGGGGGGAAGGCTGCAGGCCCCGGGCCTTTTTCCGGGGGCAGCGCTGCCCCTGCTTCCAAGCCATTTGGGCTGGGATTATTCATGGATGTTTCTTCTGGGGTTTGCACATTGGTTTCTTAAAGCCTGTTTCCAGCTTGACACATCTAGGCTGAGTGGGTGCTTTTTGTTCTCCAGGTTCCTTTATTCCCAAGGGTTTCTCTTAAGCATAAAGCTGGGAGTGTTCTCTCTCTCTCTCTCTCTCTCTCTCTCTCTCAGCCACCTAAACCACCCAAGCCTCCCTGTAATGTGAGCAACTGTCCGTTATGATTAAATACAGACATTATGAGCAAAGCAGTGTTCTCACTTAGAGGAGGAGAAAAATAGTATGGGCCAAATCTTTAGAAAAACCATGGGAGCTGCAGGCAATCCAGAACCTCTCACAATGTGACCCTATACTCAATAGACCAACAACCACCAACATGTCTGTCTGTTTCCCTTTTGCCCGGGAAACCAAACAGAACCCCAAACTCAACCTCTGCAAACACTTACGGAACTTGTGAAAAAGCCTGGGTTCATTCTATTCTGCTCGCTCTAGTAACTCTACTGATGCACACTGTTGCAAATGAGAGCAGAATCAGACTCATTTGCCTAGATGAGGGGAAAACTGTATGTGAGAAGGGGCAGGTGGGCATATATTTTGAGGCAGTAACACAAAACTGGTTGCTTATAACAGTGGTTCCCAACCTTTTCAGTAACACAGCACACTTCAATGAGGCAAAGAATTCCACAGCACACCCACTTTTCTCAGCTGTTGATTGCTCATAAACATCACATTTTCTTACATTTACTATGGTTACAATCTTACTAGAAAGGTTTGCAACACACTGCATACAACAAACTAAAGAAGGATCAAATGCATTAATGTTTCAAATTCACTGGAGAAAATACATGTCAGCTCAATTTTGCCCTTTGGTCATCTGCATTTAGAATGTTCACACTTTAGAACTGAAAGACTGATACCTCACTTTTAATTTGATGATTAATTTTCAAAAGTTCTACGAGTTGTAATTTTGGTTGGATAAAATATTGTTTAAGATGAAACCATATTTGTTTTACATTAATTTTCATTACCTTTGTACAAAATTTCACAGCACACTTGGGCAGTTCTCATGCCACGTCATACCAGTTGAAAACCACTGGCTTAGATCACATGTGGTGATGTGAGGCCCTAGTTAAGAACATAGGAACTTCTGTACAAGATCAGAATAGTAGTCTGGTCTCCCATCTCTGACAATACCAGTTGTTAAAGTAAGACAAAACGCCCCGGAACACCATTCTGGGGCCCACTATTTTTAGGGGCTCAGCTTTCCAGGGCCCCTAAAAATAGAAAATGGAGCTGGAACGCTGCCTTGCGAGGTCCACCATTTAAAAATAGCATGCCCCAGAATGTAGCATTCTGGCTTCATTTTCTATTTTAGGGGCCCCAACACTGAGCCCCTAAAAATAGCAGGCCCCAGAACAGCATTCCACCACACTCCAGGAAGCAGGTGAGCTGCCCTGGCCCGAGCTGAGGCTCTGGCCTGAGCCTGCTCTGACCGAGCCTGCTCAGAGAGAAAAGGCTCAGGCCAGAACCTCAGTCCAGACTGGGGCCACTCCAGTGACATGGGGGCCAGGTAAGGGGGCCGGGGGGGGACACCTTGGGGCAGTATTCTCCCTAGGACTTGTGCTCACTAATTTGGTATGACACTATTACTAGGTGACAACTGGGAGGTGTTGGGAAATTTGGGGGGAGGGTGCAGGGGGTGCTCACTAATTTGGGATAACATTGATGGGGGGGAGTGTTCGGAAATCCCTGGTTTGGTGACAAGTGGGGAAAGGGCGTGGGGTAGAGGGCTGGCCTGGGGCAACAGGGGAAGACTGTGTGGCATAGCAGGGGGTTGGGGAAGGGTTGGGGGGACCAGCGATGAGACAGGGGCCTGGGGCAGTAGCTGGGGTGGGGTACATGTGTGTCAGGGCAGCAGCTGGGGTGGCAGGTAGGCATCTGGGGAGCAGTAGCTGGGGTGTGTGAGGGGGGCCTGCCAAATTATACTTTAACTCCTGAACAATATCCCCAACAGATGCTTCAGGGGAAGGTACATGAAACTTAACAGACTTTTAACTGATGGCTATTAACTGGTGATAGTACCCAACCGGAAGGCTGGTTTCGGTTCAGATTGGGATCAACACAGTGGCAGCTGCCTCCAGGGAATCCGTGTGAGAAGCAGCCTCCAAAAAGGAAGAAACCCATTCAACCCTTTGAGGCCAAAGACCTCTCCACAGCTAAATCTAATCCTAACACAGAACCCCAAAAAGCTTACTCCAGACAAGACTGTCATTTAAAATAGAGGGCGAGAGCTTCTCCAGACTGCACTGGATTTTTAATCCTTCCCAGGGTGGATATGAATGCAGATCCCAAAAGCAAGTGAGAAAAGAAAAATCAGGCTTTTGCTCTTTGAGTTCAGTGACGGCAGGGCAAGCCTGGCCACTATAGCTATTATTGTAGCTTTGAGAACATCTGACAGGCTGGCAGCAGGTGCAGTGACCCACACTGCCTGGGGTTACTGACTCATCTTTGCATAGAAATCAGACAGTTAAAGGGACAGAGCACTTTCTGTGTGGAGACTCTGAGTAGGCCATAGGGTATCATTTCCTCAACCCCACCTCTTCCTTTTAAATGGAGCTTAAAATGAGTTGGGGACACAGGAACAATACTGCAGAAATCAC
Organism: Podocnemis expansa; assembly: GCA_007922195.1. Lineage (NCBI taxonomy): Eukaryota > Metazoa > Chordata > Testudines > Podocnemididae > Podocnemis > Podocnemis expansa. The sequence continues at coordinate 14,756,356 of ML681963.1, read as the reverse complement.
TTTATCCTGCTTGGCTGGGAATGTCTCTAAAGAGCTGGATTGTAGCTTGCAGATGGGCTACAAGGAGGACTCATCTGTCCTCACTGCACTGAGCCTCTCCTCAGATCACAGTCCTGGGCATGCTGCACTGTTGTACCTCACAAGGAAAGCTATGCTAAAGAAAGAAGTAACCTGCCCAGGTTACAAGACAGTAGGAATGGCAAGAAGCCGGGAAGGAACTTTGCCGCACAATTCCATTCTACAGCTCCTCAGCTTCACGGCTCTCCTCATACAGGACTGAACCCAAAGGTTCAAGGTCGCCATCAAGAATGAATTATTCAGTCTGTTGGGGGGAGGGGTATGGGAAGGTTGTGAAAGGGCAATTTAGGAGACCAAGCCATAATAATGCATGATTTTTACATGTCCATCTATTGATGCACCACAGGGAGATAAATTGGAGAGGCTATGGTCAAGAACTTGGAATAATCTTACTACGGACAAGTCTGCCTTTTCATGGTAGTTTGGATCATGATCCCAGAAACCTCAATTTTCATCTCTTTATGTGACTACCAGAACAAAAGGAATCTGTGTGTATATGTAATCTGATTCTTTCTCTCTCTTACACTCATGTACTTGAGGAATGCCAGAGAAATCAGAGAGGTTATATACCCACATAAAACCAGTGGAAGCAAAATCAGAAACAGGCCCATAAATCTATGTATAGCAAATCATGCCTGACCAATCTCATTTCCTTCTATGATCAGATGACTGGTTTTCTGGATACAGGAAGCACCGTTGATGAGCTATACCTTGATTTTAGCAAGGCTTTTGATACAGTTTCCCACAGCATTCTCATTGGCAAGTTAAGGAAGTATGGGTTGGATAGGTGGACTATAAGGTGGATAGAGAACTGGCTAGATCAACGGTTTCAGCGTGTAGGAATCAATGGTTCCATGTCTAGCTGGCAACCGGTCACGAGTGGTGTGCCCAAGGGGTCAGTCCTGGGGCCAGTTCTGTTCAACATTTTCATCAATGATCTGGATGATGGAATAGACTGCATTCTCAGTAAGTTCGCGGATGACACCAAGCTGGGCGGAACAGTAGACATGTTGGAGGGCAAGGACAGGATTCAGGGAGACCTAGATAAATTGGAATAGTGGGCCAATAGAAATCTTATGAGGTTCAATAAGGACAAGTGTAAAATCCTGCATTTGGGACAAAAAAACCCCATGCACTGCTACAGGCTGGGAAACATTCAGTTAAGTAGCAGCAGTATAGAAAAGGACCTGGGGGTCATGGTGGATGGGAAGCTGGATATGAGTCGGCAGTGTGCCCTTTGCTGCCAAAAAGGCCAATGGCATACTGGGCTGCATCAAAAGAAGTATTGCCAGCAGATCAAGGGATGTGATCATTCCCCTCTATTCTGCACTGGTGAGGCCACATCTAGAATACTGTGTTCAGTTTTGGGCTCCCCACTACAAAAAGGACAGGGACATGCTAGACAGAGTTCAGAGGAGGGCAACCAAAATGATTAAAGGGCTGGAGCACAAGCCCTATGAGGAAAGACTGAAAGCATTAGGCTTATTTAGTCTGCAGAAGAGAAGATTGAGGGGGGATTTGATAGCAACCTTCAACAACTTGAAGGGATGCTCTAAGGAAGATGGAGCTCGACTGTTCTCGGTAGTAACGGAGGACAGAACGAGGAGCAATGGTCTCAAGTTGCGGTTAGGGAGGTCTAGGCTGGATATTAGAAAAATCTTTTTTACTAGGAGAGTAGTTAAGTCTTGGAATGAGCTGCCGAGGGAGGTGGTGGAGTCTCCATCTTTGGAGGTGTTTAAGGCCCGGCTGGACAAAACCCTGACTGGGATGGTTTAAGTGGGAGTGGTCCTGCCTCTGGCAGGGGGTTGGACTAGATGACCTATGAGGTCCCTTCCAACCCTATGATTCTATATAGAGCATGTTGTTCAAGCTGCTGCTTTTGCAGCCAGTCTATGCAAAGATCCGAGTTCAGTTATACCATAAGAAAGGGTGGAGGGTGTGTGTGTGTGTGTGTCAGCAGATACTCAGTCCAGGTGTGAAAAATTAAGTGGATTTCTCACTAAGGGGCAAAAACCACAAGACCAGATGCTAGTCTGATACCTGTTTGAAGAAACCTCAGAGGATATACTTTGTGGGGGGTTAAAAACATGTCAGACACCAAGGGATAAAAATACATTAAAATACATGAAAAATAAAGAAACAAACAGCTAAATGGCAATAAAATATACCATTCTTATCTGAATTCTGTCCAGTATTAAAGTACCAGTTTGTGAGGCTGAAAGAAAGGTCAGTGTGTAACTGGGTCTGGCCTCAAGACAATAGGAGCCATTCTACTAACTTCAGTGGATTCTGGATCAGTAACCTGGAATCTGTTATTGACAGTGTTTAACTGGTTGTAAACATTAGGTGTAGGTGGAGAGATGTTAGTGCTTCTTGACTGATGTTTGCACATTTAACCTAAAGAAATGCGATCTAAACATTCACCTGAATAGGAGATGGACCTTGAGAGAATGGAATGGCTATAAAGAAGTTTCTGCAGTCTAGTGGGACCAAGCATGTTACTTACCAGAGAGCCAAGTCAGTCATGAAGACGATGTTAATATAAATTATACCTATTGGGCTACATCCATCTTGGTGTAACTTTATCAGCCAGATCATTTGATAGACAGGACCTGGACCTGGGACTCAGGAAACCTGGGTTCAGTTCTTGGTTCTGTCACTGACTTGCTACGTGGATCTTGGGTAAATCACACAGTGTCATCTGTACAGTAGAGATAATGGCTCCTTACCTTGCAGGGCTGTTATGAGGCTACACAGACAAACAAAATTCTGACTGCAGTAAAGGTGATTGAGTCATTCCCATCCAAGAACTCCTTGCTATCCTAAATGAATGAGGCAGCTGTGAGCCCAGGTCTCAGTGGATGGCTGTTTATGTTATTTCTTAGACAAGGGCATTTGGCCGAATGTAGCACCTGTTCTGGTCTGCTCAGAAAGGCCAAGGGCCAAATAGGACAGGATGGGCATAGTGGGAGGGATTTTCAAAAACACCTGTGACATACACACACATGCTGTTGAAAGTCAATGACAATTATGCTCCCAAGGTCCTGGGAGTTTCTGAAAGCCCCTTCCCAATGTGTGTGTGGTGGAAAGCTTGCTGATTAGCAGCTGCAGAGCAGGCATCATGAAACTCCCAGACAGGCTTCACTCTCCTGCTGGGCTGGAGATTTTCACAAGTGCTCATTTGAGTTTAAAAGTAAATCTTCCAACCAGAAATTCAACAGCCAGCCAACCAACCAACAGTGGTGAATCTAATCTCTCTTTCCAGGCCTCTGCATCATGCTCACTGCTGCAGTATCTGTACGCAAAGTGTAGCACTGGAGTGAGCTACAGCTGGTAATTTGACTCAGCAAACTATATGTTCACCCTTATCAGGATCAGGCTGACCCCTCTCATACTGTCTTCTTGCAAGAAAAGTACTGCAGAAAGTACATAAAGAGACCTGTCACCAACTACACCCCAAAGGGGCCCCTAGTTCACATACAGATGATTCAGGAAAGCCATGACCAGATAGGATCTTGCTAGATGAAACACAGGAGCTTCTGAGATATGGCCTGTGTGGCCACAGTTAGCTCATAGAAAGTCATGAGGTATTCAACCTCAGCCAGGGAAAAGGCTTTTTAAGGATTATATTACTCCCATTACCAAGGAATCTTGCAATTAAAATAAAACCAGCCAAACAGATCTGAACATGTCAATCCTTTAGGAATGGCTCTGCTCTCCTTAATCAGAGAGAAAAAGTAGGTTAGTGCAACTCTCCTCACCCCTGTCTGTGCTTTGCCACTGTAAAGAGCACTAAAAAAGCCTCTGTATGCAAGACATGTCACTCTGCCTCTCAGAAGTCAGGACCCTGGCGGTCTGTTCCCAGCCCTGGGAGGGCGCGGTGTAAAGATTAGAGATGGGAATGGGGAGACCTGACTTCTAGGTTCTATTCTAAATGCTACTGCTGCTGATTCACTAAGTCACTTTGATTCACCTCCTTCGTGTAGTAAATGGGGCTAATGACATCACTTACCCACCTCCAAGTACTTGGTCTTGGAAGGAAGCTGACGCAGACAGGATTATTATTAAACAGAATGAACTGACAGTGTACTATACGGAGTCCATGCCTCCACTGATACTCCCCATGGCTGTCCATTTTTAATGGCCCTAACGCCGGTTCAGGCCATTGCACATGCCATCCTGGCCATACATTGCACAGCAGAGGCCAAATGGCTGTTAAGTGTAATAGTCTGGAGCAGGGGTCTCAAAACTCACAGCCCAGTGGCCACATGTGGCCCCTAAAGTTATTTTTTCCAGCCTGCAACAGCACTATCGCTATCAACATTTGCAATATGGTTGTACAAAAAGGTTTCAGTGGTGTGGCCCTTGGGCTAATGTACTAGTCTTCACATGGCCCTTGTGGTGATTTAAGTTTGAGACCCCGGGTGTGTATTATGTTACCAACAAGCATGTGAGGCTGCTCCTTCAAGTCAGCTTGCAAGCCCCAAGGACCTGGATTGTCCCCCGGGGACCTTATACAGGCCTGAGTCTCCTCTGACCCATGCCAGTACAAATCATGAGTAACAGTGCTGAATCCAATGGAGTTACGCAGGAGGTCAAAGCAGAGGAAGTGAGAGAGAAATCAAACCCTGTGTGTTTCTTTTGACGGGTACAACATGCACTGCAGGCACCCAATTGTGAACAAAATCCCAAACTAGGAGCAGTTTAGATTTGAGTAGCCCTTTCCTCCAAATCTTTTAAAACCCTGTTGACACAAGCTCCAATCACTAACTAGAACACCTGCTTCCTGCAGGCCTTTGGTGACACAGCCCCACCAGTGATTAATAAGGTATTAAGAGGTCTCCATCAAGGAATGTACTTTCACGTGGACTGCAGAAAAATGTTTAGTCTGATACAGACTGATAGCTATAAATGTAACACAGGGTGAGTGCAGAACACTGTAACCTGGAGCAGTAGGAAGATTTACTGCATCCTTAACTGTATATATTTAAAAGAGAAAAACCTATCAGAGCTAAACACCACTTCTAGGAAGCACTTACTCCAATCTCCCCCCACCCCCTTAAAAAAAATTACATTTCTGGGCTTGGTGGCCAGGGGCCAGACTGTCACAGCACAGAGTTCTCTGTCTTCCCCCACCCGACAGCTCTGGTGGAAACAGCAAGTATTCATTTTACCCTGTCATTTTGGGAGGCCTGATGACATGAAGTATTTGCTTTCTATTCCTGCCCTTCCCTGCATGCTCGCTGGCTGCCACTGTGTCGCCCTGTGTCTGACCTATGGGGAAACTTCGTAAACCACAGCTGAAAGCACTTCAGAGAATGCCTGTTACACAGTGGTTTGCAAAGGTGTTGTGAAAAGCACCATCCTAGAGTTGCTGTGTTCACCCACGTATTGGAGACCTGACCTATACTCACTGTATCTGCTCCCAGAGGGAGAGCCTTCAGGTTGCTCCAAAGCCTTATTCTGGCTTTACTGACACCAGTGTATATGCCATGAGTTCACAGCCAGAGAATGTTATGCAAGACGCAGTGTTTTAGTCATACGGCACTTCAGAAAGTTCAGCTCCAGGATTTGAGAACAAAGGGGCTAATTCTCCTACCAGTGTAAAAAGTCCTTTGACTCCAATGGAATCAATTTATAGGAAGGAAGACAGGAACAGGACTTATTTTGAGTCATACAAAGTGCTCCTCTTTCACACTTTCTCAGGCTAATAAAATTTTTGAGACAGAGTCTCTTATGAAATGTCTACAGTGAAGCAAAATTACAACTGTTTTCTAGAAAATTCTTTGCTTAGCCCCAGTGGCGGTCATGGATTCCATTTCCAAACTCCCTGCCCAGAATGTGGAGGAACCTCCCCATTACCCTTCTGAATATTTTCTCCCTTTCTTTCTTTTCTTTTTAAAACTCGACGATTGTGGCCAGGCTCCGCTGGTGGTTGTGCTTACACTCACAAGTAGCCAACAGTAGATCCATATCAAAAATCTTCCAGCCAATTTCCTAACACTCTGTTCCAGTTAGTGTCACAAAAAAAAAATCACCCAACAACTGACGCTGCAGTTCGATTTTAAAATATCACTCGTAGAAAACAGCTTATGTGTGTGTGTGTAATTTGCTGTTCAATGTGCTAAATAGAGTTTAGCAACTCCATAGGGGTTGTGAATTTTGTAAACCGGAGGCTCTTGGCTCCATTTATGCACAGAAGCATATTTATTAGGACAAAAAAATGGCCATGATTTGTGTAAACACATGTCATTGGTTACTTTCAGGTTGCTACAGGCTGTTAAGTATAGCCTACAAACTTAATTCTGAAATTAATATTTTGTAGGGGTGGAGTGGTAGAAAGAGCCAACTATTCCTGTCTGGACATTTGTATTCAGAAAAAACTGCTCTACCAGTTGAACTGGCTCAAAGTTATTATTGAACTCAGAAATTAAACTCTCTCACTCCCCTCCCTCCTCAATCTGTTAAATCATTTGATTAAAATAATTCTTCGGGGCTGATCCTGAATATTCTGACCCAAGAGAAGCTGAAGAGACTTTGCTCATCAGTAAAGAGTGGCAGGGCAGGGTCCACAGAAGTGGATTTCAAGGCTTGAAGCCAGTCACAGATAGCCAGCTTAATAGAGAATACAGAAAGATTTTTTGCAGCTTGTTGTTGGTTTACTGTTTCCTTCAAAGGCACAATTATTAAGAAACCACTTGGATCCAGACATCTTCCTGAGAAGGGCAGTTCCCTGCCTGCCTGAGCCCTATAGGTGCTCTGACAGAATGACTTCAGCAAATGATTACCCTTTCTTTACATTTCACTACATTCATATGAAAGACTCCTGCAAGGGGTACAATTTATCTTTAAACTTTTCTCTACATTAGGGTTCAGATGCATCCTAACAAAGGAAAACCACAGTATATACATATTTTTTAAAATAAGCAACAGCCAGTTTCAGCTTGCTGTTCCGAGAAACTCCAAGCCAGACATAAACAGCTCTTATCCTTGAAATCACTCCCAGACCCCTACAGGGTTGACCAAGCTGACTAAATCTGGGGAGGATTTTAGATATACAGCCCCTGATGGGATCTTTTGCACACAACCACATCAAAACACACACACAAAGCCCAGTAAGGTTGTACAGCTGGAATCGGGCAATCAAAAAACCCAACATTAAAAGGAGAGAGAGAGAGAAGAAAAAAAGGGCTCTGAACGCAGCTGGAATATAACTGTGGGTATTATTTTACAAAGGAAAGGGGGGGTGTGTGAGCGCGCACATGCATGTGTGTGAATATGTGTGTGCATGCACACATGTGCATATGTGTATATATAGTAAGTATTCCACTCTGAGCAATCTGGAAAAAATGCACTGAGTGAAATAATGCTATTTATTTTTAGCCATAAACTAATTCCTTTTTAGATTTCAGCTGCCATCTAGCCTGGGGTTTAAAAAAAAAAAAAAGCCATCTTCATAGGTCAAAGCACTAATACAGCTTCAACTAGAGCTGGATGGACCTGTCTCAAACCCCACAGCTTGTACTAACCAGCTGTCTCCTGCACACATATGCAAAGGTCAGAGGTCAGTGCCTGGGTACACTGCAGGGGATCACATCAACTACAGACTGTAATATTTCTATTACCAAAATAGCCTTCATCATATCATACACACATAGACACTCTTCCTCACTCCTATTCTGAGCTGCTATTTCAGAATCAGGGTGTTTCCATGGGGTAGTGAGGGGGGACATCTTTCCCTCCATTTCTTACCTCTGCATTTTAAAAAATCATGTTTCTAGCTCTTATGGGTGCAGAACCTCAAAAAAGCAAAAGCTGCGATATCTACCTGCATCTGCAGACACGCTGAAACAATAGCTCAAGGAGTCAGAGAGTGGGGTTAAGCTGCAGTCATAAAACCCTTGCGGGCGCTGTGAAAAATGGCAGGGAATTATCACCATGCTTCCCTTCACATGTTACAAAATGGGAGAGGGGCTATGTTGAAACCCAGCATGGAAAAAACTGAGTACCAGTGTTCTGAACCAAAGCAACACAGTGACTTTAAAAAGTTTGTTTTCTCCTTTGAGGCAGACAGTTGCCTCCAGAAAGCCTGAATGATGATTACAATAAACACAGAACTTTTTCAATCCAAAGATCTCAAAGCACTTTGTAAGCATTGTTAAATAATTAAGCTTCCCACGTACACTTCTGTTAAGAGGTCACACTAGATAATATCAACGCGTCTCCAGGCCTTAAAATCTATTAATTTAGAGGGGTTACGAAAATGGCATTTATCCACAAGAGCTATCTGAGACTATTTTTTCAACATGCAGGAAATAATCCCACATCTCAGATGCCACTAGAATCATTGCTGGTGAACTCTGACTTTTTGGTGATGACAGCAGAGATGATTTTTTTCCATTGCACAGATGGGGAAACTGAGGCACTAAATACTCAGGGGGCCAAGAATAGAACATAGAGTCCTATGCTGTAATCATTACACTCCATCTCCAAATAGCAAAGGGAGTAGAACCTGAATATCAAAAATTCAACTTCTGGAATACAGTGCTCCCACAGGAAAACCTGGGCAAAGGAAGTGCCAAAAAATAAAGCTGATTGTTAAGATCTATACTTGGTGTCTGGCCATGGGCTGGAGCCCCTTTTCCACTGGCGAAGACTGTGCCTCATCCTTGCAGTGCAAACTAAAAGTTATGGCTAGAAAAGAATTCCCTACCCTGAGGTTTGGGTGTGTGTGCACATGCGACACACACACAGCTAGAGCAGAGACAGTCACTGACGTTGTTGGAAACCAGGCTAAAACAGGAAAAATGGCCCCTTCTCTGCTCGTTTTTGTTGGCAACAGTTTGTGGGAACTCTGAATGCTATGTGGCTACTGAGAGGATATGAGTGTGTTGGGGGGGGGGGGGGGAGAAGAAACTGAGTGTGAAAGTATGCATATGCAGACATGCCTATGCTCAAGGATGGTGCACAGGATGGATGAACCTAGGGCTTTGCTCCTACACCAATGAAGCTGAGTAGAGTTTCACCATTGTGTTTCACAGAAACAAGCAACCTCCTTTAAACAACCCTACTCTGCTTGTTTTCAAACCCTGCCCTACTAGGTCATTGTCCTGGAAACCTAAAAAGCATACCAAAAATCTGACACCCCCACTCCTGTTTTAAATTAAAACCAGAATCTGCTGCACTAACTGCTTGTAAGTTCCCATCTTGAAATTCTCTCCAAGGTATCAGTTCCTCTTTTTCGAGAAGTCCACTCTGCCAGCCAAGAAACTCATTTTAATTTCAAACCTTACATAAAAGGGCAAGTATTCCCCTTATGGCTTCCGTTAATGTCGGCTCTAGCAAGCGTGTTGTTCTTCCTCAAACATCATCTGACGCATAATAAACTTCAGTGGCCAGCGTTCAAAAACTTGGAAAAGAGGGGGGGAACTAAACATTGATAGAAAACAGATGGGGTCTTCTTGTTTTGTTAAACCCTACTCTAGTTTCAAGACAGACTATTAACAGGCTCTAAAAAGGGAGTGACGGATTTGTTTTTTTCCTGATTCCTCTGGTGCCTGCAGTAGTAGCCCATGGTCCCTTAAAAACACATAACCTGCCTTTGATTTAAAATGGGAATGCAGTTAAATGCTGCCAGCATCTGGAGAATGCAAACTTGCAGGATTCTTCTGCTGCAAATGGTCAATGATGCATTGGATTTTTGTATTTTTAAGACAAACAAAGAGTCCTGTGGCACTTAAAGACTATCAAATTTATTTATTGCATGAGCTTTTGTGGGAGAAAATTACACTTCATCAGATGCTTTGAAGTTGAGGGAACTTACAGAATGGGAGGAAATAAATGCAGGGAAATGTAAGTCATGGGAGGAAGTCACACTGTAACAGCAAATCAAAGGAGTTGTAAGGATCCAAACATGGGAATAGCGTATGGAAGATGAGGTCAAATCACCTGTTTCAATGAGAGAAAAATCTAAAGTCCCTATTAAGCCCTGAAGCAATGCAATTAAATTTGCAAATAAATTCAATCTCAGCAGCTTCTCTCTGAAGCCTTGATCTGGTATTCATCTGTTCGAGCACAGCAATTAATAAATCGTGATTCAAGTGATCAGGAAAATTAAAATGCTAACCCCAGTGGTTTTTTAATGTGATTTTTAATGTCAGATTTGTGCTCATTTATTCTTTTGCACATAGATTGTCCTTTTCGTCCAATATATAAGGTAGGGGGGCATTTCTTGCACATGATAACATAAATCATATTGGCGGATGAGCAGGTAAATGAGCCTTTGATGGAACAGCTGGTTTGATTAGGTCCTGTAATAGTGTCTTTTGTGCAGATATGTGGACAAAGTTGGCAGCATGGTTTGTTTCAGAGATATGTCCCTGCTTTAATGGTTCTGTTGTTAGGTCTGTAGTTGCGGGTAACTAGCTGCTTAAGGCTGGGGCGGGCTGTCTGTAAGCGAGGAGAGGTCTGTCTCCCAAGGCTTGAGAGGGTGAAGCACTGTCTTGTAGAATAGGCCATAGATTCCTGATGATGTGCTATAGACTTAGGGATTGTAGGAGATGACTAGCAGCAATCTGTTGTTTTCTTTCTTGGGCTTCTCCTGCAGTAGTTGACTTTGGGGTACCCGCCTGGCTCTGTCAACCTGTTTCTTCACTTCAGTATTTTTTAAAAATTGATTCCAACACACTGAATAGCAGATTTTTACCTCCTTCATCCATCTGTGTGATGAAACATTGTGGATGAAGGACAGGCAGGATGTGCAACCACTAAAGCAGCACAGACAGGCAAAACCCCTATATGCATGTGTTTTCTGATGGCTACTGAATATTGAATACATCCCCAAGCTTGAGATAGCTTATTATGTTTGAAAGTAGGCCCTTTGCTAACCTCCACAAACTGTAGCATGCATTTTGCTACTCCCTTCATTACAAAGCACATATTGACTAGGCTGTAGTGACAGGACGGTAACACACGCAACTGGTTTAGCACACAGTGCAACTGAAAAGAGCTACTGGAATGATGCCGAAACCTCCTTACCAGGACTAGCATTTGTTTTGAGACACCTTGCTTTCCTTTTGGTCCATTTCACTTGTGCTCAGGTCTCTCCACCAGGCACCTTTCCAAACCAGAGGTCATGCCAACACTCTCCTCAGTTAACCTATAGATACCACAGTCCTCCTTAAAGGAAGCTGTTCCCATCTTGCTAATGTCTTCCTGATACTATCTCCATGACATAATCAGGCTCTCCTAGTCAAGACTGAGAGCAGTCTGCACCTAATGCCAGGATCACCCCCCATGCAAACCCAATATGCTAGCTGGCAGGGTGCTACAGCACCAGGCTGTCAATCAGAGCAACTATCTCCCATGTATGCCATGTAAACAGGAATTTCAGCAGGTGTTTTATACCCCAAGCCCTTTTGCTTTTGCAGAGAGATGCCTACAGCTAAAATGTGAATAAAACCCTTTATGGATGACTGCCAAGATTATGATTTTTAAAGGCATTTTAAATATTTTATTGGTAGAATACTCTGCAAGTCAGTGCAGGGACTTGGATTTTTTTTTCTTTTAAAATACATATGGCAACCATGGGTTAGAAAGAAAAATAAAACCAAACACTAACAGAAAAATGCAGTGCCCCCACTCAGGATCTCATCTACCCCTGCCGCAAAGATTTAAGCCATCAGAGCCTCTCCCCACTAATCCTCCAGGCACTTAACCTGATACTTGTGGCAGGCTGGTTTGCTGTCAGTATCTTTGGCAAAACCACAGCACACAGGCATGGCCATGAGAGACTGACAGGCAGCACTGGAGGTGGAGGAGGAGAGAAACAAAACTGAAAGATTCATCAGAATAAGCTGGGAAGAGTAAGTATATCACAATAAACTACTTCAAAGTTCAGAGAGCCTGCAGATCATGAGACCTACATTTGTATCCTGGAGCTTCCCAAAGGACCACAGTCACACATTCCATCCTCAAGGTTCCCAAGGGACCAGTCATACAAGCCTTCTTCTTAATTAAAAACTGCAGTATCAGTGTTAATAATTCGTACTTATACATCACATCTCATGAGAAGATCTCAAAACACAATTGGATGGGAAATTATATCCATTCAATAGAAAGATAAAACAGAGGCTGTGGTAGCTTGCTCAAAAACATATAGAAGTCACAGTCGGAGCTAGAGCCAGAAGGGAGGAGTATGGACTCCCTGTTTCCCAATCTAACCAGTAGACAACACAGTTTTCATGTCCAAAGCTGAAGTAAGTGCAGGGTTTATTGTCAAATTCAACTATTATGAAGTAATGTGTACAAATCCCATTAAGGCTGACAGAAGCTGTGAGCAGAAATTCCTGCTACCAGTGAATGACAGTGCATGTCCTCACACATCCCTCCAGAGTTTCTTAGTGACTGCCATATATATATATATCTAAAATTCCTCTCTCACCCCCTATGGGTGGTATGTGTCATCCTCAACCTCGGGTCCTCTACCAGAGGCCTGGGAGTTTGAGGGTTCTGCGCAGTATCTTAGCTGTTCCTAGCACTGCACTCTTCTGGACAGAGAGCTCTGATGTTGTCCCTGGGATCTGTTGGAGCCACTCTCCCAGCTTAGGAGTCACAGCCCCGAGTGCTCCTACCACCACCGGGACCACTTTGGCCTTCACTTTCCACATCCGCTCTAGTTCCTCTTTCAGGCCCTGGTACTTCACCAGCTTCTCATACTCCTTCTTCCTGATGTTGCTGTCACTTGGCACTGCTACATCTATCACCACCACTGTCTTCTGGTCCTTGTCTATTAGCACGATGTCTGGTTGATTGGCCAGTACCTACCTGCCTGTCTGGATCTGGAAGTCCCACAGGATCTTAGCCCTGTTATTCTCCACGACCTTCTGTGGGATCTCCCATCTGGTCTTCGGAGGGTCTAGCCCATACACTGTGCAGATGTTCCTGTACACAATGCCAGCTACTTGGTTGTGCCATTCAGTGTATGCTGTTCCTGCCTGCATCTTACATCCTGCCACTATGTGTTGGACTGTCTCTGAGGCCTCTCTGCACAGTCTGCACCTTGGGTCGTGTCTAGTGTGGTAGACCCCTGCTTCAATGGATCTGGTGCTCAGTGCCTGTTCTTGTGCTGCTATGATCAGTGCCTCAGTGCTGTCTTTTAGTCCAGCCTTTTCCAGCCACTGGTAGGATTTCCCAATGTCAGCCACCTCAGCTATCTGTCGATGGTACATCCCATGCAGGGTCTTGTCTTGCCATGGCATTTCTTCTGCTTGATCTTCCTCCCATGTCTGCTGCTGCCTCAGGCATTCTCTCAGCAGCTCATCTTTGGGTGCCATCTTACTGATGTACTCCTGGATGCTCTGGGTTTCATCCAGGACAGTGGCTTTGACACTCACCAAACCCCGCCCGCCTTCTTTCCGGCTGGAGTACAGTCTCTGGGTGTTGGACTTGGGGTGGAAACCTCCGTACATTGTGAGGAGCTTCCGGGTCTTCACATCGGCAGCCTCCATGTCCTCCTTTGGCCAGCTCACTATACCGGCAGGGTATCTGATGACTGGCAGGGCGTACCTGTTGATGGCGTGGGTCTTGTTCTTCCCATTGAGCTGGCTCTTCAGGACCTGTCTTATCCTTTGGTGGCACTTGGATGCACGCGCGCACGCACGCACGCACGCACGCACGCACGCACGCACGCACGCACGCACGCACACATTCTCTCTCTCTCTCTCTCTCTCTCTCTCTTTAGGGACCCAAATGAAGATTTAGAGTCAATAAAGGGACAAAGCTTTCTCCTTCCACCTTTCTATTTGGTGAGGCCAGGGAATTGGCAAATACCACATTCCAGAGAGGTGTCTTCCTCACTACCACACACAGAGCAGTGAGAGAAACCAAATTCTTTGCTTTCAAAATGTTTTGAAAGCTACAGAAAAGACAGGCAGATGCTTCTGTAAGTACCAGACAACTAATGTGCTCTGAAGAAAGGTTATGATTCTAGGAAACCCACAAGAAGCTCATCTACTTTAAGTAACCGTTATTACTTCTGAAACCTCCCCAGAGCTCCAAGGATAAAGCCAGACAACCAATTACAGTCTTAGACTTTCAAAGCCTCTTTTGCTGCCTTTAGAAATAAGCATCACGTGCTCTTTGCAGCAGACATTGTGCTTAGGAGGGGAGTTTGTGAAGACTGGAAAGCAGAAGGGTGAGGAGGGTGTGGGGAGGGAAGCTCTTCAGTTCAGCCCTTCCAGCAGCTCTGTACAACTGCTCCCGTTTTCTTCTGGCTTTTTTTTTTTTTTAAATAAAACTTTTATGCTTCAGTGGGTAACTTGTCTAAACAGAACTAATGTAGCCTAGGACCTGCATTTCAGGAAGCATGTGCTTAAAAATAAATGTAAGTGACATACCATGAGAGGTTTTTTTCTGCACTGTAGCTAACAGGAATAAAGAAGGACATAGATCTGTAACAATTTTAAAAAACAAAAAGTACCTATCCAAACCCAACTTGCTAAGCAGAGAGGCTCAACACTTACTTGGGTCCTAAGAATCAAACTTTGACAAAGCACCCCATTTAAGGGCATTAAACACATATAATGATCTTTATGAACAGCATGCATTCTTCTCTCCTCCCTCCAGTTTCTTCTTTATTCCAACATAAAAAATATCCGTTCAGTGTACAGTACTGTAGACCATAAGATTTCTTTAAATGCAACTGATATATAACATCAAATGAGGAAAGAAAAAGGATTTAAAAAATAAAAAGAAGATAGGATGGACATGAGGGGAAAAACTGGGACACCACAAGAAGGCTTTCAGTTCTTGTATAATGTGATGGATTTTAAGCCTGAAGGGGCAGAACTGCCTAGGCAATATTACAGTGCAGCGTGACTGAGCAGCCACATGGATTGTGTCTGCTACAACTCTATTAATAGGATAACAGTAAAGATGGAAGAGGTTTGGTTATATACACTGCCTGTATCAACCAATACAATTGCCTGGCTCCTTTTTCTTTCTATATTAGGCCCTACAGCCTTCCACTGGGTGCAGTAGCAAGCACAGTATCTAATGGCCCAATTCTACAAACATGTACACATAAGAATTACCTGAATTACCTCAAAAAAAATTCCTGTAGGTTGCAATTCAGCACCCAACTCAAACAAAGTACTTACATGTGCACATTAAGTTCCATTAAAGTTAATAGGACTTAAGCACAAACTTAACTTTAAGCACATTTGTGTGCTTTGCAGAATCCAGGCCTCAGGTGGTAAACACACAATCATATACATTCCTTCCACTCAGATAATTAAATATCCAAACATTTATTAGCCACCTTTACTATTTTTTTTCACATTCCCTTCTCATTTTCTTGTTACAATGCAAGTCCTATTCCACTTTCCCATCATATATGCGCAATCTGCATGACCCTTATAAAGACGGTCAAATAAATATCTGGTGATCTCACAGGTATGAAAATAAGCTTATTTAAAACAAAAAATTATATCTTCAGGGGATCTGGCAGTAACTTTCAATTATTTTTAATTGCCTGGAAAATTAAAATAAGAAAATAGCATAGTGTAAATGTTAGGGAACATTTTAAAGCAGTTTTCATAACTTCTCAATCTTAGCTTAATACACAAAGAGATTTTTAACGCCTGCCCCCATGGTCATCTGTTCAATATGAATGGACTGTCTGTTCCCATGCTTCCTCAAGGGGCAACTGAACTGAAATGTGCTGTGATGGAAACCAGACTCCATTTGATCTGGTGGCAACAAGAACTCAACAGAACCCTCCAAACTTGGGTTTAATGATAAAGCATCAAGGAGTTTGAATTGCAGCCTGAGAGCAGACATACAGGGAACTCCGGCTGAAAGAAGTTGCTTTGGAGATAGGAACATCAAGCCCTCACCCCACCCCACTCCACCCCACCCCCTTTATTTATTTTAATAGGGGCAGGGGGAGGGAGCAGTCCCCAATCTTCAACACTACTGATTTATTCACTGACTGCAAAGTAAGCAAGATTTCCAAGGTAATAGCAGAAGTCTGTTTTCCTTTCCTCTTGGAGAACCACACTGTGAGATTTTCTCCCAGGAAAGCTCACGCGATAAATACATTTGATAGTCTTTAAAAGTTCCACCAGACTCCTTGTTTGTTAGTCTGTTAGAAGGCTTTGACATTTCATCCAACATACCATGGGAATCAAGAGAGAACTGAAATTCAGACCTAGTGTTGTGGCTTGCAGATTTCTAATGAAGTCTATGGTACAGTAATTGGAAAACACAGACTCTGAGCAGCATCATTTCTTAATAAACCTTTTGAGCAGTTCAGATGGAATGCAGCAAACAAAATCTTGCCTGAAAAATATATGCATAGGTTCTGTGGACATTAGTGCTCATATCCAGAGCAGATAGGGCTAACAAGTTTTCAAGATGCAACGCTCTACTATGCAAACACATCTTTATTTTTTAATTGTTTAATAACATGCATCTTTGGAAAGTTTACAAGGCTATGTCTACCCTAGAAAGTTAGGTCAAATCTATTAATCTGAACTAAACTTGACCTTCTTAAATCGTATTAAAAAGGGAACCAAGTCCCCTTAAAGTTAAATTGACTTGGTCCACTTTATTAATTCTACCTAACTGCCCTTAATTTGACCTTAATGAAGTTGAATTAAGGGTTAATCCAGGTCTACACCAGTCTGAACTAAGGACTCGAATTAAGATCTAGTTCAAACTAACAGGTTCTTATTAATTCGAACTAAGATTAAGTCGAATTAAGGAATTTCTTAATTTGAGTTAATAAAATCTAGTGTAGACAGGGACTAATTTAGTTAGAATTAAGCCTGCTTAATTCGACCTAAAGTGCCAGTGTAGACACAGCTTGAGAGAGTACAGTGAAGTACCTCTGACTGACTATGAAAACCCAGTATTAACCTGAGTTTATTCTTGCTTACACTGGTGAAATCAGCAGTGAAGCCTGATCCAGTGCAACTGGACTCGCCTTCGGTGTTTTTTAAAACAGATGCTCATTCCCCTGAAGTCAACAGAGTTGTATTAGGCAAGTGAAAATCAGACCCATGAACAAGCTCCATTCTTCTCTAATGGATGAACAGCAGCTATCAAAGGCAGACCTTATTGAATTCATCAGGTCCAGATAACTTGCATCTAAGAGTTTTTAAAAAGCTGTCTCAGAAACTCACTGGACTGTTAATGTTGATTTTCAGTAAACACTGGAACACTGGGGAAGTTCCAGAAGACCAGAAAAAAGCTAATGTTATGCCAATATTTAAAACAGGTAAACAGGAGAATCTCAGGAATTACAGGTCTATTAATCTGACACTGATCCTGGGCAAAATAATGAAGGGGCTAGGCTGGTCAATGACTCAATTAATGAAGAATTAAAGGAGAGTAATATAATTAATACAAATCAAAATTTGTTAATGGAAAATAGATCTTATCAAACTTAGATGCTACTTTTTGACACAATAACAAGTTTGTGTGATACAGAAAATAGGGCTGTCATAATTCACTTCTATTTCTATCAAGTGTTTGAATTGGTACCACACAAACTTTTGTTTAAAAAACTCGAACGATATAAAATTAACATGGCACACATCAAATGGATTAAAACTGGCTAGTTCTCAAAAAGTAACTGTACAAAGGGAAGCACCACTGAATGGCTGTGTTCTATTAGGTCCCACAGGTTATCAGTTCCTGGCCAGCATTTATTTAACATATTTACCCCATGTCCTGGAACTAACACAGCTATCACGGACAAAGGGATCAGATGATACAAACACTGGGGGAGCAGTAAATAATGAAGAGGACAGGCAGTGGTTAAAGTATAATTTGACAGGCTCCGGAACTCTCCTAATCTCCCCCCCTCCTGCCCCCAACTCCCCCTTTCTTCCCTCCTTACCTGGCCAGAGCTGCTCCCTTGCCAGGCCGCTCCCACCCTGAGCATGTTCAGGGCAGGAGATCTGAACCCCCCCCCAGCCTGGCTGCAGCTCCCAGGGCAGGGCAGGGCGGAACATGTGTTCCACTTGATTTTTCTATTTTTCAGGGTCCCAGAACCCTGACCCCTCAAATTTGTGAGCCCAGGAACTGTGTTCCAGGACATTCTGGCTTACTTTAACCCCTGAGGACAGGTCTCTGCTAGCAAGTGATTTGGACTGTTTGGTAAACTGAGGGCAATCTTTTTAATATGGCTAAATGTAAATGTTGACAACAACTAATTTTGACCATGCTCCTGGAGGGGAGAATCCACACTGAGAAGCAGTAACTGCATAAGATTTAAGAGTGGTGCTGGACGATCAAGTGAATATAAGGTCTCAGGGTAGCACTAAGACCAAACGGTTTTATGCAGATCTGGGACACATAAACAGGGGAATCTTGAGTAGGAGTAGAGAGGTTATTTTACCTCTGTATTTGGCACTGATGGACTGCTGCTGGAACACTATGTCTGGTTCTGTTGACTCTGCTCTGAGGCTATGGATGAGGATATCTACCTTCTTTCCGCCTTCTGTGCAATGCAATTATGAAAAGCAAAACTCAAAGCCACAAATGATACCTCAGGAATAGCATCAGTGGCTCTAACTTAAAGGCATTAGAGCACAGAAATTCAGAGATAACCATGAAACTCCAGGCAAACAATCTGGCCTTAAGACAGCCTCCTATGGCTATATAATCAAGGATATTTGACATATGTAACATCACACACTGTTGAGAGACTTCAGCACCAAAGGGTGAGGTAAGGACACTGTGCTGGCAGTACAGTGTTTCAGTTAATATCTCAATTTCTCTGTAAGAGTAACACCTTATATTAGATTACTAGGGTTTTGTTTGCTTTAAATGATGCAATACATTTAAAAAAAAACCCACAATACTTACAAACCTATGAGTATACACTATCTGGAAGACTTAGCTTATTTGCAAACCATTGGACACTGAAGTGCTTTGTTGCACCCAAACAGCAAACAAGAATACAAAACTCAAAAGTGATTAGAAAGAGGAAGCTAGCTATAAAATCATTTCCCACTTTTACTTTTGTATCCAGCATAAAAGGGAGAGTTTCATTTAGCCTCAGTGGAGAAGGCTCTGGCTAAAATGCTGCAGCATTAACAAGGTGCTGGGGAAGAGGAGGGAGTAAAGTTGCCTTTTATTACCTTGAAAAAAACAAACAAGCAAGCAAACATACAAACAAAAAACCCCATAGGTTTAGAGATTACAGGTGGATCATCAAAATTCCTAGCAAGTCTCTAACTATCATACCTCAATGATGGGTCTCAAATCTGAGTCATGCAGATTTTCCTACAAGCAGATATAAACAGACTCTGGGCTGGCTTGAAAGTCTAGTAACATAAATCGCTGAGAGCCTCTGGACAAGACTTTAATTGGAATCCCAGTCTCCCATTCCCTGAGCAAGAAAGAGCTGAGAATGCTTCAGAGGCACAAGCTCAGCTCATCACTCTGACTGTTCTAGGGGCTTTGGGGAGGACGGCCTTGACCAGAGCTGTAACTAAAGAATGCCGCACCCCTTACAACAGTTGGTGCCTTGGGCGAGTGGCATAGAATGCGCCCTTTAATGGAGTGGCTCAATGGAGCCATTCTGGAATGCCTGGAACAAAGCCTTGCTCCTCTCACCGTAGTTACGCCTCTGGCCTTGACACACTACCTTGGGGACAAAGAGCAGGGGATATGGTGTTCGGAGGAGGAACGAGGTCTTCAAATGTGATAGATCTTAAAGTGCCTGGTGTCGTGGGATTTTCTCCCACAAAAGCTCAACTGATAAATAAATGTGTAAGTGCCACAGGGCTCCTTGTTTGTTTTACTCAACTAGACTAACATAGCTACCCCCTTTGAAATTGCCTCCCTTTGTCTCTCTGAGGGGAAAGCAGTCACTCTGCTAGCACCATGCACTGCCAAATACACAAGGGCTACTTCACAAACCACAAAAAGTAAACAAGAGGGGAGGAGACATTTTGTCAGAGAGAAAGCCTGTTCTAGCTTAAGAAACAGCATTGCCTGCGGAGAATCTAGCAAGCCAGTATCCTGTACAAATATGATCTGGATCCAGGGGAGTTGGAAAAAGGGATCAGGTGGATGTAAAACCAATTACTCCATCAAAGGGCCTAAGGCTTCAAGGAGCACATCAATCACACTGGAGCATGAACCATGCTAATTCACAACCATCTTCAGGAAGGGTTTTCAACACAGCTCTTCCAGACAGGCCTGATGACCAGGTTCAAACAGGATTTACACATCATTTCCCCATCCATTTTGAGGAAGGGTTATTATTTAGAAACACACGGGATGGAGCTCGGCTGCAGATTAATAACCCTTGCCAAGCAGCCCATGGCTCACTTTTACCACCACATCCCATCCTGCCGCTACTGACGCCATCTGGGAATTTTTCCACCAACTTCCAGGGCAGCTGGATCAATCTTCCACCATGTGAAAAGAAAACAGGACAAAGACCCAAATTCTGCTCTCATGAAGAGTGGTGCAAAGGGCTTACTCCAGCATACAAGACTAAAATTCATCTGCCAAGACTCCAACTAGTTTCAAAACAGATGAAAAAGGTTTAGAGTCCTTCCTCCTCCTCCAAAAATATTAAAAGAATGAATTTGGTAGCGGAAAAGTTTATCATCTGATCTGCTGCTGAAGGGGAAGATAGCAGCAAGGGGAAGGCTAGCAAATAATAAGACTGGCTCAGCTGTTCAGGGTGGCAGGTGTCCTGAAATCCTCATTGCAGAGAACAAGCCAGGAGGTCATGAAAGTCATGAGTATTCAGAATGGAGAGCAGAAACAATAGGTTTGGGGCCCTGTCCCCTTGCTTTTCTTGTCTCCTTTGTTAGTAGACGCCTTCCCAGAATGGCTGCTAGTTTTATTTTAGGGGATTTTAAAAAAAAATCTCCACAGCCTGGTGATTTAAAAAAAAAAAAAAAAAAAAAAGAAAGAAAGAAAGAAAAAAGAACACCCCCCATTGTTTGATTCTGGCATGCATGTCATCAACCCCTTTCAGTTGACAATGGAGGCTGCTGAAGACTCTTGTTCTTCTATCAGGGCCAGGCAGAGGCCAGAATAACAGGGCCAGACACAGGGACAGGCTCTTGCAACTTACCATTCTTACAGTCACCCTTTGGTGTTGTTCTGTGACAGGCCAGCTCCATGCAACCCTGGGGAACAATGCTAGCAGGTACCATGGCACATCAGAGCAAGAGATCATGCTCTGGTAAGGCTGAACTGGTGGTAGAAACAGTGGGAAATTTGGGGGGTGGGGGAGGGTAATATAGACACAGCCATTCTTATATTCACAGTTAAAACAGGTTATAAAGAAACTGCCTGCTTCTTTCTGCTGTGATCACAGGTTTTCTGGGAGGGTGATCTGCTGCTGAAAGCAGAGGGCAGGCTGCTAGGATTCCAAGATTCTACTCCATGGCCTATACTGCTCACATATGTGACACCGGGCAAGTCACTTCACTTCTCTGTACCTTGCTTGTGAGTGCTGTAAAAAGCTTCATGAATTTGTCTGAGCCTTTGAGGTTGTCATTACATAAGAGAAAGTGACTATTCTTGCTTAACCATAACATGGACATGGCCCTGGGGCAAAACACAGAAGTTCAGATAAAGAAACAAGGTACAAGGACCAATTCTTCACTTACAGTTTTACACACATGATTTCAAAGGTCCAGACATACTTGTTTTTCACTGGTTTGGAGAGCAGAACAAGGCCCTACTTTTTACTCACAGAAGTGGAGTGAGATAAGTCAGTTCTCTTAGCTCAAGTGAAATATACTCTGAACTCATCATCAGTTCTAATTTGGGATTGGCAGGTGCCTAGAAATATTTCTCAGAGGAGAAAAGGAGGAAGGCCCCTTGCCTCACTGATGCAAATGGACACGAGACATTACTAGTCTATTCATTTGGTTTTGCTGGAAAATATAATGGGATAAACTCTAAAACGAGACTCAAGCTCTGAATCTACTCCATTCTGAGTGATCAAGATAACCACCTTCCCTGAATTCACAGATCCACATACAGCTTTCATTTTGCCACACAAAACGGGGATTTTCGCTGCATGCTGCCCCAGTACATTTAATAGGATACTTCTTGTGCTTTAATCTCCATAAAGAGACCCACATGTGGACTGTTGCAACATCTTGAAAGGAGATTGAATATAATAAGAGGGCAGATGGATTGAAAGAAGATTAATACTTCATTTGATTCCAAACTGCCAGACCAAATACTATGGCTTGTCTGCCCCTCCCCGCCTGAGCCAAATGTGATGCAGGATACCAGGCCAAGAGCAACAAGCCACAGAAATAAAACCCAACAAAAACTGGCAGGCTTATCATTTGGATTGGTCCCATTCTTGTGAATGGGAGATGGGCCTGCAAAATAGTTAAACCTTCCTCATTTTCCCATTTGCCATCCAACATCTCAACATGTCCTAGGTTTTAGCGGAGCTGCATGATTTACACCATTAAAAAATTATTTGTGAGAATTAGATCAAGCCCTTTTCTCAATTGGGTCCACTGTTCTGAATCACTGTTGTTCTCAGGTTCAAGGGGAGACATGTTTCCTGTAAGCTGATTTCCCTGTGGCTGAGGATTTAATCAGGTCAAAGTAGCGATTAAAAACTGGACTATACACAGTCCTTAAAGGACCAGCTGCAATATTAAGCTTTTTTTTTTTTTTTGACTGCAACAAAAATATTAAATTCTGTCCCTAATGAATACATCTTTTTTAATCTGAAAATCTACTAGGACATGAGCCTCTTTTCTTCCCCGGTGGGGAGACAAGGCTGTGGCAGAGAACTATTGTCCAAATAATGTGACTGCATCTATGATTATTCCCATCAGGACCTGCTTGGTAGGGTTCTCTGATGTTCAGCAGGGCATCGCTGGCACCTTGCACACAGGGCATGTGCCCCAAGTCTTGACGCCTCTTCCGGCCCTGTTCCTGACCCGGGATCCAGGGCCAGGCTGGTGGTGGCAGGAGCCTGATGCCAGATTGGGCTTGGGTGCCAGATCATGGCCAGGGCCCGGGCCTGTGCCCTGGGTCTTTCTCTGGGGCAGTAACATTCCTGATGTTCAGTTTTCTTCACTCTATAGCTTCTAAGTTTTCTGCATCATAGCCTCAACCCATATAATATCATCTAGTCTTTTCTCCAGATCTCACTACAGTGTAGGCCTGTGGTTCTTTCCACCCATCCAATTACTACAGCTTTATACTATGATACATTTATAGTGGTGAGGAGTGGGATAAGAAGAAGAAAAACCCCAAACACTAAACTGTATTTCTACTTAAGTTTTAGATAGAGAGAAAGGACTACAAAGTCCAAAAAAAAATGGTCCTTTCATGAACTGCATAAATACTATGGTCACTGAGTGAATGAGTCAGCAAAGTTTGCCATACAATGTGTTAGCTTCCTGCCCATAATGATGCAGCAGAATCTTCATCTTCACTTTGTCTTGCCAGCACAAATTAATGCTCATGTCACCCCCAAGAGAGGTCACCGTAGCCTCATTTTGCAGATGGAGAAATTGAGACAGGGAAGGCAAGCTAAAGCCATTCAAAGGAGAGAGCTGGGATTAGCTCAGTGTTTTGCAACCACTGTGCCATGGCATATAAGTGTGCCGTCAGGCCTGAGGAGATGTGCCACAAAATTTTTTGAAAAACTTCTAAAGAGCTCTGGATCAGCTCACGAATATTCATTCATGAGTTCATTTAGCAACTATACCGTGGTGTGCCTCAAAATAATTAAAAGCATCAAGGTGTGACACAGCCAAGAAAAGTTTGGGAACCACTGGCTTAGCTGTCAGTGGTTCCTGGCTCCCACTTGCTTTGCTTAACCCACCAGACCACATTCTAGAAATCACTGTCCATTTCTACAGGCATGATTCTTAGGGGTGATGAGTAGGGCCTTGCATGGCTACAAAATTTGTATTCACATCTGATCCACAAAAATGATCCATGAATACAAAGCAGGTATCGTCAGATTTTCAGGGCTCTAGCGATGAGCAACCTCTGTTCCTATGGAAGTTCATGGGACCTATAGGTACTAATTCCCCCTTGGAATCAGGCCTGCTGGGGGATATTTTCAAAGGCAACTAAGAGATTTAGAAGCACAAGCCCCAGTGAAGTCAGTGCATTTTGTTTTATTTATAGGACTAATGTCAATGGCCCATCCTTTCCTGATCCACAGGAATATTTAAAAATGAGACAAATGTTCAAATAATGAATTTTAAGGATGTCCTTGAGAGCTGTAATTATGCCTTCATCCTGACACTAATTCAACTGCCTCCCTCCCTTTGTTTTCATGATATGAAATTTACATAGCAATGCCTTCCCAGTATATTTGGAGCATGTCCGATACAGCTGTTCAAAGCTCAGTGGAAATAAAATCATGTGTTTGTATGTTACATGGGGGGTGGGTTCTCTCTAACAGATAGAACAAGGGCTGAGAACCCAATATCAGCAAGTTCTATTCCTGATTTTGTCACTAATTTTTTGTGAGGCCTTAGAAAAGCCACTTAACTTCTGTGTCTAAGTTTCTCATTAAATAAAAATATGTGCCTCATAGGTATCCTATGACAATTAATTAATGTTTATGAAGTGTTTTGAGATCCTCAGATGAAAGGTACCATCAAAATTTAAGACTAACTGCTCTGGACATTAGTACTGACAAGGCTCTGTGTAGGAAGAATTCAAAATGCTTCTCATAATTCCCTGTTAAAACTCAATTGAACACCTTATACTCTAAGAAATAGCTCAAGATGAGAATTGTAATTTGTCTTCTATACACTGTGGGCCAGATTTTTTTTTTAAATCATTCCTTTTATACAACTTCTGAAGGCTAAGATTATCATTTAGGATGAAAATAGCCACACTTTCATTAGAGGGGATTTAAGGATGTATGTGTATATATTTCGTAAACCCTCTTGCTTTACTTCAAAGAGGTTAGGAAGCACTATCCCCAAAACAGGATGGTTCACAATCCCCCATTACAGAGTGTTTGCGTTTTTTAGTGCATCTAGTTCTATTACACCTGGTACAGATCACTAGATACCAGATTAAAGGCCCCTCTAGTCTGATCCAGTGGCATTACCTCTCTTCCTAAAGTATGAATGCCCATTCTATGCACCTGTATTCTAACCTCCTTGTTTGAACCTGGTGTCTGATGGAAAGCAAAATTTCCTAGTCATAGTAAGGACACAGGTCAGATTTTCAAAGGTAAAGATGCCGAGGCACTTGGTGGGTTTTTAGAAGTGCCTAGGCATTTAACTCCTTTTGATTTTAATGGAAGTTACGGTCACATTTGCTTTGGAAACCCCACCAGAGGCCTTGTTGCACCCAGAGATGCCTAAATACCTTTAAAAATCTGGCCTGCATTTCTAACAGGCTGGACCTTGTATGAAAGGACCACATTAAAGAAGCTTCAAGATTCTCAGTACTTTTTTTTCCTCATGACCACATCTACCAGCTAGCTGATCTTTTGTCAGACCCTTGTATGGTCAGTTAATCACGTTTCCCTCTACGTTACACAACCTGGTTTACACTTAGTAAGAAAGTTACCCATTATTCTTGTGCTATATTTTTCCCTCTGAGTGGAATATGTTGAATTATGCTAAAAGAACAATGAACACAGAACCCATATACAAATTACAATTCTGTTTTCCACTGAAGCAGACACAAACTATTTGCCAGCTCAGAACAATAAGTAAATAACATCCTTAATGCTGGAATGAAGGTAAGACTTTAGAACTAGGTGGAGAGGGAATGAAAGCTAATTCTTGTTGGCCTACATGTTTTATCAGCAAATCCTAGAAACGTAAGTCAAAAATGAAACCTAGAATTAAGTTAAACAGGTGCTATATGGGACCCTACACAGACACGCACACAAATCCTACAGTTTCACTTGTAGTAGCTCTCGAGCTCCATCGCTGAATCACTTTACCCGCTACCACAATGATTTGATCCAGTCTGACAGGTTTATTTATAGCGTTAATAAGGGAAGGTTCTGCAGCAGGCACCAGCCTGGCTAATGTCACCTCTGTAGATGCAACCCTGTTAAAGGTGCCAACTATCAAATCCATCACAGAGAGCTATTGTTCAGACCTGTTCCCCTCTGTTTCACTTTTCCCTAGAAATGATTCTGCAAATTTGTGTCCAGGAGAGAAATAGGGAAGCACTGAATTCTCTAAAGTCAAAGTGCTACTAATGCAATGCTGAAGGTAGAATTTTTCCCTGTCCTCTATTTCCAGCTTCCCTCATGTCAGATCACATTAAACTAACAATCAATTTTTCTGTCTAGCCTTTTCCATTGCCCTGCCCAAATCACAGAGTTGAGGGAAACTTGGCATATGGCCACAGATTCATCAATACATGGTTCTATCGCTGGTGGAATAACTTGATGACAGTGTGTCCTTTTTAAAATTTTCATTGGCTTGTGTTCAAGCCTCACACCTGCTCAGCATGATTACTACAAAGATTAAAATTCACATAGGTGGGAAATAAAAATAGCAGACAGCAAAGATGTCACAGTCTTAAGGACAGGAACAAACCTGAGTAAAATTAACCATTTCCTGAAGTGCTGGATGCATGCATAAACTCAGGCATCTGAGAATGGTCAGGGAGGC
The DNA here is from genome assembly GCA_007922195.1 of Podocnemis expansa. NCBI lineage: Eukaryota > Metazoa > Chordata > Testudines > Podocnemididae > Podocnemis > Podocnemis expansa. The sequence goes on along the minus strand of ML681963.1, from coordinate 14,729,648 downwards.
ATTGGACAGACAACATGCAACTGTCCTACTAAATGAAGTGCTCCTAGCCTTCCTCCTTTGCTACAGTTCTGACTTTTTTAACTTCCTACCTTTGTTACCATCAGCATCAAAACTGCTTGGACATAGCTTACACAGTAAGATGTGCTTTGACGAACCTTGCTCCAAGAATAGATGAAATTTCTTTGAACATGCAGGTCCCAAATTCTCATTACTACTTGAGTAATATCATTTTCAGTTTTAAGTTGTGTGCATAATCATGTATCTATTTTTTTTTAGAAAAAAGTGCATGTTATAGTCTTAAAGTTGTACTTGATTCAATTTCTGAAATAGTTTTCACAGGCATGTGCAGAATACAGATATTAAGAACAGTACAGCTGGTGTTTTCAAGGAAGTTTTCATCAGGTGTTCTGTGTAAAGTAATTATCATCTTTTAGATGTTCCCAGGTCTACTAAAGGTTGAGAAACATTGCTCTAGCACATGCACAGTGTATTGTCAAAACTTATGATGATCTTCAGAGACCACCAGCAAGATCCTGATTTCAGATTTCCAAGAGTGAAGGGATGGTCACATGATCAAGCATAAAAAGGACGCTTACAGGAAGTGGAAGCTAGGACAGATGACTAAGGAGGCATATAAAGACATTGCTCGGGACTGCAGGGATAAAATCAGAAAGGCCAAAGGACAAATGGAGTTGCGACTAGCAAGGGATGTGAAGGATAACAGGAAGGGGTTCTACAAGTATATCAATAACAAGAAGAGGATCAGGGATGGTGTAGGTCCCTTACTGAATGGGGCAGGCATCCTCGTGACAGAGGATGAGGAAAAAGCTGAAGTGCTCAATGCTTTTTTTACTTCAGTTTTCACAAGCAGGGTCAGCTCCCAGCCCACTACACTAGGTACGGGGGACTGGGGAGAAGAAGAGAGGCCCTTGGTGACAGAAGGTCAGGTTAGGGACTGCTTAAAGAAACTAGATGTGCACAAGTCCATGGGGCCGGATGAACTGCATCCGAGGGTGCTGAGGGAGCTGGCTGATGAGATAGCAGTACCGTTGGCCATTATCTTTGAAAACTCGTGGCGAACGGGGGAGGTGCCAGAGGACTGGAAAAAAGCAAATATAGTACCTATCTTCAAGAAAGGCAAAAAGGAGGATCCAGGGAATTACAGACCTGTCAGCCTCACCTCAATCCCTGGAAAAATCATGGAGCAGCTTCTCAAAGAATCCATCCTGAAACACTTGGAGGAACGTAGAGTAATCAGGAACAGTCAGCATGGATTTACCAAGGGTAAATCATGCCTGACCAACCTCATCGCCTTCTATGATGAGATGACTGGATTTGTGGATGCGGGAAGAGCCATTGATGTGATATACCTTGACTTTAGCAAGGCTTTTGATACGGTTTCCCACAGCACTCATTGGCAAATTAAGGAAGTATGGGTTAGATGTGTGGACTGTAAGGTGGATAGAAAACTGGCTAGAACAACGGTTTCAGCGTGTAGGAATCAATGGCTCCATGTCAAGTTGGCAGGCAGTAACAAGTGGTGTGCCCCAGGGGTCGGTCCTGGGGCCAGTTCTGTTCAATGTTTTCATTAATGATCTGGATGATGGGATAGATTGCACACTTAGTAAGTTTGCAGATGATACCAAACTGGGGGGAACGGTAGACACCCTAGAGGGCAGAGACAGGATTCAGGGAGACCTAGACAAACTGGAGCAGTGGGCCAAGAGGAATCTCATGAGGTTCAACAAGGATAAGTGTAAAATCCTGCACTTGGGACGAAAAAACCCCATGTACTGCTACAGGCTGGGGAGTGATCAGCTAAATAGCAGCACTGGAGAAAAGGACCTGGGAGTCATGGTGGATGGGAAGCTAGATATGAGTCAGCAGTGTGCTCTTGCTGCCAAAAAGGCCAATGGCATACTGGGCTGCATCAGAAGAAGTGTTACCAGCAGATCAAGGGATGTGATCATTCCCCTCTATTCTGCACTAGTGAGGCCACATCTGGAATACTGTGTCCAGTTTTGGGCTCCCCACTACAAAAAGGACATGGACAAATTAGAGAGAGTCCAGAGGAGGGCAACCAAAATGATCAAAGGGCTGGAGCACAAGCCCTATGAAGAAAGACTGAAGGAACTAGGCTTATTTAGCCTGCAGAAGAGAAGACTGAGGGGGGATTTGATAGCAACCTTCAACTACTTGAAGGGTTGCTCCAAGGAGGAGGGAGCTCAACTGTTCTCGGTAGTAACAGAGGGCAGAACGAGAAGCAATGGCTTCAAGTTACAGCTGGGGCGGTCCAGGCTGGATATTAGGAAAAACTTCCTTACTAGGCGAGTGGTGAAGCATTGGAATAAGTTGCCTAGGGAGGTGGTGGAATCTCCATCTCTGGAGGTGTTCAAGTCCCAGCTGGACAAAACCCTGAGTGGGATGATCTAATGGGAGTGGTCCTGCTTTTTTTTGGCAGGGGGTTGGACTAGATGACCTTGTGGGGTCCCTTCCAACCCTATGATTCTATGATTCTATGATCTGTGACATTGTGTTTCTGTCCTTGCATTGGACTCCTTTGGTGACTTGGGGCTTTGGATTATCTGAGACCTGTCTAGGTATCATTTCTGTGAGGTTGTTTCCTTACCCCCTGATGCTATAAGGCTTAATTCAAGCTCCTGAAAGGTTCTGAGATTCTACAGCATGATTTATAACTAGTGTACTACGGCAGATCTTAACTCAAGCATTCTGCAGGCCCTCACAGGAATGGATATCACCGATGTCAGACATGTAAGGAGAGTGGAATGGCACAGTTCCACTCTCATATCTCAGAGGAGTACAGTGCCTTAGCATGGCAGAGAGAAGAGAAGGTCCTCAGGATGCTGTGCTCTGAGCACATCAGGCTGTCATAACATCAAATTCACAGTAATAAGAAGGGGGGAAGGGACAAAGTTGGGTATTGTGCACAAACTTTCAACTGCATCTGTGTGTGAAACCAGGGAGCAGCATTCCAAGGAGTCCCCCATTTTGAACAGCATCTACTTGCTGGCACCCCCCAGAATATGTGCATACACAAGCACCTATTGATAACTGGTGAGTATGTAAGTACCTGCTTGTGCGCATACATACTGGGGTCTGACACACATGCAAATGCTGCAGACACAATATAACAGTGTTTCCCAACCAGTGTGCCATCACATCTGAGCAAGGGTGCCACAAAATTTTTTGAAAAACTACTCAAAGAGCTCTGGATTGGCTCACTGGTTCATGAATATTCATGAGTTCATTTGGAAACTATATGGTGGTGTGCCTCAAATTAATTAAAGGTAGCAAGGTGTGCCACAGCAGAGAAAATGTTGGGAACCACTACAATATAAGACGCTCATCTGAAAATTTTCCTTTTCCTGAACTCTGGGCTCATGTTAAAAACCAGAATGCCTCTTATGAAAGCATCAGCATGGCCAAGCTTACAATGAATGTAGGTAAATACTACTTCACACAGGCCAATTGCCTTTAAATACATCACAGGGCCATTTGCATATGTACCAATATTAATTTACACACCCAATCAATCTTTCTAAAAAAAAACTAACCTATTTAAAACTAATCTATTTTAGACAACAGCCATGCAGAGTAGATATGCTAATTTATAGACTTGCTAAGAATCTCCAAGACAAAAGTACAAATGAAATACAAGAAATGTAAATTTCCGTTGCTGCTGCTCTGCTGACAAAAATAATCTATGACTTCCTCAAGGAAACTGAGTCATCTAATTTTCAGTCTGGACATTTCTCCCTTGCCAGAACAACAAACATATTTACCATGGTCAAGCACTATCTATTCACCTATTTGACTGCCAACATCTAACTAGGCATTTAGAATAGATTAACCCACTCCACCTGAATTATAGTGTCCCTGTTGATAACACTGCTCTGTTCTTGGGCTGGAGTGAAAAAAAAGGGCATGCTTTAAAGATCATCAAAGTCTGTGGGAGTCTCTCTACTGATTTCAGTGGGGCTTCCATCAGGCCTTTAATGCTGAGAAAAGATGCCAGGCTCCTACTCCGAAGTCCTCTCTCTAGTCACAGAACAGCTTCAGCAACAGTACAAGTTTTATCCAATGAGGCTTCAGACAGACACCTTTAAGGGTGACAGCAGAGCTCAACTCTCCATAGTCCATTCAGTCCTTGTCACTCTGTTCAGCCTGCCCAGGAAGAGGAACCCTCAAGCATTAGAAGTCTTACAGATGTGCCCCAATGAGAGGTGCATGAGGGAAACTCAACCTTTTCAAGCTTTGCTTTTGGACCAAAGCTAATTATTTTGCTTCCTCTCTCCAGTACATAAAGGATCTTAGGAGTTGAGAGCTGCAAAGCAGGTGTCTGTCAAAATAAAAAGAAACCATTAAGTTTCCAAGGCTCGGGGTGGAGAATTATTGTGGTTGGGGGGAAGAGGTCTCTATAGAAGCACCATGATGACAGAGCAGTGTGACAGAAAGGTCAGTCCCTTTCAGTGCTCTTCTTTGTCGTCCAAATGAGACACTTGGCCATGTCCGTCACTGGAGTTCAGTCAGAGGTAAATAACTAGACCACGGGGCCATAAACAATCTACAAATGAGAGGCTGCAGTGGTTGGACCCAGCCTTCTGACCCCTTCTCCCTTCTTCTACAAAGGCAGTTTCTATAGGAGGTGACACTGATTGCGAACCAAGAGTCCTTGTGGACATCAAAGGGACAGAGCTAAGTCTTTGGACTGTCCCTCCCACTTACCTCATCCCTACATCTTCTGCCTCCTCCAACTCTTCACCAAGGAATGTGCACACACCTGCACACACAAAGTGTCATTTTCAATAATGAAATGGATGATTAATCTTGATAGGCATACGGCCCTAAGAATTACTTTTTAGCAGCTAGTGGTAGGTGGTCAAATTATACCTTTCCATCACATTTCACACTGTTGCATATCTCTTCAGTACATTTTCTCATGAAACACTAAGGATTCAGAACAATTAAACCTAACTACTGAGTAATTCCCACACTTATTATTATTATTTTTTTTTTTAAGTATGAAATCACTCCTTCTAGTGCAGTACTGAACTGCTTTAGGGAAATAAAGACAAGAGAAGCTTGGAAGTTCCAATGCTACATTAAGTCACAGGTTTTTACAGAGCCACATGGGATGGGTGATTTGAATTAATCACAAAAAATGGTGCATTACATTAAAAAAAAATAAAGCAATGCTTTCTTGTTCCACAGTTTCAGATGTAAGTGATCGTTCAAGGGACATTTAATGTTTTCATCAATTTACCACAGGTACAAAGACCTATACGAAGTTGGGCCCCAGCACAACATATATTTTTAGCATTTAAAAAAAAAAAGTATACAAATTTCCTGTCTGCTACGGTATCAGCTGTGTTTGGGTGTGGGCTTTTTTTCTAGCACACTGAAGGCTACAACCCTAATTCTCTTAACTCACACTGATTACCCCTTTACTACATGAGTAATTCAATTTAGTAGCTATATATACACCATTCCACACTTCAGGAAGATCATAACTTTAAATTATACATATCTATGGGGGGGGGGGATAAAACAAATGCAGCTTCCTTCACTGTTCTTGATTTAATTATTTGAAAAATATTAAGTGTCTTTAACGAGCTTAAGAGTTAAATGGTGTAATTTCTTCCTTTCTTATTCAGAATTTTATACAGGTGTGTGACCCTGGAATCTGAAAAAGAATACTTCAGAACCAAAAAACAAAAACCAAGAAAATTTTTTTTTCCCCTTCAGATTCTAAGTAAAGAATACCACACACCATCCCTTGCTCCCCCCCCCCCCCCAAATTCTGTTTTGCAGTGCTGACTAAGAAAAAAAAATAGTAATGCCTCTCTCAGAGCTCCTTTCTGGCTGATCCATATCAGTCATTTCCAACTATATGATTTGCCTGAATTAGAGCTGACAGATGCACGAAGGCAAGAGTGTTTTGGTTAATGGATTTCTTGCTCTTTGCTGCTCCTCACAAAGAATCACTAGAAGACAAGCAAATTTTTCCATCCAGAATTAGAGGAAATGTTGCAGAAAAGAGAAAGAAATTCAAAATGAAACACAGGATGTTGTGGTTATTTCACTTGGAAAGTTTATTTACTAGGAATCTGAGTAAATTAAAAAGGAATGTTTTATAAGAACACTGAGGAAGTGTGGCTATGTTTATGACTTCTTGGCTCATAACCTGTTCCTGGCCTCTTTAGAGTCTTCTCATTAAAAGGGCCTTAACAAAATGGATGCATTTTTACCCTCCTTCAGCTTTTATATGGTAACATACCTAGGGATTGTGCTTTTATGGATGCTTAACAGTTTCTTTGCTAAGAAAAATCCTTTGAGTCAAAAGAGGGTCCATGAAGATTCGAGAGAGGACAGAGGAGGTAAGTGGAGCTGATGAGGAAAGGCAACGATTGTAGGAATGGAAGAGCATTCAAACAGCAACTATAACAATCCCTTACCACCTCACAAAAGCATCCAGCAAGCAAAGAAACTGTCATCACCATTTTATATGGAGGGAAACTGAGGCAGAAAGAAAGATCGGTGGAAGAGCTGTCACCAGAACCTGGATCCTCTAACTCTCAGCCTTCGGATTTCATCTTGCTTCCCAACGGCAAAATTATGTCTTCAAGTATTTACTGACAAATCAGTAATGTTAATATAGAGATTGACAGTGCAATGATGTTTCCCCTAACAGCCTTTCATAAGCATTAGTTCTGCTGTAACTTAGTTTAGGCATCGGGAGACTGGAAAAGAACTTGTACTATTAGATTACATAAGCCTGTAGCCACCACCCAGCAATGGGGAAAAGTGTTTGATATTTTCAGTCACTAAAAGATTTTCTAACCTGATGGCCCAGGACTGACAACACTCACATTCCAACTCACAGAGACACCCAAATGGAGCACAAATGTTCAGGCTGCGATCAGACGGGCGTTCTAATTAATCTTTCCAAACCCCACCTCTAATTCTGCCAAAGGTATCATTGGTTTATGATTATTTACTTTCATTGGATAATTTGCCTCCAAGCCTTCTCATGATTGTTTATGTAATCCATCCCTTTTAGTTGTGATGAAGTCCCAATTTAACAAGGTACTTAGTGTGAAGCCTGATCAACAAAAGTCACTGTGCGTCAATCTATTTATGCATGTGTATACACTAAAATCTGTCTCTTGATGACATAAGTGCCCAGTGCAGCAATGCAGCAAAGCCACCTCTCTGATAAGTGCTGGTCAACCTACAGAGGCTGACACAGAAAGTTTAGATACTGTCTGACCTATGTCAACTCTAACGTTTCTCCTGCAGTTGTCCCACAATGCCAGACAGAGGTCACAGACTCTGGTCACAGTTGTGAACTCCTCTCACTGCCAAAAGAAATATTCCACATGTATTTGAAATGCCTTTCCCTCACCACACAGCTTGGCAAGCACACCTAGGGTATGACTGGAGCCTTAAGTTGACTTAAGTAAAGCCATGTCCATACTGGGCTTTTATTAAGTCAACTTAAGCACTTGCTTAAGTGAACTTAACTGCAGCCCTTAAAGTCGACAAGCTTTAAAGTCGACTTTATTAAGTCAACAACACCTTGTAGATAGGGTCAACTACCCTGGGTAGGCTTTGTTCAGCCAACTTGACAAAGTCGACAACACAGCCCTCCAGTGTGGACGTAGCCTTTAACTTTTAAGTCAACTTTGTTAAGTCGACTTAAAGTTGACCTTGTTAAGTCAACTGAACTGAACCCTCAAATGTAGACAGAGCCCTAGAGCTCTCCTGTGTAGCTGTCCAACCAACTATGCTGGCTCGATGCACTCTTGCCTGGAGCAGACAGAAGGTATTGGATCTTCTGGGACTGTGTGGAGAAGGGGCTGTGCAGGCACTGTTATAGTCTAGTTATAGAAATGTGGACTTCTAAGAAAAAATTGCATGGGAAATGCAGGTTGAACGAATTATGACACACATACCACAAGGCCAGGGAGACCAACAGCTGATGTGGTGCTGAGCTGCAGACACAGCACTTTTATAACAAGGTACACAGTACTTAGTGAAGACCCCACTATCACATTGCAGACCACTGTGGATACCTTGGTGGAGCTCAGCAACACAGAGACCACTGCCTGGCGCAGCAATGAGGAGGAGGAGACTCAGTAGGAGGGGTTGGCTATGCTGTGAGCCAGAACCTGTTTGTCCCAGTCTAGCCCAGGGGTTCTCACAAAAATTTTGGTGGCCTCAGAGCACAGCCACCAGCCTTGCTGGTGGCCACTCTGACCATTATTCCTAAAAAACACAAATAAATATGCACATATGCATGTCCAAATCATTGTAATTTATTTGTGTAGGGCTGGAATTTCTTTTTTTTTTTTTTCAGGCTCAGTAATATAAATAATGTACATCTGTCTCTATTCCTTACTAGAGCTAAACAAAACAACCATAAATAAGGCGCTTTGCTCATTCTCGTCTGTTTTGTTGCTGTTTCTTTTGCTTTTTTAAAGGGGTAGCCATGTTAGTCTGTGTACAGCAAAAACGATGAAGAGTCCTGTGGCACTTTAAAGACTAACTAATTTCTTCAGGCATAAGCTTTTGTGGGCTGTAATGCGCTTCGTCAGATGAAGTGGGCTGGAGCTCATGAAAGTTTATGCCCAAATAAATTTGTTAGTCTTTCAGGTGCCACAGGACTCTCACTGGTTTTGCTTTTTTGGTTGTTTTTCCTTTTACATTTTCCTTTTTCTTTTTTTTTTTTTAAAGACTTGCTAGCAAGTACCTCTACTGCTCTGAAAAGCAATATTTGTATGTTGGTTAATATCAATTTTCACAGCACACTTACTCAGTCTCAGCAAAGTTGGCTGGACAGGTGGGTAGAAAGGTAGTGGGGGCCAGGGGCGATATGGAGGTAAGTGGGGGGCAGGGAACAGTGAGGGGTGGTGGCGTGTCCGGGGCCAGAGCCTGCTGCTAGGGGCTAGGGCCAGAGCACACCATCACACCGCCAGGCACTTGAGCCTAAAGCCAAATAATCAGGAATGTGGAGCAAGAACTCTTCACCATGCAGTCAAAGCCTGAGGAGGCAGTGGGAGCCAAAGACAATGGGGGTGAGTGAAAAGCCTGGTGCTGGAGCTCAAAGTCCTGCAACCAGAGCTTCCTGCCTGCAACCGCAGGTCCAGAACCCAAGTATCACCAGCCCTGGGGAAGTGGGGAACTCAGTGGCAACTTTTATGTCTCTACAAAGGGGCAGAGTCCAACCTCTGTTGGTGGTCCTGGAGGAGACATCACTTCTTTGTCCCTTCCAACCAGGAGGTTATGGTCACAAGAAAAGCCCCTGGTTGCCACATGTGGCCAGTCACATATGAGAAATGGTGGTTTACCCAGTTTCACTAGCAAAGCACGGATGAGCCTTATTCAGGGGAAGGATCCTCAGGTAAGTAAGTGTGACACTGCATTTTCACTTAGATGCATGTTTAAGAACCTTGGTAAATCAGGACCTCTGCAGCAATACATAATTTTGGAAACCTTCTGGCTTACCTCAATTCTCAAATGTTACATGAAAGCAAAATTAAGGATTTGATGTGAAACCCTCCCAAAAACAAGGAAATGACTTTCATTGACTGCCTGTCTTTAAGGCACTCAATTAATTAATGCAGCGCTGTAATATGTGAATCTACACAGTGAGCTCGAATCCATACACAATAGCACAAGGGACTGAAGTGTGCAACCTGACTTCTCTGAACATTTAAGTTGCAACTGCAAAACAGCTTCAGTTGTCACTTGTTAGTGCTTAGTTCTGCTGTGCCAGCCAATAAGAATAAATGCAAGTACTGGACTGGATTCAAAAGGTGGTCCCAGCGCAGTAAAATATGAACAGACTCCAGAATCTTCTCCTCGCAGAAATTTAGTGAAATACTTATGAGGCTTTCTATATGATCTTAAATCAAGCCATCTCAGAACAGTGGGAAGGAAAGAAATAAAGATCAGAAACATAATTTTATATTTTATTTTTGCACTCCAGTCACTTGAGACTCAGCGAAACATTTTTTTCCTGAATTTTAAAAGAAGGGGATTCCTGAGATTTTATTTTGTTGGACTCCAAGAAAGCTGCCCAGATTTTCCCATAATGCACTGATGCAAACACATAGTGAGTGGAGTATATGCAAGTGGACATATACATACTTGTGATAGCAGTAATGATAATGTCACTTTATAGAAAAGCTAAACCATATTTCTCAGGTGACTCTGTTTCTCTTTGCCTATATAATCATAGTTAAGCTCAGTAATATGAGCTGAGGTCAAATGTGAGGAGAATTAGGTCCAGAGGTGATATTATTGATGATTATTTGGATTTGTCATGGGATGCACATCTGTGCATCCCTGGGGTATAATCTATACAATTTCTCTGTTCACTTGTGCATTGGGATTGTATAACTTGATGCCACTTACACCATGCAAGGTTTCTTTATGGCTCTTCACAACCTATTCTATAGATAACTATGGTATCATGTTTCCTGCAGCATCATTCATGTGCACAGACTTGTAACATGTTTTCCATGGCTCAAGGGGGTGGTAGACAGACCAAACTCTTTCCCAGTATCATGTAAACAACCAAAGTAGCCAATACCTGTAGGAGACAAAGACTACGCTAACTGAGGTCCCTGACTCAGACAGGACAAAAAGCTCACCTCTGCCCAGAAAGGGAGGGGTCAAGGGGGTTGGGGGGGGGGGGAGGGATACTTTGAGTGATTTGGGGCTTTTTGCCTGGGAATCTCCATCTTGAAACAACTTAAAGCAAGATCTCAGCCCTGCCTGGCCTCAGGCAGAGACTGGCTGTACAAATATCTGACGGCCACACATCCTGAGCATAAACTTGGACTACGAAGTCAGTTTAGGTAGAGACATCAGATTAGTATGCATGTTTTGCCTTTTATTTCCCTGTGGTCACTCCTGACCCATTTATATTATGGTTCTGCCTTGACTGGCCATTTTCCCACTTAAAATTGTAATCTGATCAATAAACTACTAGTAGTTTTATCTAAAGCTACATCGTCTTCAGAGGGACAGAGTGAGGAAGGCTGGGCATGATCCATTTCTTTGTTAAATGGTCAAACATGAGTGTATGGTGATTGAGAGTGAATCCCAGTCCCTGGAGGGCAGAGGCTCCCAAGGTGGTATCTGGGGCTGAGGGTGCTTGCTGAGGGACTGTTCTCTACATGACTGGAGAGAGCACGCTCACTGCCTGGGACTGAACACATGCAAGAGGCTAGGGTAGACTGACTCTGGAGTGAGTATTCGTCTGGCAAAGCAGGATGAATCAGGCTTCAGGAGCTGAGATGAGGGGGAGGAGGTCCGCAGAGGCACACAAGACTGGATCAGAACAGCAACCTGTGACAGGACTCCAGTAACATTTAGAGGTCTCCAACTAGGAAGTAAGCAACCCACCCATACAAAGAAAAGAGTTCCTGTCCCAAAAATCAGAGACTCTTTTATCTATCAGAAATGGAATCACATGCTACTTCTGTTAAGGGCAGATCCTGCTTCGCTAAATGGGAGTTAGATAACTGGCCTTCTGTCACAGCAAGACATGGCCCCGAGTTATTTCACAGAATATCTTCTGTAGCTTTGCTAAGTTTTTCTCCAACTTTCACAGGATTTGCTTTGACTGTATGTTTTCCACCCAGCAGGGACAAACCTTCACAAAATAGTATTCTCATAAAATATTACAATTTCCCAACCCATTCATCCACCTCCGAACCTAAGTTAAAACTGAAAGAAAAATAAATCAGTGGAGTTTAAAATGCAGTGCAATTAGTTTTATGAAGTACTCAGCATCCATAACCTGTGAGCAACTGGCTATAAATATGCATTAGGAAAATTCAACTGTGAAAGAACACTAGAGTAAATCATTCCTATCCCACCAAGACGGCTTTCTTCTTCTTTTAAACAAGAATGAAAATAAGCAAGGGTAATTTGTCACTTAATGGGAGTCATGGGCCAAATCAATAAGGGCATAAAAGGTAACTATTTACAAACAACCAAGCTGAGTTTGATCCTGGACTCATTTAAGTCAATGGCAAAAGTTTCATTGATTTCAGTAGGCTAGGATTTCATTTCAACATAACAAAAGAAAATATATACACTGTATAATGTCTGTAGATGTATCCATATAGAGAGTTTTAACCATGGGACTAATTCAGACAAGTGAGAAAAACGTTGCTGCCCTCCATGCAGATTTGGCAGGAAATTCCTGCACAGGGGTTTGTTTTTTAATAACAGTATTTTACCACTCTCTAAGCACAGGTTGCAAAGTGTTTTAAAGAATAAACTCTCATTCCTCTTCATAATGTTGGCACATTTTAAAGTACGGTATGAAGAGGCTTGAAAGGATTGGATTTTTAATCCATAAATGTCAATTTCATCATATACGCACAAACTGACAGAAATATTTCCTTCAAACATAACTGAAATTTAGAAACGGGCAAGGAAGAAAAAGTGCTGCTTAAGAACCTGAGTTTGACTTGGGGATACTGACTTTGTATAGCTCCAGTGGGGTAACGGTGTCAGTCTATTTCAGCAAAAACAAACAAAGAGTCCAAAACTAACAATTTTAAAAGGGATAGCCGTGTTAGTCTAGTCCACTGAAAAAACAACAAGCAGTTGTGTGGCACTTTAAGACTAACAGATTTATTTTTTGCATGAGCGTTCGTGGGAGAAGATCCCACTTCCTCAGATGCTTCGAAGATGGGTGAACTTACAGAAAGGAATGAAACTAAATGCAAGGGGGTGTAAAACATAGGATCAGGTCATGACCTGATCCTATGTTTTACACCCCCTTGCATTTAGTTTCATTCTTTTCTGTAAGTTTACCCGTCTCCAAAACTAACAAACCAATCTATTTAGCTAAGACTATGTGATAAATAAATGTGTTAGTCTTTAAAAGTCCCATAAGACTCCTTGTTTGTCTGTATACTTTGGTGTGTGATATTGATCATTTGTGTTTTAACAGTTATCAGGCTTTACCTTTTTGAATTTCAATGTCTACTGTCATTAAATAATTACTGATTTCTCCATATTTTTCCACAAGAGTGGAAATTAAATAGATTAAAAACTGAAAAAAAAATGCTTAAAATAAACACACATTATCCATCAAAATTATAATTAAATTATGAATTGCATGCAACACATCATTATTTACAGCTGAGGAAATTGAAGAATGCACAGTTTAAGACTCATCCAAAGTTACAAAGAATGCCAGTGGTAGAGCCAGAAATTGAATGCTTAGTGTCTCCATCTGTTAAACAGGAGTGATAATACTTACCTTCCCCATGAAGGAGGAAGGTTGTGAGGTTTCATTAATTAGTATTAGTAAAGAGCTTTGAGATCCTCAGATGAAGAGCCTGTAGAAATGCAAGGCATCATCTTTACCATTATTATTAGTGAACAAGGTATTAGACAAGAGCCATATATTTCTTAAACCTCTCGACTCTTGCAAAATACAGCACTGGGAGGATAGTGCTGAGGGGGTACAGGTGAAGGGGAGGTATGGGGAAAATAAAATGGATTCAAACAGTAGCCTTTCCAGTGAGAGAGGTGTATTTCTTTAAATCATCCTCTGCACAAAAAAGAAGCCAGTATTAGTTGTGTCTGGGAAGCTGGCACTCCAAAGCTTGCCAAGTTTCCATGCAAAATAAAACCTTTTATTTGTTCAACTTTCTCCATCTCTCTCCCTCTCTCTCCATACAAAAGCTTCATGGTTCAGTGCAGTGTGATGAATTATACATTACAGCTCAATTATGATGAAATATGCTGAGGGAAAACCAGAATCTAAAGAAGGGGGAGGGAGGAGAGAAAAAACAGAGGGAAGAAAATATTAGGTAGGAAGAAGAGGGAAAGAAAAAAAATGAACTCATAAACCTTTTGGAAAGTTGAAAAAAGAAGGCAAAGACGTGCTACTGCTCACAGTTTTAGGAAGAACAGCCAAATTAAACAGAACAAGGAACGAAAGAGTTCAAAGATGTTCAGAACTAGCCCTAACCTAAGTTATACATCAAAACAAATTCAGGATAAGAAATAACTGGCTTACCCCCAGAAGTCATGTAGGCATTCTAGGAAGGAGGGAAATCAGAATCTGCTTATCTAGGTACAGTCAGGCACGGGATTCTAGAACACCGAGTCACCTGAGCAAAGGTGAACTGTAGTGCTTTCACGACCACACCAAGCTTTGCAAGGATAAGTTACTGGCAAGAGGGAAATCATCATCCTGGATTAGGGCTACCAGATACCAAAGCCTGGAAAGGAGGACAGGGAAGTATGAAAAGGAGGACATTGGAGGACACATGGAGAAAATGTAGTATTAATGTAATGTTCTTCTGTTTTTAAGGGGCCCTGAAACACCTTCCCCTAAAAATAAGGTATTCTGTGTCATTCCAGCATACTTTAACCCCGTAAGTAAAAAGTCAGACAAAATCATGTATTTTAAAATGCCTGCCAGACGGATGATATGTCCTCCTTTTGCCTGAGATCTGGGAAACCTATCTTGGATGCTTTCAGCTATGTCCACACATACATCATTATTTCGAAATAACTTATTTCGAAATAAAGTCCTTGTTTCGAAATAAGTTAATTCGAATTAAGAAAATGTTAATTCAAATTAAGGGAAAGCCTGCTTTTGAAACAGCTGTTATTTTGAAATGGTTATTTTGAAATCAGGCCGTTTGGACATGTTGTTTCAAAACAGTTGTTTCAAAACAATGGCGTTTCGAAACAACATGTCCAAATGGCCTTATTTCAAAATAACCATTTCAAAATAACAGCCGTTTCAAAATGAATAGGGTTTAAGCTGTTTCAAAATTATGGTTCTTATTTCGAAATGACAGAACCTGTCATTTCGAAATAAGAAAACATCATGTGGACATTCAGTTTTTTATTTTGAAACAACCAGTGTTGTTTCAAAATAAAAGACTCGTGTGGACATACCCTTCATCTCATTCCACTCTTTCTCCTTTCCATAACTTTTGCTCTGACAGACCACAGCCAAGCCATGTGCCTGAGGTATAAATGCCAACAATATAAGCTTTGACCTCCAGACCCGTGCAAATAACTGATTTTTTTTTTTTTGGTTCACCAACAATACTGAAAAAATTATTTTTAATCTTTTTTTCCTCCAACCAAAACAATTAGCCAAAATCGACACTTGTTCATGAAATGTTTCAGTCAATCTGAATCTGCTTTTCTACCCCAGAAAAATTTTGTTTAATAATTTCTCCCAGTTCTTTTCTATCTACACAGGTGCAGGCTGCAAAAAACAGACATTTACACCACTGACCTGTTATAGTCACAATTACTAACACATTAAGGTAGTGGTTCTCCAACTTTTTCATCTCAACAGACTGATGTGTGAAGGAGATTCCCTCAGAGATCTAGCTCACCTCTTAGTGACCAAACCCCAAATTTACTGGATCTCAAAATTCTGCATGCTGTGTACAGATTGAAAGAGGGCAATTTGGAAACTTTGGCATGAAAGTAACATGACAGCATGTTTGAGTAAAGCTCTGTTCTGTCAGCCACACTTAAGATGAAAGGTCCAGACATACAGTACTAATGAGGAAGTTTCATATTTTACAGGACTTCTTCAAAATGGCCCCATGTTTCTGTTCAAATGAAACTTCAGCTAAAAAATGTGGTTATGCAAATAATTAGAATAGCTAATAGCAGCTGTCATCTCATAAGATTATTGCTGGCAATATTGTATGTGTGTGGGGGTGATTTTAAATAATAAAAAGGGTTTGTCACTCACTCTAACATTATGGGTTTATTATTCTCTCCCTCCTTCCCCCAATTATCCTTCATCCTTCCTTCAGATTCCCATGCTGTACAACATGGAAATAAATGACACTGTAATGATCCTTCCTTAGTGGCCCTATTCTAGAAATAGGCAGGCAAGAGTCATCCAGGAGCCACCTCTCTCACCACTGCCTACTTTACCTCAGAGAAAACCGAATGCCTAACATCACCATAGAACTTGGGATTCTCCAACAAATGGGCTTTAGATCTCAGACCTAGCTGCAATCTGCACAACATGAAAATTATCAATAGAGAAAGTTCTCTTTTAGTAAATTTTTCCATTGGAAAATAAATCATCCATCAACTGGATGCACTTCTTACACTGAAAAAAATGTGCAAGGAACAAAATGGGTTGGCTCTTCTAAGATAAAAGGGACAGACGCCAACAGACAGATATGAGTTTGTTCATCTTCCCAAGGAAGCCCCCAGTCCCGCTCTTTACTGTGGAGTCAGCCAAGTGAATAAATAGCTCACCACTGTACAGGGTTCAAACATTATCCATCCTACAACCTAAATCAGATGTATGTTTCTTTCAAATCAGTATCTTTGCTAATAAAGCTTAACATTTTCACAACAGAGAGTAGCACCTACACGAGAGCTTACACTTCAGACTTGAAAGAGAAAGCACATTTTCTTGCTGTCCCATCTCCATGAATTCAGATCTGCATCACACTATAGGAACTAATGTTCCATAGCAAAAAATACTTATCTTATTTTTTAAGCTCAAACTAACATTCAGCTCTCCCAGGTTATGAACTGTGCTGAAAAGCCAAACTTGACTTAATTTATGTATGGAGAAAAAATACTTTTTATGAGTGAAGGATATTTGAAATTCCTTAGAAAACCCCCAGGCCACGCTACAAACTCAAGGATCTTCATGGAATGTGTTGGGATAACCATCTATTCACTTATAGGTACCCTGCATACCCATGCAGAAGGTTTCCTTGTCCTGACTGGTATTTTATTATGCTTCACTGTCTTACATAATTAATTAGATAAGGATGGAAAGATGGAAAAGAAAGGCCCTTTTGACTAGATTCATTAGAAGTCTACTGGATTTGTTACAAAGTGAATAATCACCTTACGGTTTCTTCAATGTCCCTTCCATGACCATCGGAAAAACCCATATTCACCAGGTTCCAGGCATGGCCGATTATCTGCTCCATTACATAAAAAAGCCACACTGAATTCTCCAGGAAAGAGAAGGTGTCCACTTTCAGGACTAGGGGAATCACATGCATGTTATTTATAATTAACATGTTAATTTAAATGGGACAAAAAGCCTAAAAATCAAAATGCAAGTAGTAGAAAATAGGGAAACAAATAAAAATAGCCCATGTTAGACAGCACAAAATCATCCTAAGGAGAAGTAGCTAATGCATTAAAAGTAACTCCTTGAAATGTAAGACACATTAACTCAAGGTTAATACAAGTACATGGGGTACTTGCAAAAGTTATACATAGAGTCAGTGTAAGTGATATTCCAGCAAAGGTATAAATGCATCAGAAAGATCCTCTAGACCAGTGGTTTTCCAACTTCTTTTTCTCAGGACCCAGTTGAAAAAAATCATTTATGCCCACGACCCAACACTTATATCTTTGAGCAATGCATTCCTGTCTTTTGGCAGTGGCAGCAAGTGATGCTGTGACGCAGTGCCTGAGAGTCTACGACCCAGTGCTGGTCCAGACCCTAAGTTTGAAAACCACTGCTCTAGGCAGTGAAACAATGTAATACTTACACTATAGAAAAAGAGACACTGAACACCATATGCTCACATATTTAGCTATGTGCTAAGAGTATCAATTTTTCAGCATTTGTATAAAGATCATCACTTACAGCTCTACTGTACTACAAAAAGGCCTAAAATAAAATCCTGAAGAATGAGGAGATGCTTCTTTTTTAAGACTTGTATTCATTTAGAGCTAAATCCATATTAACCAGCTTCCTGCACTGGGAAAGATTTTTGTTTGACAAGCCACCTTGAAGGTGCTAGCTTTTGTATATGAGATCTGCCATCACTCAAATCTTGTATTTTGAACTCTGATCTCAGTGTTTGAGTACTAGGCTGCCCAGAAGAATGACTGAAGTCCTCAAAAAGCAATTTTGAGACTTAGTCATTTGTTCATAGACAAAGATCATAGCTTGGCAAAGCACACTCCCTTCATTACTCTGCAGATTTTAAGCTGTGCTTAGGAAAATGTAACAAGGAGATTCAGTTTTATATCAAGAAGCAGCTAGAATACACCTCAGCAGCCAAGATAAAAGAGAAATTTTATGGGAAAAACACATTACACAGAATTCTTCATCCACAGATTTCAAGCCACCCGACAAAGTAGAAAATTCTCGCTACCCCCATTTCACAGGTGAAGCACAGAGAAGGGAAGCAGCTTGCCCAAGGTCACTCAGCAGCCAAATGACAGACCAAGGAACAGAACCATGTTCACAGGCAATTCGGAAACAACTCCAACATAACAAACAGTGAACCGTTCCTGTTGTCTGAACTATGTGTGGTCTGTGGAGACGGGTCAAGTCCTTGAAAGAGAATATTCCAGACATACAGACAAAATAAACTGTGCCTTGCAACCCAAACATTCAGCACAATGAGTCTAAATTGTTGATCATTCCAACAGCCTGAAAAGAATGGCTGATGAAGAAACATCTGTGTAAATTAAAAGGATAGTCAAGCAATAGAAGACTTGTTCGAGGCCTGAGGATGCACTGTAAACACCCAAAGGAGTGGTCTATAGTTTGTCAATTTCAGCACAGCTGTTATGTATTTTATATTTTGTCAGTATAGTGGCATCATTGGAATGGCTACATAAACAAGTAAGGTAGCAAATATTTTTCACTATAAACCATCTACTTCAGAAGTTAATGCTTCTGCAGAAACCAAATGTGAACACCCCGAATCACAATATATGAAACTGTAGCCCAGGTGTTAAAGGGTATGATGGCAGGGGGGTAAATATTTCTTCCAAAATATTTTAAATATATCTGGATGCTGTTGAATTTTTAATGTTTAAAAACATCTTTGGTTCTCTGAATACTTTCCTGCCTCCCTATATCAGAATTATCTTATAGCAAATGAAATTTTACATACTATTTGTTCATAATATAATATTTGGGACACAATCTGCCACCAGTGCTAGTGCAAAACTCTCAATAAGTACTACGGGATCACTGCATGTACACAGATGACATGAAACAACCTCAATAAATATTGAGCCTGATTCTGCATTGCTGGTACATGGTGAAATTCCATTAAACAGAAATGCCCTGCTTTAATTTGTCTATGAAATGTCTACCCTCTCCTCATTGAGAGAGAGAGAGAGAGAGAGAGAGAGAGAGAGAGAGAGAGAGAGAG
>ML681963.1:14644418-14710436 GCA_007922195.1 Podocnemis expansa | reverse complement strand
AGAGAGAGAGAGAGAGAGAGAGAGAGAGAGAGAGAGAGAGAGAGAGAATTTTAATACCTTCAGGAGCTAACAGATTGTGCAATAGCTACCTTTAGAACCACATCATCTAACTTATGTTACCTTTGTCCTCCGCCAGCGTTTCCCTCCTTTTGTTTGTCTCACTCATTTGTTGTTTTGTCTCGCATTTGACTGTAGTATACGTTCTCTGGGGTAAGAGCTGTCTATTCCTATGCATTGATACAGCACCTAACACAACCAGCCCCTGATCTTGTCTAAGGACTTGAGCCACCAGTGCTACACTAATAATTAGGAGGTCAGAAATGGCAATCCTACAAAACTAGGATCTGAGATACAAAAACATCTCACTGTAGACAACATAAGCCTGGAAAAAAATCATCCACTGTTCCACACTCAGCAGGGTAAAGATGAACTTTGAGGGATGGATTCGAACACAACTTACCCTAGTGTAAATCTAGAGTGATTTCAGGAGAGTAATTCCAGATTTACACTGTTATAATTAAGATCAGAACTGGATACTGAAGATAAAAATTTAATCAGTTTACTTGTATAGATTACTCCTACTGCCTCCAAAATGTCCATGAATGGGACACAGTCAATTTGATTCGTTCTACTGACGCCAGTGAACTCTGGATCAGGTCCTTACAGTGGTGTGTCAATCAGCATAATTCCAAACCACTGACAGCAAAAAATATACATACAGTTAATTTAAAAAAAAAAAAAACCTCTCAGGAGCTGAAAAGTTCCTGGGAAGGTGCTACACTCACTAAGCAGTGGTTCCCAACCTGTGGTCTGGGGACCCCCAGGGGTCTGCAAACATGTTGCAGGGGGTCTGTGGAGCCTCTCCCTACCAGGACCAGAAACCAGCTACAGCCCTGATACTCCCTGCCAGGTGTGCCTCTCCTCGCCCATGGCTGGATCCTGGCAGGGGGATGGGGCTGTGGCAGCTCCCTGGCAGGGGCAAGAGCAGGGGGCAATAGCTGCCACAGCTCAGCTCCCCAGCATGGGCCATGGTGGCAGCAGCACTGCTCGTCAGCTGTTCCAGTGGCGCCACCAGAGTGCTGCAGGCCAGACCCTGCTTGTGTGGGCCAGGTTACATAATCAGTCAGGGAGGCTGCAAAGGTGGTTTGTTTTTTTTGTTTGTTTGTTTTGGGGGAGGGTGTTAAAAAGGGGTCCCCAGCCTGAAAAAGGTTGGGAACCACTGCACTAAGGCAATGGTGGAATGACAGTTTGCATGAATCAGAAGAAACTGACAAAGCTAAAACTGTGCACTTTTCTCTTCCCTGGCAGAGGACAAAGCTGTCTGTCTGTCTGTCTCTCTCTATATATAAGGGGCACATTTTAAAAATATCATTCCTGATAAGAGTTCAGCAAAGACTTTAAACACCTATTTAACACTCAATCTATGAGTCAATGCTTCAAAACACACTGACTCTACAAACAGCTGTTTTCTCCCTATGGCAACAACTGTAGGCACTTAAAAAAACAAAAAAGGGCACATGAGATGAATCTTCGCTGTCTGAACTTTTTCTTTTCTGACAGTCACCAAAACAAAACAAAGAAAAACACATCAATAACAACTAGTGCAGCTACCTCTGCATAATTTTCCACTGGTCCAGAGGGGGAGTGGGAGGTTAGAGAAGGGAAAGGAGGAGAGACTGGGAAGGGAAAAGGCAGATTATATCTGAAAATCCAAACTCCATTTCTGTTCTCTCTCTCTCTTTTTAGTACCAACTGTGGCTCAGAATGCTGATGTGTGTGTCTTTTGAAAGTTAACATTTAACAGAGATTTCAGGTCTACTGAATTCCAAGAAATAAAAATAAACTCTTGTACTGCGTTAGTTGCCAGCTGAGGCCAATGTTTACTGAGAGGAGTATTAGGAACCAAGGAGATTTTAGGGTGGAGAAGTTCCAAGCAGACTTGTTGGCCTGTGGCCCCCACCACCACTCTCTCCCCGCTCATGCAAGCAATTTAGAGCTAACACTATTTTTCTCCTATAGATACTTGCTTATTATTATTAACAATAATCAAGTTTCTTAAGAGGTGGTGCATAAGTGCCAACTGAGAATGACTCCCATAGTGCTAGGTGCAACTCTGATCCACAGCTGGGGCTCCCAAACATTAAGATAATGCAAACAATAATAATTAGATATAAGTGGGGGTCAAACAAAGACATTCCCCCATCTCTGCCCCAAACACCACTCAAACTCCATGCATCACTGCAACTTAGTCCCTGGTACTGAATGTAATAAGGAGGCTACAAAGTTATTTTCTACTAATTCAGAGCCAGTTTGTTGAAACAAGGATTACTCACAGAGGGCACTTCACTCTACAGACCATGCTGTAGTTAAGACATATGAAACTGCCTTTTCCTGTAGTTGTGTTTTAATTATCTAAAAGAAAAGCGTTGACATGGTCAAAATTGCTGGCAAATTGTTTAGAGCCTGATTTAAAAGCAAGTGAAATCAATGGAAAGATTTTCATTGACTTCAGTGGGCTTTGGAACGGGACCCTGCCTCCAGAGGTTTCTCCCAATGATGAGATTTGACCTATAGCTAAACTAGATAATTTATCAATGCTGTTCAGATGTTCCACACTGTAGAAAGGGGCATTCTATACAACCTGCTAACTCCACTATGAAATAAATCCCCCTGGCCAAACAAACACCCAACAAGAGCACGTGCCGTCTTTCAAAAGAAGGTAAAAAGTTTACTTCCACAGACTGGGAGTCAGAAGCTGAGTTGCTGTGCACCTTATCTCTAGATAAAAATACCAGAATGCAGACGAGACATGCCAGAGTCTTCTGAAAAGAAAATAGCCACCAGCTTAACAAAAGAAGGAAAGAGGCACCGGTTTGCCTGGAACAAATAAAGCATATTTGTGTATCATGAACTTGTCTTTAATATATTCTCTCTCTCTCTCTCTCTCTCCCCCCTGCATCTCTCTTCTGTGTGTTCTTAATAATCTTCCATCAGTAAAATATGTGCCCTGTTTTGCAACCATTATTAACACTATTACTTAATCATTGAGTCCCATGTGCCTACTCAAAAGAAATAAATAATACTCAATGTGAATAAGTGTTGCAGATTGTGTGTATATGACCTTGTCTATATAACTCAGATTTGTTCTCTTAGCCTTTCATATTTCTTTTGCCTTCTAAAGGAAGATGTTGATCCATAGATAGGGTTACCAGACGTCAGGCAAAAGGCCTTTTTACCTTCATGTCCTCCATCCAGCAGAAGTTTTAAAAATACATGATTTTGTCTGGCTTTTTACTTACAGGGGTTAAAGAATGCTGGAACACCCTATTTTTAGGGGGAAGCATTCCAGGGCCCCCTAAAAACAGAAGAATATTACCTTAATACTACATTTTCTCCATGTGCCCTCCACTGTCCTCCTTTTCGTACTCCCCTGTCCCCCCTTCCATGCCGTGGTGTCTGGTAACCCTATCCATAGATCAATTCCTCAACTTTCTGAGACTCAAATATGAAATGCAAAAGCAGTGGCTTGTGACGATTTACACAACATGAGGATTTTTTCTTTTTTCAAGGCAATTACATGCCCTCTGTGCAGACATTCATGATTCAGCATTTGAAGTGAGGTAAATTGAAGTCTTAAAATGAGGAAAATCCTTTGTAAAGAGGAACAGCTGAGTAGCTGTCATGTTAAACTCTGCACTTTCTATTCACCGGGTTACTAGTTTTGCTTCATATGTCGGCATGACCTTCAAGCCCCTTTGAGAAGGAAGCAAACCCAAAACTCGTACAAAACCACAGATATTCTCTCTGCTTTCTGCCCAATATCATAAATTGTTCCCAGGCTCCCCAGGCATGCTCCAAGAGAAAAGTCTGTGAACCTCAGTGAACCTAGTCCAAGTTTAGAATTTATAATGAAACCCAAAACCTGGTGACTTGCATCTGGTTTGAGGTTTAGGTCCAGTTTTATTAGGAAATATCGCACAGCTCAGCAAGGGACTAGGAAACTTCAGAGAGTAAACCCTGGCTTTCCACTAAGAGCACTTCAGTTTGAGTCATATGTGATGAGAGGGTGGGATCTAAACTCCGGTCATAAAACAACCCAAAGCTATAAGTTTGAGAACTCAATCCTACAGGAGAAGAGAACTCCAAATGAACTCAAGAGAGCTCCCAGGGTGGACAGCTAGCAGGAAAGTATGCTGTCTTTTTGCATGGCTGGCTGTGGATGTTCTCTCCAAGCCAATTATGAGTGACAGGAATTGGTTTCTAAAAACTTAAACAAAAAACTCTTTTCTCCAACAAGAAAAAGAGCAGCAACTCTAAGCTAACATGCCTAAAACGTGATGCCTTCCAAAGGAACGGGGGGGGGGGGGGGCCCCCCAAAAAACTAATCTGGAGAGAGGGAATAGGAATTTGTTTATCATGGGTTTTGGTGGTGGTTTTCGTTTTTTGTTTTGTTTTGTTTTGTTTTGTTACTTGTCTCTTCCCATCAGAAAGCATATTGTTTCTCCACATTTGGAGGAGCAGTCCCAGGTCCAAGGTGCCATGATCTGCAGTCTAGTCCATCTGCCTAGTTTAAATGGGAAGAGGAACAAACAATGGCAGAGACCTACTCATCTAGATTAACGAGGAGCCTACAATGATTTTTATTGGAGGCTATGTGGTGGTTGCCACTGAAATATATGAAACACTGAGCACTGGAAATGTAAGTTATGAGCCCAAAAAACCCAACTGCAGATAGGCTTAACAGCTGGAACTATTCCCAAAAGGCTTGAGGCAAAGTGTGCTCCCTAAGCCTAACTCTTCAAAATAGGAACAAAAGCAAGAGCCATCCTGGATCTGTGTGAACAAACACTCTGTTAGCCTTAAACCCCAAAGACTGTCCAACTTCCTTTAAAAAAAGTTTTATATACATATATATATCCACAAAACACCTCACCAGTCAAGAGTGGGGTGAACCCGCTTCTGCTCCCCTCATCACAAAACAAACTAGACTAGTTTCATATTGGGCAGCATAGAATCCCCCCTTTCTTTGCAAAAACCACCTTTTTTCAAGATGCACTTATTTCCACCTGGCTCTGCAGGCGTGGGGAAGCAAAACTGCTAAATGTAATCCAGGGAAAGAATCCACATTTCACCTTCTGAGTGCATAAGGATCATATTTCTTCTTCTCTCTCCCCCCCTCCCCATTTAAAAAACAAAACAAAACACCTTCTTCCAGGTCTGGCAAACCTAATGTTTTTTTTTCCCTCCATAGAAACCGACATAACAGTGAGCCTGAGCCAGTCTCCAGCTCTACAAATACAGGCCGGCCCAAAGCAGACATGAGAGAGACAGAGACAAGAAGGGAAGTGTCCAGGGTATCCACAGTCTGTCACACGCATTTGATCCTTCAAGGTATCACTCTAAATTTTAAACAAAGGCAACAGCCTCATCAATTCAGCACTGACCAGCTGCCCCAGGAAAAAAATTAATTTCCCACACTGCTTCAATGCCATAAAGTTAGCTAATTAAAAGATAAAAATGCTTGGCTTTTGTATCTGCCGTCCATCTTTTCTCAAGCAGCTGGCATGAAGAGAAACTTGGGGGGGGGGAGATCAACTACCCACAGAGTCACGCCAGCTCAGTGGGTTTTCGAGGGCACTAGCCAGGCTACCAATGTGCTGCACGGTTTTTAATAACATGACCCTCTTGCTTTAAATAAAAATCAAAATACCCCTCTCACCCTTCTCAGGAAAACTTACACTGCCCAGTTGACAATATGATTTTATATAAAATAGAGAATAAAATGATTATTTAGCTCTTCATACCCCTCCTTCCACCACTCCAAGCCAGGTTTAAACTATAAAAAGTTTACCAAAATAGCTACACTGGTTCCCTGGACAAAATGAGCTATACCAGCAAAAACACCTTTTTCCTCATAATTACATTTATCTACAA
Source organism: Podocnemis expansa (assembly GCA_007922195.1). Taxonomy (NCBI): domain Eukaryota; kingdom Metazoa; phylum Chordata; order Testudines; family Podocnemididae; genus Podocnemis; species Podocnemis expansa. The sequence goes on along the minus strand of ML681963.1, from coordinate 14,704,502 downwards.
TAGGACTTTTGCCAAAACATAACAACCTTCCCTACCCATCCAAATGTTTCTAGTGTAAATCTGGCTGAAGGCAGGCAAATTCCTTTAATTTTGATAGCCCTGCTTTGAATAAATCTTAATTCACACCAAAAGGAGCTGGTGTTGCCCAAGGCAGCCTCAGGGTACGTCTACGCTACAATAACAGACCAGAATGTGACTGCGGCTGCTCTAGGTCAACTGACTCAAGCTCAGAGCTAAAAATGGCCATGTGGATGTCTGAGTCTGGAATGGAGTCCAGGCCCTGAAATGCCACTGGAAGGCTTAGGGAAGGGTCTCACTAGCCAGACTCTAGACCAGTAGTTCCCAACCTTTTCTCTGCCGCAGTATACCTTGATACCTTCAAATTATTCAAGGCACACCACCATTAAACAACTCATGAATATTCAAATTAACTTAAATTACACAGTGTTTCAGAAATGCTGCTATATGGGGTAGTAGGAATAGCAGAGCAGGGGTGGCAAAGCAGGGGAGGTCAGGAGACGTGCAGTGGCAGGAGTGAGTGTGAGGAACAGAAGAGGGCAGGGTTGGCAAAAGAGGACAAGGGCAGCCATGTGTAGGGTTACCAGATACCAAAGCATGGAAAGGAGGACAGGGAAGTACAAAAAGGAGGACATTGGAAGACACAAACATCCAGGACCCCGCCCAGGCTCCTTTCATCCACCCAGCCACTGGGCCCCCGCCCCCCAATGCTTGTCCCATTGATCATCCAATTCCAGAGAAATCTGTCTAGCCCCTAGTTACTGTGTGAGATGAATTGGAAGAACAGCAGCTCAGGAATATCAAATGAATGGCTTAAGTATTTTTCATCTTCACATTAAAGTAACCATAAAGCCAGCCACTTTAAGGCATCACAAATTAAGTATTTAATATGTATATCAAGGTGCAAGGAGAATCATGCTGCAGAACTCCTATCCAGATTGATATTTTTACATTATGAGTTGCAAATGGAAGCAAACCTCCAATAAACTTAATGTAGTAATTATGGACAAGATTAAAATCAGTTTTAAGACAGTAAGTTCTTCACAGAATTCACTCTCATTGTTTGACACATGGAGGGGCAGGCCCTTGACTCCATGAAGTCTAGCTGAATTTGAGGTGCTGGCTTCTAAAGGAAAAGTAATCTCTGTTAGCAGTATTCTCCCCAACACATGAACTTAGGGGGGGTACAGGTGGAGATTGGGAGGGGGTGTAGGGGGTGCTCACTGATTTGGTATAACACTGTTACTAGTTGATAAATGCAGGGTGCAGGAGGGGTGTAAGGAAATCCCCATCTAGCCTCAGTTTTGAGCCTCCCTGTGCAGTATTTAACCAAAAAAAAAAAAAAATCACAGACAAGCTGTTTTAAGTTTTATACACACAGGCAAGGAGAAATCAGAAGTGAGAGCTGCTGGATTTTATGTGCAGACCTGCCTGAAACAAACTTTTACATAAAATGCAAATTTCTAGACATCATATCCTACTATGTCCACCATAAACCACAGATGGAGATATATCTCTTATGACAGTTGACATTTTCTGTTTGCTTTTATGTGAAATACACATCAAATGGGAGGGGGGGAGTAGAATTAGATGTTTTTGACTATCAAATGCTCCACACAAGACAACAGCACCTATTCGTAGATGACATGATCAGTTTTTCCCTAAATATACCAGAAGAAACTCTCTCCCTAAAAGTAAAATAAAAAGCATAGAATATATAAGCAAAAGGCAAAACTAAGCTGCTTGTTTTCTGTGATGTGATAAACTACTAACAAAGGGACAAATATTGAAATCCTTGCTCAGTCAAATTTCTCACTGACTTCATTTAAACTACAGGATCTGGCCCAGCTCAGTACCTGCTTTAGCATGTATAATTAGAGCCCTGCAAATATGCAGATAGCTGCAGACCATTTCTTGCAGATGCAGATCGGATACGGATCCACTTATTTGTATCCACGCAGGGCTCTATGTATAATACTTGCACATCGGTGCATCTTAATAAAATTTAAGGATACATCTATAGTGGACTAATCTCATCTTGGAAAGGAGAAGAAAATTGAAAAAAAGGATAATCATATGCATTCAAACCTCCTCACAATCCAGAGGAACTTTCCTTGACCTATAAACAGAAGATTTGTTACAAAAAGTCAATCCCCATTAGGAGGAATAAAGATCTGGCTTAGCTGAGCCATTAGAGAAAGAAACCTCCTCAGAAACTTTTAAGTCAAGCAGGGTAACAAAGGAGAAAGTGAAGCAGCAGCCACAGGGCACCACAGAGACCCCATCAAGTTGTTAGAAAAGCCCCAGCCCCTCCGAAAAATAAGATCAAGCCTTCCCCAAAATCCAGGGGATGGGAGATGAGCAGACCTGAGCCGGAGCCTGGAAAGAAGCCGGAGGTGAGGAGGGGGAAGCAAAAGCAGGTCCAGGGCTGCAGCCAGCCCCGCCACCAGCCAGCCAGCCCTCTTAACTGTCCATTGACATGCAGGGGCCAGCAAGGGAGCATCTCCAAATTCCCAACCCCACCAGATGCTGCAGCTACTGGGCAGAGCAGCACGAGAACATGTTTGTGAGCTGCGGGCTGGTGTGCCCTTGTATTTTTACAGTGCTGCCCCAGGCATCCGGCAAAAAGCCGGACAAATAGCACTTTTTCTGAAATGCCTGGAGCACGGAGGACAGCAGAGCAAAAAGGAGGACATGTCCTCCTTTTGCCAGACCTCTGGTAACCCTAGCCATGGGCGGAACAGCACAAGGGTGGCAAGAGAGGTGAAGGGAAGGGTGAACAAGAGTGGCTTTGTGGGGGGGAGGGGGCAGGGGGGAACCTGGGGAGTAGGAAGGTAGGGCAGGGGAGCACGGGGCAGCACCCACTTCCCCCTTCTCCACAGTGGCTCCCTGCCACCCAGGACAAATCCTCACCCCACTGCTGCTCCCTCCAACCCCAGTGGGTCCCGTCCTTCCGTCCTCCAGCCCCCTGGTGCCTGTGATAGACCCTCCCATCACTGCAGGGGCCAGAACTAGGACTCCAGCCCCCAGCTACAACCCCCTCAGACACAGACACCCCACACCCCAGCTACGCACACCCCCAACCAAACAGCCACCCAACAACCCCAGCTACACACCCTCTGCTACACATCCACTCCCATCCACCTCTGCTACACACACACCTGCCGCACACAACTCCCAGCAACTCTCCCCCCAAAAGCCCTTACCTGGGCTGTTTGCAGGCTGGCTGACACAAGCTGCTCTGCCCTGCAGGGGGAGATTCACACACTCCTGGCCTCCCGCCTCTCTCTGCTGGCTGGGCCTAAGGTGGAGCCACCAGAACACAGCATTTCAGGCTGCTCATGCTATTTTTAGGGGGACCCCTGGAACTCTGCGTTCCAGTGCCTTCCTCTATTTTCAGGGGAGCCAGAAGGCTGCCTGACTAAAAATAGGGGGCTCCAGAACTATGTTCCAGTGCCTTCCCCCTTACTTTAACCCCTGCCTTGTCCCAGCCTTGCACAGCCCACGTGGCTGAGCTGAGGAGGGAGAGAACTTTAACTCCAGCTCTCAGGGATGCTCACGGCACACTTTGGGTGTTGCCGTGGCACACCAATGTGCCCCGGCACACTGGTTGGGAACCACTGCTCTAGACCAAGCCCAAACGCCTATGTTTACATTGCAATTATTAACCCTTGGAGACTGAGCCCTGTAAGTCCAAGTCAGTTGACTCAGTTTCCAAAACTCTGTGCTGCAGGCTTTTTACTGCACTGTAGATGTGCTCTTAGAGACCTCTGGGAGGTCATCTTCCCTGAACGTAAAAATATTCTGATTAACAGATCAAAGCAAAGCCCCCGGTGTTCAATAAGGAACGTTTACAAAGAGTTTAATCCACAAGCCATATCCCCAGGTCTGCTGGCTGTGGTATTTCTCTCTCCACCATAAAATGCCACACTTTCTGAAGGTGTCTATCAATGTCAACAGAGAGAGGGCTCCGCCCAACATGTCCCTGTATCTGCACTATTGGCTGAGTGGCACTGACTCAATATCTGCTCTCCCTATCTTTATGACAGGGCAGCCCAAACGCTGAGATGTTGAAGACAACGCTGGAGATTTGCCCATGACATGATAGCTCTATTTAAAAAAGTAAGAAATTTTGCACGCCCCCCCCCCCCCCCCACTGGCTTGTGCCTATATCTTTCAAACAGGTGACTGGAAATTCTGAGCTTTTTGCATTCACCAGCCACAACAGGAACCCACACTATGGATCGGCATTGAACTTGCGCTCCAGAAAGTAGTTGTGACCATGTCATTACAACTAAAGGGACTCTATCTGGCACTCAGCAGACCGGATTTGTTGAGTCATGTCACGCTACCACCCCTCATTGTAACTACCACACACTGAGCGAATGTAGCAGGTCTTCAGTCCCCCAAGCACGAATAAAAAAAGAGATCTTTGTGTACCTACCTTCTGTGCACTCCACTGATGGGTGCTGCCAGCGGTAAGGTGTTGCCTCCAGACAAGGCAGACAGAGCAAGGAGGGAGAAAACAGGGCCAGTCTCTGATTTCTGAACTGACGCTCCATGCTGTCTCTGACACCAAAGGTAAAAGGGCCATTCCACTGGCTTTCTTCTAATTGCAGTAGTATAGATATGTGGCTAAGAAAGGGAACAGCTTGCTCAGAAAAGGAAATTGGACAGGGAAGAGGTTCTTTCAAATACACGGTATACTCTGTGCTCAGTTTTGGATCTTAATCTTGCTGCAGGTTAAATGGGCATTAAATGACATAACCCCACCCATTGATGGGGTTTCTCATAAGCACTTCACTGTTCTAAGTGCACTTGCACCAGCCCTGTCAAAGCTAGGATCCAGGGAGACCCCGAACTTTCTAAGTGATATGAATCTCTTTTCACTAAGTGTTGCAAAGGATGTATTAAATCACCAACTGGTCCTAAAATGGGGTTTATCTGAGTCTCATCCATCTAATCCAGCTCAGAGAAAGTTTGGTGGTTACAATTCACACTTCAATGAACTTATTCTCCCCACTTCAAACACAGAAGCCTCACTGTTGGAAGCAAAGGTGGTTGGGGGGAATGATGGGAGGTGTGACTCAGTGGCTCCAGCACAGGACTAAGATCAGGATTCCTACATTCTGTGTTTGGGTCTTCCACTGACTTGCTATTTGACTTTGGGCATGTCACTGAACCTTTCTGGGCCTCAGTTTACCCACCTATAAAATGGCAGAGTCATAGTTAAAAGAGTACATTCATCACAGATAATTAAAGACGAATTCTCACTTGAAAGTTGATACCACATGCAAAGAATTAAATATCATATGAAAGCAGCTGGTTTGTCTGTGCAATCACTGTTCTGCACTGGGTAAAAATTCCTAACTTTTATTTCATTCATAGATCTAAAAGCATCTTAAAAAAGGAAGTAAAAGCCATCATCTCCACTTTAACAGGTGGAAAAACTAAGGCACAGAGCAGGAAAGAGACCTGTCTATCATCACACTGCTGGGAATGTTACCCAGGTCTCCTGACCCTCAGTTCAGTGCCCTTTCCACAGCACTGCACAGTGTCTGAATGACTCAGCTGTGTGCCAAAGGCCTTACACTCATCATAAAGAACAGACTATTGCTCATAAGACTTCAAGTGACAAATCGAGGAAACAGGGTAACAGTCAAGGAAAAGCAAAGGGGAGAATTTCTTATCATGGCTTGGGTTTGTCTTTATATGTCTGGCTTGTGTCTCAGCACCAGATGAGAACTCTCAAACCTCTCCAGCAAAAATCTTTCAAAATTTCAGGATGAAAACCCCACAATGCTGCAATATTATAATGACTCCTCTACCACACTGGGAGAGAAAACAAACTCCCTCCGAAGCAGAGGAAAAATGCCAAATGGAAAACAATCCCAACAATCAAAGAGGCAGGCTCAAAACTCTCTTGCTTACAGCCCGCCTTGAAGCCTGCTGGAATGACAGGCCTCCCTCACCTGTAGGGAGACAATAAGGAACAAGAGCACATTGTGACTGGAAAGCCAAGGGAGAGCATCTCGATGGAGAGGAGAAGAAGGGGCTGGAGCTGATGCGCGTTATCCTGCTGGCTCTGAAAAGCACGCATTCTGGACAAATTCAATGACTCCTAGTTTTGTGGGCGGCTTCACGGTAAATCATTTAGTGCTGATTCAGTCCTCGGAAGGAAGAAATTACAACACTCCCAGCCTATGCTGGCTGTGAAATATCACCAGTGAGGGTGAGTATGCCCTGGGGTAGTTTTAATGAATTGGAGGCCCTGGGCAAATTCAAGGATGGGGGAATGAGTACGCCTTACTATGGGCCCCTACCTCCCACAGGCCCCCAAGTCTCCCTCCCACTCCAGCCCTCCCAACTCACCTGGCTTGGCTGGCTTGCCCAACTGCTCCTGCCCTCGTTGGCTACTGGGGCCCGCCCCCAACAGAGGGTCTGGGGCACTTGCCCACCCCGCCTCATAGGCAATACCGCCTATGAATATATTGTCCTTTCCTTTGCCCTTCCACACAGCTGGAGAAGAGGTGCAGGGAGGGCAGAGAGCCACAGCTCTCAGCAGCAGGGGTCCTGTAAGCAAAAAGCCATAGGACAAATGGCTTGATTCTGCAGGGTCCTGGGCCCAAGCATGTTAGCACCTTTAAGCCTGACAGTGACATCTTATGTTTGCTCTTCACGGGAGTGCTGCTGATGACACAAGGCACTAAGGCAGGGAGGAACAGGATTCACAGCTGTTTTGCACCTGCTCTGCACTCACTGGCTGCACAAGGCATGAAGCAGGGGATTAGTTGCCTCCCAGGAGTCGGAGCATCTTCATTTGACTTCAGGGAGTTATTCCCCATTTGAAGTACTGCAAGCAAGATCAGAATCGGCCCAGCTTCCACTTCGCTCAGGCAACTACCTAGTACCACAACAGGAAAAATCTCATTTTGCACCATACCCAGCATGTCCCCATCTTGTCCCACTGCTTCTCCTTCTATGAAAAGAAAGGAGACTCAAAGAAATCTTTAATGGCTCAGACTGTTAAGAGTATAAAGTCAGAGCATGCTGCTCACCCCTTAATCAGCAGGGTTACAGTGACGGTGACTGTGAAATGATCAGGGAGATTAGAGAGCCTGCAAAGGCACAAATTGCAGTAAGAACAGGGGACTTAACTATCTTTATATTGACTGGCTACATTGCCTCAGAAAGGGATGTACACATGACATTTCTAGACACATTAAATGATTACTTCTTGGAGAAGCTTGTCAGAGAGCCCACAAGGGGAGCAGCAATTCTCAATTTAGTCTGCAGGATCTGTCCAAGAAGTGAATATAGCTGAACCACTTGGTAATAATGACCATAATGTAAATCAATTTAAACATGCTTGCAGTAGAAAAAATGCCAAAGAAATCCACTACAGTAGTATTCAAGTTTGGACATGGGAACTACAGTACACAAAAAGGAGAAAGCTAGTTAAACAGGAATTAAAGGCCCAGTTAGAAGGGTGAAAATGGCTGCAAACTGCCTGAAGACCATTTCAAAACACCATAATAGAGACTCAAATTAAATGCATATCCCAAAACAAAAAAACCTAAGATCAAAACAAAACAAAAACAAAAACAGGCAAACTAAAAAAACCCTGTGAGCAAGGCAGCATGGAGCCCACCCCCTTACCTTCTGCGCAAAGCCGAAGGCAGTGGGGCAGGTGCAGGAGTGCAAAACCAGACCTCTGCTCTGGGCCAGCCCTCCCTGCCCCCAGGGCAGAACAGCCAGCCCAGAGGCCAGGCTCTGCTCTCCCACCTGAGCCAGCTCTTCCACAGTGGGGTCAGGAAGAAGCCAGCCCCGAGGCAGGAAGGGAAAGGTCTTCCACCTCTGGGCCAGCCCGCCTCATCCCTGGGCAGAACAGCAGGCTCAGGGGAGGGGTAGAGCACGGGGCCCAGCCTCTGGGCCAGCTCACCCTGCACCCCCACAGGATGATTAGCCCCAGCCACCACACCCCCCTAGGGGCAGCCTTAATGGCAGGCCAGGAAAGAATTTGAAGACCAACTAGCTAAGGACACAAAAACTAACAGCAAACATTTTTTAAAGTACATCAGAAGCAGGAGGCCTGCCAAACAAGCAGAGAGGCCACTAGAAAATTGAGGTGTGAAAAGAACTCTAAAGGAAGATCAGGCACCGAGGAGAAGCTAAATGAATTCTCCGCATCAATCTTCACTGGAGAGAATACGGGGGAAATCCCTACCCTGAGCTATTTTTTTAGGTGACCAATTTAAGGAACTGTTCCAGATTGAGGTGTCAATAGAAGAGGTTTTGGAGCAAAGTGATATACCAAAAAGTTATAAGTCACCAGGACAAGATGGCATTCACCCAAGAGTTCTGAAGGAACTCAAATGTGAAACTGAAGAAATACTAACTGTGATACGTAACTTACCACTTAAATTAGTCTCTCTGTATGAGATGACTGGAGGGTAGATAAGGTAAAACCTCTTGTTAAGAAAGGCTCCAGAGGCAATCCTGGCGATCACAAGTGGGTATACTTAACTTCTGTACCAGGCAAATTGGCTGAAGCAATAGTAAAGAACAAAACTATCAATCATCTAGATAAGCACAATATCTTTGGGAAGAGTCAACACAGCATTTGTACAGGGAATTCATGTCTTACCTATCTATTAGAATTATTTGAGGGAGTCAACAGCTATGTGGACAAGGATGACCAGTGGATACAGTGTACTTGGACTTTCAGAGAGCCCTTAACAAGGCCCCTCACCAAAGGCTCTTAAACTAAGTTACCGTGGGAAAAAAGGGAACATCCTCTTCTGTACCAGTAACTCATTAAAAGCTAAGAAGCAAAAAAATAGGAATAAACGGTCAGTTTTCACAATGGAGAGAGGTAAATAGCATGATCCCACAACAATCTGTACCGGGACCTGTACTGTTCAACTTATTCATAAATCATCTGGAAAAAGGGTGAACACTTGAGGTGGCAAAGTCTGCAGATGACACATTACTCGCAAAGTTGACTGAGGCGTTACAAAATGATCTCAATAAACAGATTAACTGGTAACAAACTGGCAAGTCAAATTTAACAGTGGTAATCGTAAAGTAATGCAAGCTGGAAAAACATAATCCCAATTATACATACAAAATGATGGCATCTAAATTAGCTGTTACCACTCAAGAGATTTCAGAGCTGTAGACATTTTCTGAAAACCTCTGCTCACTGTACAGCAGCAGTCTGAAAAGCTAACCATATTAGGAACTATTAGGAAAGGGGCAGATAATAAGACAGAAAATATCATTGTGCCGTTATATAAATCCATGGTATGCCCACACCTGGAATACTGCATGCAGTTCTGGTTGCCTCATCTCTAAAATGATCAATTAGAATTGGACATGGTGCAGACAAAGGCAACAAAGCTGATTAAGTATATGGAACAACTTCCATATGAGAAGAGAGGGAAAAAAAAGACTGTTCAACTTAGAAAAGAGATGACTAAGGGGGGAATGTGATAAAAAGTTCACCAAACCATGAATGGTTTGGAGAAAGTGGTGGGAAATATTGTTTGCCTCTTTACATAACAAGAACCAAGTGTCACCCTATTAAATTAAAGGCAGCAGGTTTAAAACAAACAAAATAAAATAGTGGAATTTGTTGCCAAGGGATGCTGTGAAGGCTAAAAGTACAACTGTATTCAAGAAAGAAAGATAAGTTCATGGAGTATAGGGCCATCAATGGCTATTAGTCAAGACGTTCAGGGATACAACCCCATGCTCCAGGTCTCCTTAAACCTCCAATTAACTAGAAGCTGGGACAAGATGATACAGAATGGATCACTCCAAATTGCCCTGTCCTCTTTCCCTGTGAACCAGCTGGTATTGGCTGCTATCAGAGAAAGGATACTGTATTCGATGGACCACTGGCCTGAGCCACTATGACCATTCTTATGCTCTTTCCCTGTGACCCTGGCCCTAGCTTCCCTTTCCCCCACCACTCAGTCACACACTGGTCTGGGTCCACAATGCAACTACTCTCTGCAATTAACCTTCTCTGAGTTTTAATTCTCTCTACGCTTTCAGATTACCCAGACGGAATTATCATGGCGTCATGTGCCACTTTAAGACTAACAGATTTTATCTTTTTCCTTCTTTTTTCTTTCATGTGTATGTCTCCTCAGCACGATCCATTTTTAATAGGGTTTCTACACACAATCAGACCATTGATGACAAACATTTTGTTTCTTTCCTCTCTTTCCCCTCTTCCCAAAGTAAATCGCTGTGGAGTTGTAATGTCTCACTGCACTGTATTACAGACAGACATCGCTGGCATGACACACAATAATAAAGTTGGCAGCGTTTGTTCTCCAAGAGCTTTGCTGCTGCTCATACACCTCCATAAGAAGATTTCAGACCTAGGCATCTTCCCTGTCTTTTTTGAAAGCTCACACCCAAATTTTACTCCTGCAGCTCATTCTGCTTTAATGACAAAATTGCCCAATACAAAATCTCAAGATACTGGGTGCAGAAACAATACAAATGAATCCCTGGACTCAGCATATCTCAGGCTAGTCCAGTCTCCTCTGGCTGTGGGACTAGATGGGGAGGAAAGCGAGATGAAGAAAACCTATTACCCCAACATCATTTCCCCTGCTCACCTCTGCAAGTCCTCAACCTCCCAGCTAACCCCTCTGCCTTTCTGGGAATAATGCAAACTGCAAGGCTACCTTGCACAAAAGAACTCATTTAAAACTACTTCAAGCAGGTGATCCAGCTTCAGGATGTGTTGTTCTAATGTGTAAATCCAGCATGACAACCAGGTTATTAATAATATCACCTAAGAGGTAGAAGATCAGGAAGCACGGCTCAGAGACCACAGTAATGAGTGTGAAGATAGAGAGAGAAAGATAGATAGATACATTTATTTTAAGGACAAGGCGTCACACTTCTTAATCTGTTTCTAAACTGATCGCACTTAAAACTTCTAAATGTAAAGCTGTAATTTAGCTCTGAAAAGAAATCTGCATATAAATACAAAACAGAGTACTGATGTCACTAGCTTCTTTTCCTCCTCCCTCTTCCCTCTCCTTCAGCACAGCATTTAAAATGGGCCAAAATTAAGCAGAAAAGGCTCTACTGTCTCCAGAGCTAAGATGTACCAGTTTGATTTGGCAGCTGAACAGCCTTCCACTGATTTGACACCCTTCCCCCTCCCCAAATTCTCCCATCCAACTGCAGCTGGAGATGTCGTTAGAGAAAAGAAGAGGCATTTCCTGTGTGGGTTCCCCCCCCCACATTCTTGGCACAAAGGGGAAGGGAAGGGGGGGTGAGGGAGGGAGTGATGGGGGGGAGTGGCAGCAGGGAAGAGAGAGAGAAGTGAGGGGGAAGCCTGGCTTGCCACCAAAACCCCTACAGACTGCAGGCTTCAGAAGTCAGAAAAGGCTCAATATTCTTCATCTCCTGAGATTCTCTATCACAAGTGACCTCACAGGCTGGGATTTCCCTAACATCCCCCTACATCCCTCCCAGAATTTCCCAACACCCCCTCAGTTGTCAGCTGGTAAGTGTTATACAAATTTAGTGAGCACTCCAATACCCCCGACACACCCCTGTAATTTCAAGTCCTGGGAAAGCTGCTGCTCAGAGGCCATAATGATGAAGGACCCATTTGCTATGCAATGGTGGCTTGACATATGGCAGTGACATTATGTCCTGGTAGGTTAATTTCTAAAAACTACAGGGTCGCTGGAAGAGATATCAAGGATTTGGCTAATCAACCCCTCAGGACCTCGGACATCACTAATGTTTTCTGAAAAAGTGACCTCCTGGTCCACATTAGAGGACAGCGTCAGCAGTCACAGCTCCCATCCCCTGCTCTAACAGCAAGGCACATCCTTGCTGCACCAAGGACACAAGCGGATTATGTAAGGTTGAAGCACTTCCCTTTGTGTGTAGAAGATTCCCTTTTGGGGGACGAAACTTCTTGTAAATATCTAGGCTAGTCTGCCAGACTTTTTTTTTTTTTTAAAGTTGCATTACTAGCCACAAGCTACAAGGAGGCGGGCAGACAGGCAGCTGTTTGTAACACTGACAAGCTACCCTGTCTGTCCTTCCATGCCAAGATGTATTGTAGAAAGCAGCCGCTTCCTCCATCACCACCATCACGCTGACCTCAAAAGGCTTCTGGCGTTCAGAGCTGCTTCTAGTGGGATGCTCTACGCAGCAAAAGCCGTAAGCTCTGCTACTGCAACCTGATATCCGTGACTTCACTTAGTCACTGTTCTCCAATACGGATCAAAGCCCTTGCAAAAGCTGAGTCAATCTGAACACTGTCTGTGAATTAAACAAATTCTTTGGTGGGTGGACAAGGACAGGTGAGTCAATCGGCCTAAACTTTAACCTACTCAAAAGCTGACAGGAGAAATATGGAAGGAGGAAAGGTAGATTTATAGGTGCATTTTGTTTAATCTGAGCATCATACCAGGTTAGCTTGGTGCACCATGCATGCTGTTTGTGTAAATGTCTCTTTTTCTTTTTAGGTATATTTTTTTCTCCTTACTCTAACCCTTGCCCTGGATCTCTTGAGGCACTACACTGAGTCTGAGCATCACAAAAGGGAAGGAACATGACCTTTACCTAGTGAATACACTCTTCTGCTCAGCAACAACGCAACAGCTCAGGTCCATTTATTTCCCTTCTGCCCCTACTCTTCCTCCTGGCAATGCAAGGGGAAGAATTTTCTTCCTCATTAAGAGCCAGACCCTACTCTCTCTGAAATCTATAAAGATTTTAACTCATTCTATTCTCAACATCATCCTCTTATTATAACAGTGACCCTAATAAAGGTTAAGGCCTTATTGTGCTAGATGATTTGCACATGCACCCACACCATTAAAACCAGTCAGTTATTAAGAGAGTTTAATCTAAGCAGACAATACCAACGTGGTACAGATGGTCACAGAAATATTGAGGTGACCATGGTCACCCAGAAAGTCTGTGGCAGAACAAAGAATTGAAGTCAGATCTCCCAAGTACCAGTACAGCAGTTAAATCACAAGGCCATCTTTCCTCCTCCACTTTCATGCACTCAGAACTTTCTCAATAGGGTTGATCTATTCAGATGTTGAGCAGGAGATAAGCAATATACAAATGGGAAAGATCCGTGGTGGTTGGGTTTTGTTTTGTTTTGTTTTTAAACAAGCAATTCCTTAAAATACCATGGGTGTTTTGATCAGCTGCCGCTTTCAGGGCGGCAGCAAAAGTATGTTCCATCTGGAGTCAGGTTGTTTTTTTCTTTTCCTCCCAAACAAAATGAAAAAGAGCAAGATACAGATATGGTATTGATTTGGCTTTTTATATAAATTGTTACTGACACCTTCACATATACCATCTCATTCCTTTGAGGGCACTAATCTTTTCTTATCTGTAAATGGCTTCGTACTCAGAGACATGGCAGTAATATGCACTTGGCAGGCAGCACAGAAATGGCTTAATGCAGTCTGATTTCAAGACGATTTAGTGGGTCACCTCCTACTGTTCCATTCTGCAGGCACAGAATCTCATTACCATCCTGATGTTTCACAAGGGGGAGTAAAGGAGGGGAGCAGTTTTCAGAAGACCAGGGACCTTCACAGGAGTCACTAATGTTTCCATCTCCAAGCTCAAAGTTGGTGACTGTGACCATGGGGCTGGTTCTCGGCAGCATGAAGGCCACTTTCAAAGTTCTAGCACCAAAAAGGGGTCTGAAAGGGACCTCCCTAGCTGGTGAAGAGCCTTAATATCAGCTTTGTTTTCAGGCAAAGGAATGACACGGAGGATGTGTGCACACGTGTGTCAGTGGTGTGGTTGTAGTGCTTCAACCCACAGGAAACAGAACTTCCCCTGAGGCTTACACTAAGGGCAAGGATATGAGCCATAATATGGGGAGTCCAAGGTTAAAGCCACCTGGGCCTCCCCTTGATTTCTCCCCCAGCGCACACACTGAGAATCAGGACCTGCAGTCTAAAGAACTTCTGAGCACCTTGAATAATACAAACATGCAGGTAAGAGGAGAGGTGGCTGGCTTGCACTCTGAGTCTTCTGTGGCTCTCACAACAGTCGCTCATTAAAAAAAATTCAAATCCTCCATAAGGAAAGCTGGCATTAATGTTACAGCAGGTAAGTACTATTATAATCTATGAAGGTAATCTGAACAGCTTTCTACACAGGAAAGGAACCTTTGGGCGCAGAATCAAGGTCAATTCACTCCCATAAAACTGAGCTAGGTTACTTACCTCCCTGTACAGAACCTGCACTCCTACACCATAGCTCAGGATCCAGGTGCAGGAGCATGGATGTGCACCAAGCAGTCAGGGGAAACACCATTTGTCAAGGAAAGGAGGATTAGGGATACAATACAGAAAGCAGCTTCTGTTAATGCTACAGATCCGCATGAGCTATATCACACTGGATGCGTATCTCCAGAGCTGTAACTAGATCAGGGAGACCCAGGCAAAGCTCCCAGCACTGAGTTTTTGAGGGCACCCTGGCCAGCAGCTGCAGATCCTACCAGGCCCCGTAGGAACATTCCTCCAGGCGCCAGGCTGGGGGAGTTAAAAATCTCCCGCCCTGTCCCTTAGCATGCTCAGATGCATGCTGGGTTGGGGGAGAAGGGGAGAATGGGATGGATCTGGCTCCCTGCCACCTTCCAGCAGTGGCAGAGGACAGATCCAGCTCCCCTGCTGCCGCTGGAGCAGGACCGGGCTGGGGAAGAGATTTCAGGGTGCTTGCTCCAGACGCCATAATCTCTAGCTCCAGCACTGCATAACTCTGCTGGCCACAGTGTATTGTATTGTCAGGTGAACTCTTGAGTTAGTCTGCTGAAAATTTGAAATTTCTCTCATCTGGAAGTCATTCCACTCCCCTTTTCTTAGAAATTGAACTAGAGAAGGTAGCCAACTACATGACAAAATAGTACACACAGCCACACAGCATATTTCATAAACAAATTTCACATTCTCTCTAAAGGCTCAAGAGGGTATAGGCAAAATTCTCCCCTTTTACAGCTCCCACAGCAAGGAAGTAGATATCTGTGCCTAGCAGACTTTCACCTTCCAAATGTCCAAGGGATGGAGATTCCACAAAGACACAGTGAGAAATTTAGGCCCTGATCAAAACTGTAATAGTGATCCCGTTTCTACCAGCTTGCCTTCACTAAGTGCGTCTCCCCACTTGTGTCTGATCCACACAGAAAAACCCTTAACTCGATGTAGGGGGTGCTTTTAACTCCAATCAGCTGACCCATCTAGGGGTGTAGGTTAATGCTTCCGTTAGCACAACCAGTTGATTGCTAACACAACCAATCTGTAGCATGGACACAGTCTAGCCTCTCTTAAATGCCACTAATCCTGCGATGCCTTCCCACAATTCTCCATCTCCATTACAGGACTAACATGTTCTCCCACCAGGGGCGCCACTGGAGCCTGGCACATGGGGCCCATGCCCTGAATCTTGGCGCCAGTGCCCCAGGTCCTGGCATGGCCCCTGCCTCTCCCAGTCTCCAGCCGGAGATTCGGGGCCCAGCCGCCTGCAGTGGCGGCCGGTCCTTCCGGCCCCTTCCTAGGCTGGGTGGCCCCGCGGCCGCTCCCTGCCCTGTCCCCAGCTGGGGATCTGGGGCCCAGCTAGCGCAGCAGGTGCCAGAGGCTGCGTCTGGCCCGAGCACCAAATCAGGGCCAGGGGCGTGGCCTACAGTCAGGGGGCAGGGCCTGGGCCAGTGCCCTGGGTCCTTCCCCAGGGCAGTGATGCTCCTGTCTCCCACAGTTCACTGGGAAGGAATTCATAGAGAAGCCTCAGCTTATTGGAGTGCAAAAAACAGTGGGATATGCCTCCAGAAGTCTCAGGGCAATGCACGAGTGCAGCACCAGTGTGGACACATCATACTAATGTCTAGGTTCATCTCTTTGGAGTTAGGTTAGGTCTACTCTAAGAATGCTGACCCAGTTCTCTCTCTTAGGGATGTAAAAAATCCACACACCCCAAGCAATGTAGCCGACTTCACCTCTATGGGCACACAGTGCTAGTTGACAGAATTCCTCCATTGACCAACCTATCACCTGTTAGGGACAGTTTCCAAGCCACGGTGCGACTAAGGGACTCAGGGTTGCCCTCACTGAGGGCAGGCTAGTGCTGGGTCTGTGGGAGGAGAAGACAGGGCCAGAGGCTACTCTCTGAAGCCTTCCCACCTCAGCCCCAGCCCCAGCTGATCTGCCCCCAGCCGGAGGTGGAGCCGCCTGGTTCATGGTGCAGCCTCCAGTGCAGCCCCCCATGCCCACTGGCTCTGGAAGACCATGTTGGAGGGAGGCTGCACCACAAAGAGTGGGACCTGCCATCCCCCATCCCTGCTCCAAAGTCAGGGTTTGGGGCTTTAGCCCCAGTAGGCCCCGCATTAATCAAGCTCTAGTTCACATCAAATTTGTGCTATGGTAGCGGTTTAAATGCAGACATAGCCTAAGGCCTCACCTACACTACCAACATAAGTTGACCCACATTAAGTCAGCTTATAGCCACCACATTAATTACGTATTGCAGTGACTGATGTTTATTCTACCCTCCTTGAAACTGTGGTTCATGTCCTCACCAGTAGCACTTCCACTGACCTAAGAGGGGCAGTGTAGGGAGCTGAGAGCCCCATCTGACCCACAGAGTAAGGAGGGCTTGCCTCCCCTTCCTGTTCCTCATCGTGAGCCAAAGGAAGTTGCGCCTAGGGCTTTCAGCCACCAGTGAGTGTGGTCCAGCTGCCCCCAGCTCCCCCCCCACTC
Source organism: Podocnemis expansa (assembly GCA_007922195.1). Classification (NCBI taxonomy): domain Eukaryota; kingdom Metazoa; phylum Chordata; order Testudines; family Podocnemididae; genus Podocnemis; species Podocnemis expansa. Next base: position 14,687,709 of record ML681963.1, on the reverse strand, counting down.
CCCATGGGAGAAGTGACCCGTAGCTTCTCACCTAACTCGCAGGGGGTCCAGACACTCAGCAGAGGGCAGCTGGGGTCTAGCTGCTCACCCTTCTAGGACAACAGCTAACAACTACTGTAAGGAACACAAGCATCTACACATAAAGCTAACTTGGTCAACAAAACTCTTTAGTGTAGACCAGCTCTAAAGCTAACTCAAGAGAAGCAACTTAAATTTAAGTAACTCGAGTCAATTTTGCAATGAAGACAGACCCAGTAAAGCCTCTCAGCCTGCAGGATTCTGAAGAACTTCATAAACTTAAGACTACACATATGGAAACTTCCCTTCTGTGTGCATGTTTCCTCACTGATGAAACAGGGATAAGGATAGTGATCATCCTTTGTGGTGTGCTTTGACATCTATGCACAAGAAGTGCTAAATCACAATAATGCATTATTAAGTATCTCTTTAAACCCTTTTCCATAGTCCAATATTCAATCCTCCAATTAGATGCCTGAGCACTAGGAAGGAAAAAGGGAATAACACGGCTGCCTATTCCTACCTCCTCCATAATAAAAATACTAGCTAAAGTGTTTGTAATGGTGCCTTGATAATAAAACAGATCAGCCTACAGTCATTTGCTCCTGCAGTTTCTCCTTCACAGGTTGATTAGTCCTTCACCACTATTGCCTGTGCAATTGGGCTAGGTTAAGAAATCATGGTTCAATATTTGTGGCAATGTTAAGCCAATGAAAGATGGTTAAAGTCAGTGGGGTGGGGGAGGAAACAGTAAAGCCTTCTAGTGCATGCTTATTTTCTTGAGCCTTTTTTATATAAATAGCCATGATCAGTTTGTTCTATGAAAAAGGAGGCAAATCCCCTCCTTTTTATAGGAAGTGGCGGTCTGGAGTTTACCAAGCAGTAATATCCATGCACAGATAAACACCCAGACAAAGCTGCAGTGATTATCTCTGGTGTGTGGATATTACTGTCAAATACACTCAGATACTCCCAGCTGTTATCAGCATTATTTTGTGTTACAAAATGAGAAAAGCTACAAACTTCCGAACTGCCAGACCAATATCAGTTGACTACAGCTCTTCCTTCAAATGTTAATCACCCAAGCATTTTACACCCAATTACTGAGCCCCAGTAGGTAAGTATCCTTGATGTGTCTTCACACTCAGCGACAGACTACAGCACTTAAGCCAATCACCACCCCTTGATGACTGACATCACCCAATGAACCAAATCTGCTTCTCTTTTTTTCACCACAACAGTGAGCTTGCTGATTCAGTCTGCCTTTCCTTCTTCCCCTTACCCTGAGGATAGTGTGGAGAACAGAGAAAGAATGGGGCCAATTAAATGAAGGAGCAGGTGGCAGCCAAGTGGGATCATGGGAAGATACAAAATTTCCTCTCTTCTTAAGGCTTTGCTATCTCTGCACTGAGCCTGTACTTATAAACCAGGTGCTGCTTCATTCACCCCGTTTCAGGGTTAGCCATGCCACGCAACTCCTGTCTTGTGACAAAACAAAAAACAAACAAACAAACAAACAAAACAAAAAACCACCACACCTCTATCATTTTGCATAACACAATGCATGATTCTGGGTCTCTTATTCAAGAGAGGCAACAAGCATAAAATACACTGTTGTGTCTTACAGCTGCATGCACAAATTTAATTTGTTTCTCTCAGTATGTGTGTGTGTTGTATGAAAGGAAATCAGTCCAGATAATGTGGTGATTAGCACTGTGGAAATAACAAGACATACAGAGACACGCATGTTCTGACCTCCTCTTTTTCATCTCCCTTGTTAAATGTATAGTAATAACGGACATGGTGCTCAGAAAAATCTGTCAGACAGAATTAAGTTAACATTTATTGAGAAACAATTAAAAAGTCATCATGATTGTCAGAAAGGTCTAACAGAAAACACTTTTTCTGCCTACTGTCCTCTTTTTAACCCCTATTCTTGGCCCTTCCTTTGGCGATACTTATCTTGCACAAACAAAATTACCTTTGACAGCAGCAGCTAAACCTCCAAACACATTGAAAAAAAGCTCACTGACTACAGGGAGTGAGATGCCACAGACAAAATCAGAGAACAGCCAAGAAAAACAAGTTTAATTAAAGACACTTTTGCATAATCAATTTTCCCTTTTGTATGAACGTCTAACCTGCATCTGAAATCTCTGACACAATTCAGAAATGACACAGGCAGGTCCTGTAAATGAGAGTGGGCAACATGTTATGAAAAGCCTGGTGCTATGAAGTGCTCAGCCCCACCTTCAAACCCCAGTGACTGCAAGATCCAATTGTGGGTGGGAATAAATATTGCAGGCTATGAGATGGTAGCTGCATGCAGCAGAGTTCAGTTCCAGTTTTATCGAACTCGGTGACCATATAAGACACAGAAAATATGGTTCTATTGTGGCAGCACCTAACGTTCACAACCTAACTCATTTGTGCTGGTGGTGCACATGTGTGAGACATAAGGATTCCAGACTATGGACTAATTTATCTAGACCAGGCGTGGCCAAAATGCAGCTAGGGAGCTCCTGAATGAAAAACTGTGGCTCCCAGAAGAACGTCAGCAAATCAGTTTAGGAAAGCAGCCCCAACCTAGCAGTTCAGGAGGGGGTCGGGATGGTGGGGAGAAGCATGTCATGGTCGGGATTTTAAAAAACTCACCGCTAGCCTGCTGTCTTCTAAATCGAGCAGCAGCTAAGTTTTTTATTATATAGGCCTAATTTTCATAGTAATCTTAAGTAATTATTAGAATCTGACTTTAGTAGGAGCAACATTTGTCCTCTTTTTACGATAAAATTAAAGTGTGCAATGAGTTTTAAACTGAGTAATTTTGGAGTAGGTAAAAGTGTATGGCTATATGCCTCAGTGTGGCTCTTGAAGGTTTAGTAATCCACTTGGGTGGCTCTTGAGTTCCAGAAGCTTGGCCACCCCTGATCTAGGCAATGCAAACACAAAGTAGGAGGGAAAACAGAAAGGTGAAGCAACTTGGTCGAGGTCACACACCAGGTCAGCGGCAGAACTGGGAAGAGCATCCTGGTTTCCTCAGCCCCAGCATAGTGCTCTAGCTACCCTGATTCAGAAGAGTCTAAAACTCTTAAACAGACTCCAAGAGCCAAATCACTTACACCAGGTCGGAATGAAGCTGAAGCAATGTAAACTGAAAGCAGAATCAGGTACCGCACTTGTATCTGGTGGCTTCTGTTTTCAGTAGATGGACTGAACAGCCAATACCAATAGTGTTTCATTACACACACACGAAATCAAGACGGAAGAATATATACATATATGCATACACATATTCCCTTACATAACCACAAAATCTTAGAAGATTTGTTATTTTCACAATATTATAAGGAAGAAAAATGAATGGCATAATAAAGGCTGTATTCACACACACGGTTATTTCAAAACAAGTTGTGTCGAAACAACCTGTTTCGAAATAACGCCTTATTTCGAAATAACATTTCGAATTAACAAAATGTTACTTTGAAATAAGAAAAAAGCAGGAAATGAAATAGCACAGCGCTGCTGCCCGCCGGTGCCTGCAGAGCCGGGCTGCGGGCACAGCTCTGCAGGCACCAGCGGGGAACAGCACCGGGCAGTGCTGAACCCTGCAGGTGCCCGCTGCCCCCCTTTGCAGGCACCAGCGGGGTACAGTGCCGGACAGCGCTGATCCCCCCCGGTGCTTGCAGCCCCCCTTTGCAGGCACCAGCGGGGAGCAGCGCTGAACCCCGCCGGTGCCTGCAGCCCCCCTCTGCAGGCACTGGCGGGGTCCAGCGGGGGGCAGCGCTGAACCCCCCCGTGCCTGCAGCCCAGCTCTGCAGGCACTGGCCAGGGGACACCCCTCAGCACCCTGGCCAGGGTGCTGAGTGTTCCCTGGCCAGGGTGCTGAGGGGGCAGCCCTTGACCTGTTGTTTCGGAACGTCTTGTTCCGAAACAACATGTTCACACGAGTTGTTTCGCCCCCAAACGGGGTTTAACTTGTTTCGAAACAACAGTGCGTCGTGTGAACATGTGTTTTTTTTGTTTCGAAACAACAAGGTTGTTTCGAAACAAAAGTGCTGTGTGAACACAGCCAAAGAGACTTGGTAGAACAAAGTGAAAACCCAACTCACAGGCATAGCTGTTTTCTTGGGTAGGGAGTAGCTTATGTGGTTTGTTTTTAAATCAAGAGCACTAGTGTGTAACACCAGTGTATAACTCCAGTGTGTAACAGTAGCATGTCGCATTTACCTGCCCTCTTTTTCCATGTGCATGGACGCCTGTAAAAATTCCTGCATGCTATTTGCAGGCAAGGTCACTGTGAAAGGGCATGGCTGTGAGCCAGGGTGTTTTTCAGCAGAGCTGCAGGGAGGGGAGGGGAAGCTCAGGAACTCAATTATAAGTTTCTACAGTCTAGCCAGGAGGCTGCAAGCCCAGACTGTGGCTGTTCTGTCCTCAGTACGCACTCCCTCCTCCTCCTCTCCCCCCCCCCATCTCCCTCAGTCTGCCCAGCTTGTCTGCCGCCTCAGTATGGCTGACGCATTTCACAGGCATTCTTAAAGTCACAGTAGAGTATTTATGGAGAAAATGCAGTTTCCCCTGATGGCCTGATAAATCCATATGTGGTTTTCCGGAATGACAAACTGGTATGCAGAATGCGTGTTGTATATCCTTTAACAGTCATTCTGGTTATTAACAATAGGAATTAATATTAACAGACTCCTTTACGGCAACCCTGCCTAGCAAACTGCCAACCTAACTGTGAATCTATTAAGACAGTCCCGTCCTGTTAGCACTCATTTATGCAGCTGAAATGTGCAGCCACTCCTTCACAATCCAGATTCAAGTCAGGTCACTCCTTAAAAGCTCTGTTTGTCTGAAGGCACATGATTCACAGGCAGGCTGTGCCACAGAAGTGATGCAGATTATAATCTTACCAGTTTGAATTACTACAGACTCTCGGCCAAAGGAAACCCACTCCAAATAATCCTGTGCACAATATCCAGATTTAGCTGTGGCATTCGGAGTAACTTTCCTGAACCTAAAGAAAAGTCTGTGTAAATCCAAATCTTTCTCTCTCACCAACGTAATACCTCACTTACCTTCTCTCTCTACTATCCTGGGGCCAACACAATTACAACACCACTGAGTACAGTTCCCAAAGACGCTCCTGGGCCAGACAAACCCTTAACATTGATTTAAGGAAGCATTTCAATTAAAAACATGGCTGCTTTTTATATACATATATTAACATGTGGTGCTTCATGTTCCGAAACCTTTACCTATGTCACTTGTACGTTTTTGACCTGAATTCACATTTTACAAAACCAGTAGCAAGCTGCTAAACAAAGTCAATATTCTGGCACACAAAGCCACCCAGCATACACTGCCTGGGAACAGAATTAAAACAGGAGCCTTTCAACAACATAGCCTCCACAACATAGTTTCTCACTGCCATTCAAAAACCTAGGAAGTTCCTTACAACATACATGCATGGGGCACAAAAAGCACAGTTCCAAAGGGTACTACATGATTTGAACTTTGCAACAGAAAACAGTAACATTCTTAACCCTCTTAGGACCACAGTCACGCATTGATCTGCTGAACGTGTTACCCCTTCTCCTCTCCGCCAAGCATTCATTTGACTAGCTGGAAAATACACAAGTTCAAATACTTTAAACAAAAGTGTGAGTGAAGCTATAGGGAGGCTACAAAGGTAAAATACCAGCAGTGTTTTCTACCACAGTGGTTCTCAACCACTGTGTCAGGACACATTCCACACAGCATTAAGTGTGTCGTGGCAAGCAGGGGAGATGACTGGATTTGGTTTGGGAGAGGTGGGCAGGTGTGTCCTGTAGAGTCATGATATGCCATCAAGTGTGTCACAACCTGCAAGAGGCTGAGAACCACTGTTCAAGAATGCCTGTAAACAGGACAGCAATTCCTAATTACTCACAATGGATTCTCTGCTCATGTATGTGAGCCAGCTGTGTAAATGGTTTTAGAACTCCAGAAGCCTGGATCTGCTCTACACCAGGAGGGTTTCTTTGGGGCCAAATTCTACTTTTAGAAAAGCCAGAGTAGCTCCTGTGACATCAACTCACACCAGCATGTCTGAAATCAGAATCCAAAGCAATGTTTTTCAGGTCATATTGCTGTAATTTTTAGATCAAGGTGGCTGAGCGCTGCTTGCCTGAGAATGAATTCAGTCACAGTGAAGTCCTAAAGGCGTTGTTACATGCCAACTGGAGGAAGTGATTAAAAATTAATGCAAGCTGAGAGATACAGAAACCTGAAAGGGTGTGCCCGTAAAACACACTTTCAATCTGTCTCGTCAGCAGATTTTTTTTCTTCTCTTCTGCTTCTTATAATCCCAGTCTCATGGGAAGCAGTTGGGGCATGAACTCAGTGTTCTCATACAGATTCACCCCCTGACCACCTAAAAAACAAGAAACTTCATGTCTCTCTTTCTAGATGGGGATAAAGGGGGGGTTCGGGGGGCAGCTAGTAGTTGGGCCCAATTCTGTTTGTGAAAATTACAGCACTGGAAAGTGTAATCTCTGCAAAATTCTTCTCTAAATGTCTGGGGGTGGACTGCCCTCACACAATTCTCTTCTTGGGTTGTTTGTATTAAAAGAAATGCCTCCTTAAAGCAACTCTGAAAGAATCCAGCATGTCTGTTTCTCAGAGCCCCTCTGTGGCTGGGCAGTTGTGGTGTAAGATGGAGAATGTACACTCAGTAGGAAAGTGAAAGGCAAATGTATGGCTTCCACTGAGTTAAGTGCAGGGTGCAGTACCTCATTATGCAGCTAACAAAAGGGCATGTAAGAACCCATGCTCAGGTACTTTATCTGGCTGATAAAATATTTTAAAGCATTAGTGGAGGAATGCCTCTCTCCAACATCTTAAAAATGTTGCTTTCCCTTAAGCTGAAACCACATTCACTTTTCCTAGAACAGGCAACAATGAATGGATGTTTCATGGCTATGTGAATTTTAACAGTTTAATTTGTGAATATGGCTTTCTTCTATGGGACAGGAGAAAGATTCAGTCCGATTCTCCTAATTTGTCCCAACTGTTTATGAAGAAAACCACTTATTTTCAGTTTTGACACAAAATAAAAGGGAGCTGGAAATCACATATTGGTAATAAAATCGGTGGCTAAGCTTCACTAACATTCACGGAAGGTCTGGACCTCTCCCCTGCCACTTTCTCCTCCAAGTACTTGAAAATCGCAGCATCCGTTATGGTCATATCACTGACAAGTAAGAGCTGCTTCTGTTCCTCCCAATGCAGGGTCTTGACCTGTGACTTTTGCCCTTGCCAAACACTCTAACTCTTCTATATACCATCCAGTGCCTCTGGGACTTCCAATTTTTGTTGCTTCATGTACACTGCTGGCAATAAAATGAGAGCTGGAAACTAAATGTAAAAAGGAGTGATGCTAAATACACTGTGACCTATACATTGTGACAAAACCTTTATCGTAAGGATACCATGTTATATTACTGAGAGGAGTGGCTTGGAAAGAGGTTCCCGCTGTTCAGGGTATATGCCAGAAAACATGCAAGGAGTCCTGAGGCACTTAAAGATCAGCATATTTATTAATTGACTGACTTTCGTGGGAGAAAAATCACACTTCAGACGCTTTATGTAAGAAACAAATTTGTTAGTTTTTAAGTGTCACAGAACTCCTTGTTAGTTTTACTGAACCAGACTAACACAGCTGCCCCTTTGGAACTTTCCATCAAACATTTCATTGATTTCCATAGGAGTAAAGAACTCAGGGTTTGACCTACAGGGGTATTTGCATGTGATGGCCCAGAACAAAATTCCCTCCTTCCTTTTCAGGGGTAGAGCAGGTTGTTACTTTTCTTAATTGTTCCTGGTGTTCCTTGCAGTTTGCTTGATTTTGGAACACCAAATCCCATCATTTTTAAAACTCTGGTTACCATGGCAGCACAGAATGTAGCTCTTAATGGTACACATTCTTTTGACAGGAGTCTGGCTGCTTCTTTTTTTTTTTTTTTTTAATGCATCTCCTCTGAGGATCTCATGATATAATGACAAAAATGCTTGGAAATAGCACACAAAGAAAATGGTGGCTGTGAAAGAGGAAAAGTTAGGCGGAACAGGCAGTCAGGGCACTTCTCTTTTGAAGACAGAAGCACATTTCAGATGGTCTCAGGGAGGATGTAAACATCGCCAAGTCAAGCCACTTTCTTTGCAGAGGCAGTTAACAGTACTGTACTCAGCTTTTGTTTCCCTTTGAAAGGTCTTACACTGGCCTGATTACTCAAACCCAGAACTTTAAACCTTGAGCAAGCTTTCAAAGAACGACTGGAAGAGATAAGGGACAGGTTTCCATGCAACCAGGCAGACAAAAAGTAACTGTACTACCCACCCCCTTGCCCCCTCCCTCACCTCCACTCCCTCTTCTCTTCTAACTATCTGCCAGAGCTCCTAAGGGCACAGCAGGAAGTGGGCAGGGCAAAATACAGTCATTGCTAGAGGAGGGCTGATCTATCTGGATGACTGAACTAACAATGACTTCAGCATGACACAAGATTCCACTCTGCAAGGTGGCGTACAAGAGATACCACAAGGCTGAGACTCCCAGGATCCTCTTTCTTCAGGGCCTGTCTTTGCACACAAGTTGCTGACTTGTTCATCAGGGATGTTCTAAACTAGTGGTTCTCAACCTTTGGCAGGTCACAACACACTTGGTGGCATGTTGTGACCCTACAGCAGTGGTCATGGCGCAACCCCTTAAGTGTGCTGCCAGTGGCGGTGGTGTCCAACTCCTGCCGGGGTCCAGGGCCGCTGGCAGCAGCTGGGTCCGGTCTCAGCCATGCTGTGGGGACCATCAGCAGCAGAGGGCATGGTGCCGGCCAGGAGTCTCCTGCAGCAGTGGGGTCTGGGGGCCGCAAACAGTGGTGGGGTCTGGTCTGGGGGCGGTAGGGAGTCTGGGGTCCACCAGCAGCAACGAGATCCAGCCCCAGCTGTGCAGCAGCAGCGGGGTCTGAAAGCTGCCAGCGGCAGCAGCAGGTTCCGGCCCCAACCGGAGGGGCCCCAGCAGCAGCAGGATCCAGGAGCCACCACTGGTGGCAGTGGGATTCGGCCCCTGATTGTTCCAGGGTCCAGCGGTGGCGGCAGGGTCTGGCCTGGGCACAGGTCCTGGATTTGCCACTAATGGCAGTGTCCAGCCCTGGCCAGGATCCTGGGGTTGCAGGCAGTGGCAGGATCCATCTCCCGGGCTGCCACTGCCAAGATCCGGCCTGGCTGGGACCCGGGGACATTGCTGCCAGCAGGAGCAGCCAGCCAGGGATGCCACCACCATGGTGAGGCTAGGCTGGGCTGGATGGGGGAGGGCTGACAGGGGCCCCAGTGAAGCTGATAGGGTCTAGCGGGAACAGCAGGGAGTCGTGTGGGGGAGGAGGGGCACTGAAGAGGAAGGGCCACCGTGAGCAGTCAGGGAGGGGAGGGGGCCCCTTTGGGAGGCAGGGAGCCACAGCGGAGTGTCAGCCCTACGGGCAGGAGAGTGGGGGAGAAGGTGGTGCTGCCTGAAGCTGGGATGGGGGAAGTGTGTGCTGGGGAAGGGGATGGAGCTGTTGGGGAGAAGAGGCTGCTGAGTGTGAAGGAGCTGCTGGGGGGGAAGGCACCACACCATGTCCCCTGCCCTCCCACCTCTAGGTTCCCCCCTGCCACCCTGCATAGCCACTCCTGCCCTCCCTTCCCTCTCCTCTCTTGCCACCCTTGCCCTGCTCCCCATCCTGCCTTGCCTTGCTCCCCAGATGGCCACCCTTCCTAGCTCTGTGCCCCACACTGTCTCCTTCCACCCCACATAGCTACCCATGATCTCCCCTCCCCTTTCTTGCCACCGCTGCCCTGCTACACCTACCAACCCACATACAGTATTTCCCTACCAGTGTGCCATGGGTAATGAATATTCATGATTAACTTGAATATTCATGAGTTAATGGTTGTGTGCATCAAAATAATTAGTGGTATATCAAGGTGTGCCACAGCAAAGAAAAGGTTGGAAACCACTGCCCTACAGAACATACTAGCCTCCTCCCACCTCCCAGCCCTCCATGACACAGCACAGTGTGGAGACACAGTGGTTGAGAACCACTGTTCTAAACTAAAGAGTCAGCCAATCTTAACAAAGATGCTGAACTCCTTCCCTTGTTGAGTGGAGGGTACTCAGCGCCTCATGTAATCAAGCTTTTAATCATTCGCACTGGGGTTCTGAGCTTCAGTTCCAATGGGCCTGCAGCTTTTGGACTGCTCCAAAGTTTTTGGGTTGTAAAAGCTGGATGAGTATCTCATGCTAACTCCCATAGCTCCTGCCTTTCAACCAGACTACAACTTTCTTGCACCATTTCTGTTGCAGTAGGAACCCAGAAACGCAGGAGTGTGAAAATTAAAATTAAATTCAAAGTTGAATTCTTTCAGAACTTAAAAAAAGAGCTTAGTGTGAGTCTGGGGAAAGGCGTGGGTCACAGTTTATCCTCCCCATCAAACACTGAGTGCAAATAAATAAAAATGGTAAAGGTCTATACAGCTCGAAGTGCTTCATAACATTGTATAAGCATGACTGGCAGTAACAGAGACATGGATTTTAAGTCAATCTGTACAAACAGGAATGGAGTCGGTAGCAGTCAAAAACAGGACACAGGTGTCCTGACCCTTAGCCCTCTCCCCAATTCACACTAGATTACAACCACCCCTGCCCCTCCAAAAATCTAATGATGTGCTGTGTCAAAAAAATCAGACAGTCTGATGTCAAAAAGAAAGACACCCCTGACTAAAGGAGGATCAAAATGACAAAGCAATATACTGATTTTACCAAGGTCATAAGATGATGCCCGAAGCAGAATGGCAAAGCAACAGTTTCTCTCTCCTGTGATACTGAATTAAATTTCCAATGGTAGTTCTGTGCTTTGGGATGCCTGGATCTTTATAGGCTCAATTTCAGTGCCTTTAAATCATAGGTGTTTGGCATTTTCTGAAAATCAAGTCCCTTTAAGACATCCTGCAGTGCATGTGCAAAAAAAACTACAAGTCACTTTTGGAAAAGTTTATGTTAATTTGATACTGTTTCCCAGGATGTCTGCTAGTATTTCCACATTCAGAATACCTCAAACCACAGGAGGAGCCAACCCTTGGCACATGGGCTGACAGTGGCATGAGAACCCATTTGGAGCAGCACACAGCACCCTCTGCAGTGCCACAGAAATTATGGGTCCTGCCACTAAAAGCCACTCCAGACAGCTTCTCTCAGGGGCAGCTGGGGTGCGGAGGGTCCCTGCCATGCCCATGTTCCAGGCAAGGCGTGGAAAGAAGATGCCTGGAATGGCTTCTCTCCATGGTGTGCTGCCGACAAGGAGCCACTCTGGGTAGCTTCTTTCCTCAGTATGCCTGGGAACCCTCCAAGGGTAGCTACTTCAAGCGGCTTCTTCATGTGGCATCCCTAGGGACCCCAGTCCCCAGGCATGCTGTCAAGACAAGCCACTCCAGGCAGCTTCTTTCTGCTAGTGGCTCTTTTCAGCAGCATGCCAGGGAAGCACATCCCTCCCCTAACCCCCAGCCTTCAGCCATGGCTGCCACCAAATTTTCAGGCAGTCGCTGCTTTTACTTCTGTAGAGGGAGCCACCAGCACTGGCTGACAGGTGAGGAGGAGGGGCAAGTGCAGAGGTTGGCAAAGGTTGCTGACCCAATAACCCTGATCCCAGAAGAACCTCACCTTACATCTGCAAAAGATGTAGCAAAGTTAACTGGCAACATTCATTACTCTTAAGTCCTAAAATCTCTTAAAGAGTCCAGTTCGCTGTATATCGTAGAGAAGACCATTAATCAGCCCTGTCCACATGTATAGATCACCAAAGCCTTCTTTAAAATAAAATGCAGTTTGGGGCTAATCTATTCATTCCTGTACTTTCCCTTCAAACACACACCTTGCTTAGAACTTTTAAGAGGAAAAGGGGACATGGGAAGTGGTAACATAACAGGGGTGACAAAATTAACATGCATGATAAATCACAGGCCTTAAGAATAAAAGTGCTGTACTAGAAGGCTTGTCCAAGGAAAACTGTTACCATTTCAAAAGGAGACATGCTTCCAGTTAGTAGCTGTGTTGGAGTTCTCTCTTCCCCCACCCTTCACAAGCACTTCTTGTTGCCACAGCTGCACATAACAGCCATTGCCTGAGGGCTCAATGACATCAGAAGGGGAAAGGCTTCTGGAGACACATTCTATTGATTAGCTATTTGGCAAGTCTGTTTTGCCGGCTATGGTTAACCATTTCTGGCTTAAAAGAAATTCATCTCCAGTTAAATTCTGCACAAATATAAGTGAAACAAAATACACTTGATTCTCCTCTGGTCATTCCTTTGGCACCAGTGGAGTATGCTGTGATTTATACAGGTGTAGAGGGTAAGAAGAATCAGCCCAACATGTTAGTAAGAGACCTCCCTCACCAAATAAACAAACTGAGTCTCAATTAACTTTATTTCCGCCCATTCTGTAAATTCCCCCATCTTCATGCAATAAATGAATTTGTTATTCTCTTAGTGCCACAGGACTCCTTGTTTGTTTCTAATAATTGTACAGTTTTAGGTCATTCCCATTGACCATCATAGGTTCTCTATTATGCACCTTTTTTAAGTTGATCAACTACTTATGCAAATTCAGGACTGTGGAGTACACACTATAATACCATTTCCTTGCCATCTGCTCAAAGAATTTCTCACGGGTTAGAAGTGTCCATTTCTTCATTAGTGAAACAGGCCCTGCTAAAAACTAGTATTTTTAATCATTTGTACTATCTCCATTATTCATCTCCACCCCCAAACAGTCAGACATGCTTATAAATAATAACTATATGTATCCTTTTTACCATTTATCATTAGTTACCAAATTGACTAGGGTTACTCCAGCAAAATGCCAGCCATGGCTTTAATGTAAAATTTACAACTAAATTCTTCAAAGAAGGAAAGACATGAAAAATACACCCTGGAATTTAGGGGAGTTGGTAGCCGGAGAGATCCTAAGCTCTTTATCTGAAAAAAAAAGTCGGCCTCCATTTTCCATTTGCTACCTAATTTCTTTCCCATCCAATTAACCAATACTGTTCTCACATTTCTGTCCTACCTATCTGATGGAAACCATTCTGTCTGCACCTCCTATGCTAGAGATGCATGTTACCATCACTGAAAATACCAAAACAACAAGAAGTCTGGTGGCACTTAAAAGATAACAAATTTATTTATCCCACTTCATCAGATGCTTGAAGATGGGAAAATTACATGATCTTCCAGGCGCGATTTACAGTGAGTATGAACTCATTGCTGTGCTCTCGAAGTTGTCATAGCAATTCCTGTCCCCAACAGGAGTTGCTGAAAGCCAACTGCAAGCCATTTGCAATCAGCTTCTCCCAGTGTGTCCCAGAGGCTTAGAAAGTTGCTGGCAGATCCACAAGGTACTTGCACAAGGTACCTTGCATATCTGCCGCCAACTGCCAACGTTAATCAAGGTTAAGTGTAGACTAGGGCTAAGATATACACTATGCTGCTTTAGGAAGTCATCTTGTGCTTCCCATCTGTCTTTCATACCCATCGGTTGTCTCTTGCCTTAGACGGCAAGCTCTTCAAGGCTTAATTATGTTTGCACAGTGCTTAGTAAGACAGGGAAAGAGCCTGTAAGTGCTACAGCAATACAAACAATGAATAATAAAGGTACATGAACCAAGATTTTCAGAAGTGACTAGTGATTTCGGGTGCTCAATCTGGGATGCCTAACAATGCCTGAGAGCAGGTACTTGGCACTTTCTGAAAATCAGGCCCCTTTAAAGAGTCTAGAGTTCAGCCTCAAAAAAGAGAGACTGCAAGAGAGAAGGTGGATGAAGTAATATCTTTTAATGTACCAACTTCTGTTGGTGAAAGGATGACCTTTCAAGCTTACACAGGAAAAAAAAGTTACCTCACCCATCTTGTCTCTTTAATATCCTGAGACCAACAGAGCTACAACAACATTGCAGACAAGCAAACAAAAACAAAAAGAGGCAACTAAAATCACTGGCTACTTTTGAAAATCTTGGCACCTAATGCTTTGAACAGTTGAAATATACACAATGTTTTCCTAAGGCCTTAAATATCTGACAAGTGATTATAAAATAGTCTAAGCACTTCGGATGTTTTGTTAAAAAAAAAAAAAAATTTAAATATTAACAATAGGCAAGATGTGGAGAGGTACCTGCCAGCTGTTGGGCAGGAATAACAACTCATTCAGCTAAACTAACAATGTTTAGTGTTAATGTGTAGCAACTCAAATGACACTAGAAAGGATACTAAAAGCTCTGGCCCACTGGTCCAAGGATCTGTGAACTAGCAAAAGCTTTACACAGCAAGCACCAGACCTGGTATCAGGCAACAGATGTTAAGTCAGCCCCATTTGCAATGGAAAAGTCTCTCTTTTACTTTTTTATATTTTTTGTATGAATAGGCTTAGAATCTTCTTTCTTTCAAAATACGAAATTCATAGGTGCATGAAGCAAAACTTGGTCTACTAGTGGTAAACCCCAGAAAAGCCCATATTACAAGACCTGTGGCCTAAAGTCAACCAGGTTCCTCAAGAAGGGTTACAATAAAAAACCAAAATACCACAACACTAACATTGCATCGGCTAATGTAGTGTGCATCACTCTTAATGCATGTTTTTCAAACTGCACCTTCAGAACGGCCATTTATTTCAGTGACACCTGCAATTAAACTCTGGCAAAAAACCAAACCAACATTTCTATATCAGGAGGATCCTGAGATTTTTCTGTGAGCATGAAAGTGAAAATGGTGACTGGGACATCTGCATATTTTGACTTTCTTGTGGCTCCCTAGTAGGAATTAAAAGGGTGTTGAGTCTTCACATGAATTTTTTAATAATACATTTTTTCCCCCAAGAAAAATTAATGTTCTTCATCATAATGAAAGCTGGATTCTAAAGACACCTCTCTGTGTATGTTACTTTTCACCATTACCCTAGTCTGGCTACTTTGACAAGAAACCAAACATTTCTTTAAAGAATTCCTTGAGTGGAAAAAAGTACCCATAAATTATACAAGTTAATACAAACTACATTTAGCCTGTACCTCTCAAACATTATCCTTGGTAAAATCATCCTAATGAACTTGCTTCTTATTTCTTTAATGGTCTCCATCTATTTTCTCAACATGATACACGGAACAGCATGTTTGTGAATTCTTTTGCCCAAGAGGAGAAATGCATTGATATGACCATTCCTATCAGGCTGCAAGCCTTTTATTTATTTAAGATTAAGTACCCAAAGGATCCATTTAGAAGCTAGTTTGCTGCATTAGTTGGAAAGATACGTGGTGATAATTGGGGTTTGGTTATAATACATAAGGAACAATAGGCCAAAGGACTCTTGACTGGAAAAAAATACGGAGCCATAGTATTCAGGTACTTTACAGAATATCTGATTGATTAGTTTTTGGTTTTTTTCCTGTAAGAAGCAGGATCCCAGAGCCACATGGCAATCCCCCATGAGACATCACACCATTAACATCTAAAGTAGAGCAGATATGCTCCAGCGGAGCCTGGTAAGGTCATGCGGAGGCTGAAATATGTTTTTCAGTCAGATTGCAAGACATTTATCCAGCAAGATGCTTCCAATGCCAACGGCACAGTCCGAATAAAAGGCACAAGTGCACATCACTTACCTGTTCCAAGATCCAGCGGAGAGAACACAAGCATGGCAAGGAAAAACAAGAGAGAAAAAGAATGTAAGCAATACAGAGTGCATCAGACCTAGGCATTAGAATTAGATGCCCCCCTGCTCATGCAAGTAGGCCTCCTGGAAATGAATGGCAATATTTGCACAAGGAAGGTGATCCAGACTGGGGCCAAATTAGCTACATGCCCATATCCCACTTTGGCTAAGTGTGACATGTCCTGTAAGAGCCAACATGTTAAAGAATAGCTTTACGTTGTAAACAGTGTAGAAGCAAAGCTTGAAGCAAAGAGTCCTGTGGGCACTTTTAAAGACTGATGTATTTTTCGCATAAGCTTTCATGGTGAAAGCAAAAACCTGTATTAACATCCCATTAAATAACCTTCTACTTGGGTACTGCAGCCAAAAAAAAAGGGGGGGGGGGCTCTTATTTTAGATTAACTATTCAACAAACCTAGACTTGGCTTTAGAAACCCATAAGACAAGGATCAAAATTTTTGCTTACATGCTTTCCTAAATTGATTTCCAAAAGAGCTCAGGATCAACCAGCACCCACTGAAGTCAATGGGATTTTGCTAGGTGCCCAGCTGTTTTCAAAATCAGGTCACTGACTTAAGTCTCTAAATATGGATTTAGAACCATGACTTTAGGCTCTTTTTGCTTGGAAAATATTGGTCACCATTTTAGTCAACCTCCCACAATATAAAGTCATAGCTTTTCCTTTAGCACTGACTCATGAAAGCAAAAAAAGTCCTGAAAAATCTGTGTGTTTTAAGAATTTACTTGACATTAATGGAGATGGCTATTAAGAATTTTCACTGGGAGTAGCAGTGTTGTTTTAATGTGACAGAAAAGATGCAAATATGCTGCCCCACTCACTCCTCCCCACATTTCACTCCCCTTTTCCCAGAGCTCTTGCTCCAGATGGCTGTAAAGGCTCACAATAGCCCTAGCTTTCAGGGTTTTGCGCTGTTTTAAGGTTCTGTCTCTGGAAAATAAAGTAAAAATGCAGCTACCCTTAAATAATAAAATATGCCTTAAAGAGCCATGGCTGGAGTTATTTATAGATCTTTCAAATAAGCCTCATAAGGAAGATTCTCCTGAAAGACACCAAACCTCGTAAACAAGAGATAACATCTCTGACCTGTCTGATGCCCTGCTAGTGGTGGGGGTGGTCATGAAATAGGAGTCATGAGAAACAAGCTAAAGGCAGTTAAAAAAACGGCTATGACCTTTTGAACTGTGGGTCTTTTACAACAGTGCAGAACTAGAGCTACAAGAGGCATGTAGGAGTGTGTGGTTAGACTTAAGTCAGCTGTAACTAATGCAGAAGATCCCTGGGTTTGAAGGAATGGGTGATGTGCAAAGGCAAAAGAAAAGCAGCTGTGGCATCATGGCTGCATGTTACTACTATCTTAATAAATCCCATCAAACTGACAATACGAGGGCAGGATGATCAAAGGTAGCTGCACAAACAAACGCATGACTCACAAGTCAGTGAATCAATTATGGGGAGGAATTTGAGGCTCAGGAGGAATCCCCGCAACTGTCTGAATATGGTGAGGACAAATTATCTCATCTATTTTAAGAGGATCATCACCTGTATTTCCCCTCTGCCAAGGATGTGGGCCAACCCTCCCCCAACAATAGTTCCAACCTCTGTAATGCATAAATCACCTCTATTTCATCTACCCATCTAAATAGTAGCTCTTAGTAATGATGGCTAAAGGCACCTTGCCCTTTCTCTTACTGAGTCACTATTAAAGCCCTAAATATGGCTATTTTACAAGCTAATGTGTGTCCCACGTCTCCTAATATTTTAAAATAAATTTCCAGACCAGGACCTTCTGCTTGACCAGAGCTTGGAAGGCATTAGCGAGCATTGATGAGGATATTGCTATTTATCTCAGAATAAGAAAACATATCCATCTGAACCTAGAAAACGGGCTCAGAATAGTTTTGTTAACAAAGCTTTAATAAATTCTGCAGCAAGTGTGATGGACTTCTTTAAAAATTGTAATACAACAACCCGATATCATGTAAAAAAGAAGGTAGCACCCTCACCATCTAACTGCAATTGTTTCAATCTGTGGTGCGTCGCAGTTTTATAAGAAAAATGCTTTTTTTTTTTTTAAATGATTGCCTTACTTACAGTGGCTCCTCCTCTTTTCCATGGTGGATGTATGAAAGGCAACATTCAGCTTCACGGTATTTTTATATTACTTTTATGTTTGCAACTAAAAAGTTGTGAGAGTACCTCCTCTCCCATTTAGCCCAGGTCATTTAAACTGAGGGATTCATTTCATACCTCAAATAGAGTTGTTAAACAGCCAACAGAAATAGCCACAATTCAATTGTCATGTATGTCAGCAGTCTGAAATACACCCATTAGGAAATTTAAATTTCCTCTTTAGAAGAGGGGAATGTGCGCTTAAAGAAAGAAGAACTAAGGCTGTGACTACATGGCAAAGTCTCACTGGCTTAAAAAACTGATGTAAATTAAACCAGTAGACTAGAATTAAACTTGTTGCAACCCTCAGTTTAAGAGAGGCTTATTTCAGTTTAATTTAAACATGTTCCTAAATTACATAAACTAAACAGAAAAAAAAAGTCCACTACTATCAACAGTTACTACAAGGGTATTACACTACCTAAATTATACTGGTTTAAATTCACACCCTGGATTAAAACTATGCAACCTCCCCAAGTAGGCACAACTAAAGCAGTAAACATCCAGTGTCCAATCTCAAGTCAATTCTTCAAACTGCTGAGCATTTTAAATCTTCATTGTCTGCAGTGGGAAAAGGGGGACACTCAGCACTTCACAGGATCAGACTGTGGCATTCTGAATTCTTTTCTAAATCTCCCTGCATTTCAAGTGGTTTAACAATTTCTTATTAGCATTAGCTGTCATGCTAACTAGTATGCAATTTATTTCCCTCCCTGACTCTGCTTATCCTTCCTGCTCCCCCCCCACCATGAAAATTAAAATAAATAAGCGGCAATATTTCAACTCCCTCCTTTAAAAAAATTACACAGCTACTTTCATTTTCACAAAGAGATTGGAAACTCCACTTCTATTGAGACTATGAAAGATTATTCAGATTAACATGATATATGCTGGGAACATGAGTTGCCAACCTAGAGATGCCCATGAAACTTGGCCAATGAAAGTTTACATCAAAATCATGAGTAATGTACAGTTTTGGTGGGAAAGCCTGATGCAGACAGTGCGAATGAAATCATACCTCCATTTGAAAAGTTGCCAGCACACTAATATCCCTGCGAGATTTCCTCCACCTTTACACATCTGTGCAGATGGGCAGCCAGATTGCATACCCAAACGTCAAAGAGGGCAGGGTGAGACAATGTGAACTGAAACCAAAGGAAACATCCACATGCCTCAAGAAGAAAAACCACTGAGGCATTTCACAGTGCTTCTCGTCAGCTGCCCGACTACTCAGTCCCGTAACTAACATGGGCAGAAGCATCATTAAGAGGCTAGTTCTAGACAGAAATATAGCAGTTCAGCTTCTGTGTCCATTCAAGTCCTTGCTCTTCAAAGTAACAGCAAAGCTTAAACAAAACTGCAGTAAGAGCATTTAATGCCAGAGCTGGATATACCTGTATGCATTCCCCAGTGCTTCCTAGATCGCTCATTGATAACTTTGGCTAAGAAAGCATGGCATTTGAGGACACAAAAATTTGCTGGACAGGAAAAGGCCACTTGGCCAATGAAGTATGTTGTGACTGGAGGTCTACATAGATTAAGGTAGGTTTTTGTGGTTTCCTGTAGACGGTTGTGACTGACACAATGCTAAGAAATCGTCCCTCCTTCTTCCTCTTCCTGTCCTATGATCTTCAGCATCATCTTGTTAAGGTTTTGCTGTGTGCAAAAATATTAGGAAATGTACTTTTATTTGAAAAAGCAAATTACTGTCTCTACCTCAGGATTCCCGAGTCTTGAAAACAGCCATGAAAATACAGTAACTCAGATACCAAATCTACTCACCTCTTCCTGATAAAGAAGAGAAGAATGATATTTTAGGACCACATCTATACTGAAACAACAGCAGCAGCATAATCCCTTAGTATAAACACAGTCTACAGCAACATAAGGGGTTTTCTACATCAATGCAGACACCCGCTCCCCAAGGAATGGTAGCTGCATTGACAGAAGCATTCATCTGTCATTCTAGGGCAGGGGTGGCCAAACTAATGGAACTCAAGAGCCACACAAGTTGATTATTAAACCTTCGAGAGCCACGCTGAGGCATATAGCCATATACTTTTACCTACTCCAAAATTACTAAGCTTAAAATTCACTGCACACTTTAATCTGACCATAAAAAGAGGACAAATATTGATCCTACTAATGTCAGATTCTAATAATTCCTTAAGGTTACCATGAAAATCAGGCCTATACAGTAAAAACTTAGCCACTGCTCAATGTAGAAGACTGCAGGCTAGTGGTGAGGTTTTTTGTTTTTTTTTTTTTAAATCCTGACCATGCCATGCCGACCCCCTCCTGAACTGCTAGGTTGGGGCTGCTTTCCTAAACCGATTTGTTAACATTCTTCCAGGAGCCACAATTTTTCATTCAAGAGCCATATGTGGCTCCTGAGCCACAGTTTGGCCATGCCTGGTCTAGGGTTTAGATCAGAATAGCTCGATGCTCAGGGGGTGTGGATTTTTCACACCTCCAATTACTCACACTAGGTAAGACTGAAAAATCTGGGATATGAGTGAGAAAAGCTTCACTGAGCTTGCACTCCAAACTTGGCTTATCCTGACCTCCCAAGCAAAACCCTTTATGAAGCACATTACTAGTTTTAAGGGCTGATTCTGGAAAGCATTACTGTCCAGGACAGCACTCCAACGTCTGTATGAAGCCCACTGATTTCAAGTCACAGGGATTTATGCACTTGCCTAAAGCTGAGCAACTTCATAAATGATGATCCTTGAATTGAGGACTTCCAATATATGTATTTTCATCTGCTGCCAGCACTATCAGACAACTTTTACCTCTGAAACCTATCTTATCATGCCCTTCCCGCCTTTTAAATTTCTCGCCATATTCCCATAGGTCCTGCTCTGCCAGTCAGTGGAAGAAGTGCTACATTGGAGAAGAGGATGATATTATTATCATGTCATTCAGATTACCTCTAAGATGAGTTTAATGACAGGGTGGTGAAAAATGCAAGAATATTACACTAATACTGCATTTTCTCCAAGTATCTTCCAATGTCCTCCATTTCGTACATCCCTATCCTCCTTTCCATGCTTTGGTAACTGGTAACCCTAGCCACAACTGCTAGTTTGAGCCAGGAGAGCCACTGAGATCGTAGCAACAGTGTGGAATTTTGGGGGGGAATCTAGTGTAGACAAAGGCTTAGATACGATCCACCCCTTGTCTAGTCGGGTGCCGGAAACTGCCTTCAGGGCAATTGGGAATGAGGATTTGTATACTTATACTGCCTTCTGAGCACCTCAGCAGGACAGTGCATTGAGCATAAACGAGCTGTTTTAATAAAAAGTGCTTGGCAACAGGGGTTTTGTATAATACAAACATTTCTACATAAAAACCCAAGGTAGCTCTCTCTGTGCAATTACAGCAGAGTCCACAATAACACAGACCAGATGTGCACTCTGCATTCCAGAGAACTGGCTAATCTGGAGATTCTGTATAGTGAGCTAAAATAGTCTGTAAAGTGATTCACATTAACAGGGTTCGATTCCGTTTCAAAATGGCCTTCACCGATCTGCAAAAGAAGGGCATTAAATTATCAAGATTTTCTTTTAGAAAAGCTGATTCACCACCTTAAAGACTGTTTGCATTCACAGTTTAACCTCAGTTCACAGCTTTTATACCCTGTTCAAGTGATCTCTTTCATCTTACACTTGCACAGTTGATACACTTCTCTTTGGAAAAACAATGTGCTGGGCCTTATTCTGACTGCTCTCTGATTTTACATGAGGGAGAGGTCTACATTATAAGCTTATGTCAGTAGAACTACACCACTTAGGGGTGTGAAAAGTCCTCTTGGAGTGACACAGTTATACCAACCTAACCCCTTATGTAACTAGCACTATGTTGACAGGAAGGCTTCTATTGTCAAGGCAGCTACTACCTCTCACGGAGGTGGATTGACTATGCTGCAACAGTAAGCACCACTATACCAGGATAACATTTTAAGTGTAGACCTGCCCCGAGAGTAGTTTCATTCACTGCAACAGTTACTCCTGTGCTACGCCAGTATTAAGTAAAAAAGAATCTGGTCCAATGAGTACAGTGTCCTTCTGATACATGTAACACAAACATACCCATCAAATAAAACACGCTTCTCACTTACACCAGTGCAGTAAATTGGGAGTAATCCTGCTGCACTGAATGGATTTATATCACTGTGTAACAGCTAGATCCATTGTAGAACTGTCCAAACCCGTGTGCTAAGGGACAGGTTGCAAGAAAGAAGGATTTAAAATCGGACATGTTGTTCTTTTCTACACAGAAACCTCCTTAAAATGATTTGGTTCTGGGGACAGCGTTCCCCAGAAGGTACCCAGCTGCCAGCACCCCCCTCTGTCCAAAGTAGCTGTATTGAAACTAAACTGCTGCCTTCGGAATTCCTGTCTTGGCCTTTCCCTCCAAGGTCTGGTATGGCAGCACAACCACCTTTCATAAACTACTAATTGTGCACAAAGGAAAAAGTAACCGAGAAGCCTGAACTTGCCAGTTCATTGTTTAGGAGCCTGCCTAGCTGTTTCATCTAGCTAGAGCATTTATAAGTTCAAGCTGTGTCTAATCTGTCTGTTCTCCACATCTTCCAGCAATCAGAGCCTGCCTTGCCCAACCTCCACCCATAACACAGGCAGCAATGTATGTGAGAAGGAAGGAAAAGGGTAGGAGTGGCCAGCCAGGACAAGCCATTTTAAAGCCCCTGCATTCCAGCTCCCCAGCCTAATTCCTATCTTTGGAAAAAAACTGGACAACCTGAACTTTTGACCCTCAGTACAGACGCCCAACCAGAGTAGAAAAGAACCATAAAGGTGTCTAGTTAGGGGGTTTTATCTCATGACAACTGTCTGCAGCTCGTTTCTTCACCACCCTTCCCAAAAAAATGTGTATTGCCTGTTTTACGACTGCCAGATGGCAGACCCTACTGACTGCAAATCTTCTATCATCCACGGTGACCATCCAACCTCACATAAAACCGGGAGACTGAATCTTGCCCTCTCCATCCCAGCACAAAGGTATGGAGAGCTGCAAACCTCAAACAAGCTGACCATGTGGGTTCCAGTCCAGCAATGCCTATCAGCCTGTTTACAATCTCATTCAAGCGATTCACAGTGTGAGCTGGAAATAATGATGGGTTAGTAATTATTATTTATTTATACAGCATCAAAGGTGTGCCTCCTGCTTCAAGAGGCAAATAAGAGACAAGTCCTTGACCTGAGGAGCAGAACTCAGAACAGCTGCTGTAATGTAAGCATCTGGGGTCTATGCACTGGGCATCATGGTGTTTATTTAAAAGAAAATAAAAAGAATTAGAAGCGCGTTGCGAGTTCTTTCCCTGGGTTTCATTCAATGAGTGGCGAGTTACAGCACAGTATGGAACCCAATGCTACAACTAGGAAACTAAGGGCTTGTCCACAGGGGGACACTGAAGGAATAGCTCTCCATGTAGACATTCTACTTGGAAACAAACAAGCAGTCCTGTCACACTTAAAGACTAATAAACTTATTTACTGCATGAGCTTTCTTCCAAGAAAAATAATTTATTCCAGAATAACTAATGCACTTCCAAAGCAATGTAATTATCCTGAAACAAAAATGCTTTTCTTCCAGAACCCATATAGTGTCCTCATAGAGAACTATTATAGAATTGCTACTGCAGAATAGCAAACGCTATTCCATTTAGACCAGGGGTCTCAAACACACAGCCTGCAGGCTGCATGCGGCCCCTAAAGCTATTTCCTGCAGTCCGCAGTTACACTATTGTTACCGATAGCTGCAATATTGTTGTACGAAAAGGTTTCAGTGGTGCAGCCCTTGGCCTAATGTACTAGTCCTCATGTGGCCCTTGTGATGATTTGAGAAGCCTTTAAGGTGCCACAGGACTCCTGTTACTCCAGTTAAACTGAAAATCCAACAACCTCATTCTCTTAAGAAGCAGAAATCATCATTATGAGGTATAGAGGCCACACATAAATCTATTAGAAGCTCCTCTAATTCTAGTTACTGGTCTGAAATGATCTAAAACCCATCCCTCTTGAGTCATGGTACTCTCTAAGTAAGAATAACTGCACATCTCTTTTTTTTCCAAGGGAATGTAAGGGGCTGGTATATATGGACATTCACTGAATTCAACAAACTGCACACATTAATTTTAATAAACACACTGCCAAAGTGTGAGGATCTCACCGTGTTTTCTTAGTCCTCAACCAGCATAAAACCCGTACTGAAATCAAGGATTTGCTAAAAATAGACTAAGAACCATCATTAATAGATTGTCTTCCTTTTCTCTAGCCTCCAATTCCCAAAGTAGTTTTGATTGTTGTTTTTACATTAAAATCTGACTAAGAGTTGTGTGGCACTTTAAGACCAACAGATTTATTTTTTGCATGAGCTTTCATGGGAGAAGATCCCACTTACCCAAATGCTTCGAAGATGGGTGAACTTACAGAAAGGAGTGAAACTAAATGCAAGGGGGTGTAAAACATAGGATCAGCTCACAAAGTAACAGCAAATGACCTGATCCTATGTTTTACACCCCCTTGCATTTAGTTTCACTCCTTTCTGTAAGTTCACCCATCTTCGAAGCATTTGGGTAAGTGGGATCTTCTCCCACGAAAGCTCATGCAAAAAATAAATCTGTTAGTCTTAAAGTGCCACACAACTCCTTGTTGTTTTTTCAGTGGACTAGACTAACACGGCTATCCCTTTTAAAATTGACAAGATTTTAATGTGTCACCTACCCTAATTTTGTTACTTTCATTCTTCCTCCTTGATGCCACTTTAAGTGATTAAACCCAAAAGTTCATAACCCCATCGCCCTCAAATTCTCCCCAAATGTAGTGCCATCCCTCCCATCAGCAATGAAAGAGATTTATAGACAGACTGATTGTAGGCTCCCCTCCTCCCTCCCACACAAACATACCATCATGTCATAAAGTTCAGTCTGACCCTTTTTGTTGTTGTTGTTTACGATGCAGTCCTGCTTTAGCTTCTGTCTTGAATAGTGATCAAGAAGGATAGTTAGACCCTAATTGTTCTGAGCGCCTCCTAATGACCATAGTCACCACCTTTTTAATGACCAGGAGAGAGAAGGCGTGGGGGGGGGGGAATAACCCAGACATGACTCAGCCTTGAAAGAAAGAAAGAAAGAAAGAAAGAAAGAAAGAAAGAAAGAAAGAAAGAAAGAAAGAAAGAAAGAACTCTGAGGTTCTTTTCTCCCAGAGATCTGCACACATAACTCCATTGAACATTAGTGGAGAAGTACACCCTGAACATAGAACATACCCCCCTATGATTCACAAATAAGGATTTCATTTGGGGTTGGATTCTCCCCCCACTCACATCACTAGTATTCCATTGACTTCAGTGGCATTACTTTCATGCTGGTCTGAGTGGAAGATTTATATTTATATGCTCCATACTATTGTAATCCTGAATCAAAATGTTCTCCACAAGGTCGATCCTTTGTCCACGTGGCAATGTTATGGTATTGTACTTAATTAGAGCATAAAGGACGAAATGGGGTCTTCAGTGCCACTAGCAATGCACACATTTGTGCATGCGAAACAATTAATGGCTTGCAGAAGCATTATAAATGTATGGGTTTAATTTCCCATTTAAATATAAATTTGAGGAGAATCAATGGTCCCATAAAAAATCATGTGTACCGACACTGTTGCCCACATCCTAAATTATTTATGTCCCCAGTCAGGTACCCAAGAGAATGGAGGAAATTTCACTACTTCTCTCA
Organism: Podocnemis expansa; assembly: GCA_007922195.1. Lineage (NCBI taxonomy): Eukaryota > Metazoa > Chordata > Testudines > Podocnemididae > Podocnemis > Podocnemis expansa. Next base: position 14,661,979 of record ML681963.1, on the reverse strand, counting down.
CTCTTGCTTGTGGCTCTATAAATCATAAGAGTAGCCCTGACCTTCTTTGAATATCAACTGCAAATTCTAGCTGAAATCCAGCAGACAGCAGAGGAGATTCTCCTGTAACTTACATCAATATAAAATCAGGAAGGCCTCAGTCTCGTTACTGCTGATATTATATACTAGATTTGAGTGTTGCAGTTGACATCAGAAAGAGTCCCAAGTAAGCAAATGATGATCAGGCCTACTTAGTCCAGTTTTCCATCTCCTTTGAAGACAGACTCGAGATACCTTCAGAAGAAACCGAGGGTTTTCCGTGCAACAAATGGTCTCTTTTTTCTACCAACTCCCATTTCAGGGAAACAAATTCAAGGTCAGTATTTCTCAGGAAAGGAAAGGCTCCTTAATTTTTAACCTGCCCTGGTTTCCTCAGGAGACTTAATTTTGTCTTTGTCAGGTTTTTGCCTTTCCCTATTTTGAGGGCCAGGATACGTTTGTGGTTTTGTTCCCATGCTGGCACTCCCTATTCAGTCCCTTAACCTCAGACTTCAGTGCTGTCACCATAATGAGGTATTGCTCGTTGCTGTCTGTTGTAAAATCCACTTGGGGTTCAACAATAAATTCTTAGCACAAATGGGTTTTTCTGAATTTTCTTCCTTTTCCCCTCCAACATCTGGTCAGCAGAAGTGCTGATCTATCCCTCTTATTTACTGTGCTTCAGTAATTTACATACCAATGCTAAACAAAAACCACATGCCAGCATCCAGTAGTGCCAAAGAGTCTAATACTTTAAAACACTTATAAAAACACAGGAAGTTATTCTCTGAATTTAACATACACATTGCCTATAAATATGTTAACATTGGGAGAAAAACATGTTGTTTTTTGTTAATTAACACTGGACAGGAAAATATTTTTAGAGAGGGGTATGTGGAATTTAGGTATGTTTTATAGCGGCGCCTGCTATTCCAATTTCTATTAGCATTTTCATTATACACCTCTCCATACCTTTCTTTTCTAAACCCCTTCCCAAGATTTACTCTGACTGGGCCGCCTACAAGAAATTAGTCAGGTTGGGAGGCAGATTTTGTTTTGATTTTTTTTTTTTTTTAAATACTTTCAGATCATCTGGAACTACCAAGTTACACAAACACTAACCTATAGAACTGCACGATCCTTTCATCTGGTCTACCCATTTCCCTCACCTACTCATGCTGCATCTTTCCTCACAAGCTCGATGAAGCAGGAGCTTTGTCCTCCAGTGGGTTTACACAGCACTTAGCATAACCAGAGGACCTGACCCTGAGAGATTTTGCATGCTACCCCACTACAAATTATAAACAACACCAGCAGCAGCTAACTTAAGCCAAAATTAAAGGGACAAAACGAGCATAAACTCTTTGCTTGCACCAGCCAGAATGAAGTCTTCAGTAGAGTTACTCCAGATCTACGCAGCGAAACTAACCTAAATCTTGTCTATTGTCCTTATATCATCCAGCTCTGTCTTGCAATTAAAAAGCTATTTCCAGGCAAGGAATAAATTCTATCTTCAATTTCATCCACAAAACCTTTTTGAATTGGAATGGAAAGGAGATCAGGTTTTAGCAGCACCGACTGACTTCACATGCATTGTGTGGTACAAAAGCTAAAAGCAAAGAGGTCAGTTTTAAAAAAGCAGATTTGATCTTCATTATATCAGCTGCAAGACCAGAGCAGTTGATTTCAGTCAAGTTTCTCTAAATTTACACCAGTTTAACAGAGATCAGAATCTGACCCTCATGCCCCAACTTGTGTGCATCTGTCAGAATGTGGCCGTTATGAAGGGGGCTATACGTGCGGCTTAATAACAGCAGACCCAAATTCTGATGTTTGGCTCCATATGAGGTAATTTTTACACAGTTCTGTAAGGAAATCTTGGTGATTTTCCAGCCCATGCAAGACTCGTTTTGAAATAATATAAAAAAGACCCACAATCCAGTTGGTTGCCTGTGCTCCATTTTGCAGGCACTGTTAAAATCCAACACCAGTAAAGTTATGACAGTCTTTATAACAGAAAACCCATGCATACAAATTCCATCTTCAACCTGAATGTCAAAAATTAGATACTTTCAACCCAAGTAACATCTCAAGCTCCACTGCAACACAAAGGTTGTCACTGAACAGTGCATGATCAGAACATCTTGTAAATTTGTTCTCCCAAAATAATCCTACCTTATTCCAGTACAATTTTAAACAAAGGTATACAGCCAAACTATAATTTCAGTCACACCAGCATAATTAATTCAGGAGTAAATCCAATGAGGTCAATGGAATTTCCTTAGATTTGTATAAGTGTAAATTCTGAGATGAAAGGATCAACATTTCCAAAATGAGTAGCAGTTAAGATGCCACGCAACTGTACCCTTGTCAGTTCCAAGATATTACAGAGACAAAATGGATGAAGTAGTATCTTGTACTGGACTTTTCCCAGCCCAGAAGAGCTCTGTATGACTCAAAAGCTCATCTCTTTCATCGACAGAAGTTAGTCCAATAGAAGATTATGACCTCATCTGCCTTGTCTCTCCAGAGGATAGACACCTGAATAAATGGCTTGATTTTTGGAAGTGCTGAGCTTCAGCAGCAACGTCTGACTCCATCAGTAGCTCCATCCACAACAGTCAGGGCAGCACTAGACTCACAGGATCAAATCTTGACAATTTCCAAAGGGATAGCTTTGTTAGTCTAGTCCAGCAAAAAAAAAAAAAAAAAACCACAACAACAAGGAGTTGTGCGGCACTTAAAGACTAACAGATTTATTTTTTGCATGAGCTTTCGTGGGAGACCTCACTGAAGTTTAAGGGTGTTTTGTCTTGCCTTCAGTGGGACTGCAATTTCACCAATAGCCTTATTCTTTATTAGAGCAACAACTCACACCAGACTCCCCTGAAGTCAAGCAAGGCTTACATACTTTACTGGAGTTAAGGAGCATGGGGTCAAACAAACCTTGCTACAAAGCAGAACTGCTCTGATATTTTTCACGTATTATTTTGAACCACTGGTGTGTTTATAATCAGTCCTTGATAAAAATCATAGAATGCGTAATAAAGAGATTAACAAGTGTCATTTTAATACACCCCAAATGACTTCACAAGGCCAAAACCAAACCAAACCAAAACCCAAAAACCTGCTCTGCATCTTAGCTCTCACCCAGAAACTCCTTTAAAAGGAGGATACAGCATAAGCATCTTTCAATAAATATACTGCAGACAACTTTCACCTCCTGAAATGTGTTCCACCTTGAAGACGCACCATCAGTGTAGTGAAATGACATACACAGGAGGACATGTTCCTTGTACACTTTAAAAATTAAAGCAATAAAGAATACTAGAAGCAATTTTTACATATAAACACTGGGTATTTGGGAAAGATTACAGTGCTGTGGCTAGCTAGTACATTCCAATTCCCTCTCCAATTTACACTTATAAGAAACTGCACTCTGAAATTTGTTAGTCTTTAAGTGCCACAGGACTCCTTCCTTCTTTATCTTACACTCTGAAAGTTGCTGTGGGCATTCTGATTTCCATCCAAACTTTTTCTCTTCCCACCTCCAGGATTAAAAAAAGAGAAATGCACCCTGTAACTAATATCCATGATACCATGATTTTATTTATCCTGTCTGCTGAAGGCAGAATCAATATTTCAGGTAACTCTGTAAGGGGAAAGGTGGCATTATGGGTTTTCCTTAAGCTACATGTTTCTTTTGCTGCTTAATACAAGCCTACTCAGTCCTTCACTAGTGGGTCTGCCCTATCTTTTCTTCCAATAGTTTACAGAAGTATGGAAAATGAAAGAGAAATCTGAACATTTGATTTGCTCCCTAGCCCGTCAAGGGGGCACAACCTATTCAACATAACTAAGGGGAAAAAAAAAACCAAAACAAAAAACTTAGCAAGAGCAACAAACAAGTCAGTTATTTACCGAGAGTTAGCAAGGCTAAGGCGCAAGAACTAGTCTACATGGAAAGGAAACATGGTCACTGACACACACAACAAAAGCCACATTTTACTGAATGTGTAGCTCTGCATATCTGTCAAACACTCATAATTCGTTACTGACATGCAATCTCCACCAATATCTAGAGACTTCTACAAATCTGCTCATCATTTATTAGTTGTAGTCCCACGTTAGCCAAGACAAAGCAAGAGGAATATGCAGGCATGGAAATAAAGCAAAGATTTAGAAGCTAGATTCCTCAGTCTGTGGTTTGGTGTAAATCCACAGAACCTCCAAAGACATCAGTGGAGTGACAGCAGTGTAAACAAAAGCAGAATTTGCTCTTCAACCCCCACTGCCAACAACGGGATTTTCATGTGCCAATTATACAACAGGGAATCACAGTGTTTTTTCAGCCTGTTCCAATGGCTCGTTAACTAAGGGTCGCTGTTCAACCCTTAAATAATTCTTTTCAACGGGCCACAATGTACAGGTACCCAGTTTCAAGGAAACACGCTGACATACGAGTGATCTTAGCTAGAAATCCTCAGTACACCTGTTAATTGAGACCTCTAAAGTGACATGCATATATCTGTTTTTATAGCTATGTATGTGCATGTTGGTTGGGTGGGTAGAAGAGGAGACAAGATAACCCATGCCTATTTCTGCAAAACATTTAATGCATATCTGTCAAAAACAGTAACTAATGACACTTTCCCACCTTTCTTGATTCCTAAATATATACCCTTTTTATTGCAAAATTAAGTCACTATCAAAGCTATATGCACATAGTGTAATTCTAAAGTGGGTTCACATGTTATTTAACTTCTCTATCAAGATGGTAATTTTAAAATGATTTAAATACTCATCACGTACAGAAATTAGGATGTGATTCTGATGCTGTAACCATGAGTCTGCAGCCACTGCTATGTTAGCAGAATCAGATTATAGGCCACTAGTACACATGAGCACAGAGGGTGAAATCCAGGCTTGTGCAGAAAGGCCCCAAAACGAGGGACTGAGGGGCACCCAGCCTTTGAGCTGGCTCTTGGAACATAGGTTACTCTCATCCTTGATGCCACAGTTTTCTTTCCCACCCCCGGGGGTCAGAATTCATTTCCTTTGTTTCCGGGGCTGACCGTCCCTTAACTGGTTGTTAAACCCTAAAGCAGTTTTAATATTACTGTTATTCCTCCACCTTCCCTTCTGCTTTTTGAAGTCAGCTATCATACTCACCAAGCTAAATGTGAGGCACTCAGTCCAGGTGACACTGAGAGGCCACTCCAGCAATATACTAATTTCTCTTTATTTGCTAATTTGCCACTAGACACAAGAGAAAGCAGCTGGTAAAAGGACATCAGTGGTCAGTAAAAGGACATCAGTGGCGTAACAGAGAAACAATTTCTGACCCATGTTTTCTTGAGTGACTAATGATTTTAAAGGCCTCCACATACAGGCTCCCAACCTGAGACACCTCATAGGGTCTGGCTTTCAGACCACTGCTGAACACCAGCCCTCTGAAAAACAGGCCCTACTGAGGTGTCTCCAGCTGGGCGCCCAAAAACAGAGTGATGCATATGACAAAACTCCACGACCCCTCTACGCCATCTCACCTGGAGCCTTCAGGGAGATGAAAAATCAGAGAACATCAGTGGTGTTTACGAAAGGCTATAAAACCAGAATTAGCCAACACCTCTATGTTCAAGACTCTTAAAGGCGTATCATTTCACTGCAAGCTGTCAGACCAACACCCTCATGAGCTGCATCTTACCCTCTGCGGTACTGAAACTACCATCTGGCTGCTTCAACCAGGGAACTGGGGAGCCAGGATGACAGCTAGATTCCATTCCCAGCTTTGGGAGTGGTGCAGCCTGGTGTTTACAGCATTAGATTGGGTGTGAGGACACCTGGGTTCTGTTCTGACCCCCTGTGAGAACAGTCTAGTCAGGAAATAAAGACACCCCAGGACTCTATTCTGGGCTCAGTAAGACAGCTATAATAAAGCTCACAAAGTTGTACTAGAATTACTTAATGAAGTTCTCCAAGGGGTGGTGTTGCAAGTGCAGAGAACTGCTATTGGTATTATTGTAATAGGGGCTCTGACTGTGTGGGACGTATCAGTGGGACAGCGAAGCTAAACAGCAAGGACATAAAAGATTTCTAAAGGCAAAAGACCAGCTGGCTCCTCTGTGAAAAGCTTGCATGGTTAGCCAGTCCTCCTGCAGCAGACTTGGCGTCCCGCAGCCTAGTCAGTCCCCAGAGCTGCATCAGCACATGCATGTGTGTGTACGTGTGCAGGCCTGGCCTCTCCTTCTGAAAAGGGAATCTAACAAATCCTTCCACGCAGCATTAGAGAAGAGAGGAGACATTACCAGATGAAAATGCCTGCCTCAAGTGACCCCTTTTCTGCTTCAGAGACAGTTACATAAGCTTTCTGCAGAAGCAGGAGCTGACTGGAACACAGGGTGACAGAACAAGAAACCTCTCTCTCTTCAACAGCTTCCCTTCTGCTGATTACCTCTTCTGTAAATTCTCTGCCACATGAAGCCATACTTTTAAAAGAAGTGGTAATTATTACCCATGAGCCGCTCCTTGCCATAAAGACAAAGTGCACTGCAGTCTTGGAAGCAACACTTCTGACAGAGAGGGGAAGGGAAAGCCTCTTCATTCAGCCTCACAGGCATGGGGAATTGGTGCATCAAAACACAGCCCCTTAAATGCTCAGCTGCATCAAGAAGACAAGTAAACACCTTCCACTGCTCAGGCCCCCAATTTAGCACTTAAAACATGTTCCCAAGTCTATGTTTAACTGCCACAGCATTAAAGCAAAGTTCTTGAGTTCTACTGACTTCTTTCGGATTTAGCCCCATACTTTAGTACTACTCTGAATAAGAGAGAGCTACTGGCTTATAACCAAAAGGAGCAGTTTGGAAAAACTACTATGTTAGGCTCAAGATCTAGACACTGACGAGACTGAGTAACATCTCTGGACCTCACCTAAATGGACAAGAGTGAGCTCATCAATGCATGATCTCCCAACACTTTTCTTCAGGTGCCACAATGGCCTGATGAAGGAGAGAAGAGGGATGTTCTGAAGATCTTATACCACTTCCTCCTTCCATAGCTGTTTATAATTTACTTTCAGAGTTCCTAGGGAAGCCCCAGACTGGGGTAAATGGTATGTCATATTGCAACCTGTGATCAACGGAAAAGGGGGAGAAATGCATTTACATGGCTAGATAGTTAGTAAATGCTGAGTGCCTGGGATCTGTGAGACAACTTTAAAAGCAAGGGTTTGGAGGAGACATTCAGGACCTTCTCGGGGCGACCCACTGTTATCAAATCACTTACATTTGCTAGCTGGCTGTTGCTACTGATATAAAAACTCTGTTTTCAGCATGATCCGACTTTAATTGCAAGCTGCTCCGAGAAGATATCGGGCCACAGTTATAGGAGTGTTGATGAATGCCTTTTAAGGACTTTGGTCTGGGGAACTGTGCTGTGGGTAATTTAATTAACAGTTCAGCGTCCGACACACGACTGCAGCCAACTTTGATGCTATAAGCCTCCAATCCCCTTGAGGAATGACCTCTGAGTATCCCATAAGAGAGAAAAATCCCCCTTGTTTACTGACCTTTCCTAGGGAAGGTCATTAAGCAGAAAACCAATTTGCTTCTTCCCTGCATTCCTATTCTTATTTTAGAGGGGCTAATACTGCTATTAAAACCCAGGGCTAGCTGTTTTGCATGTCTCACACAAGCAGGCATCACAGCACTGTTCATTGCAGCAGTCCAGGCTTTGCCAATTAGACTCTTGATTTTACTCAGCAAGGCACAGAAATTCTAAGTGCAGGATATTACAGTGTTTCCAGAAAGGATCTAAAATTAATCACAAGACAAAATCTGACAGCAGGGATCTGGTGCAGAAAGGAGAGTATTGCTCAGCCTTTGAAGCTGACCTCGCTCAGAGTTGCTGACCTCTCCTCTTCAAGGGAAAAGCATGAGCAATACCACAGAAAGCAGGGGAGGACACATTGTCTCTTGCTAAATCCTTTTTCTGCAAAAGCAGAACCAAGCCTGAAATGAGTGAATCTGCATTTGGGTGGTTCTGCTTTTGCTCTGTCCTAATGGAAACTAACCAGCAAGAGAGAGAGAGACAACATGAAAGGCAACTCCCCTCTTGGCATTTAGGAAAAGCAACTCCTCTCCTGGTGTTTAAAAGTCTCCCTCCAAAATCATTACAGTATCTAGACTGCTGACACCCCTCTTAGTCTGTGCAAGGAACCACCACATTAAGGGGCACTGCCAGATACTGTCCTATAACTCAGGGGAGCAATTAAAGGCCATGTCTGAGGAGCAGTTATTTCAAATTTGGCTTCTTTTTAATGTGTCTGGATCAGATCGCTGCAGTTTTCTTCTGTAGATGGCACATGGCCTTATACAGGACCTGCCAAAAGCTTTTTCTCCTGACCATGCTCACACCTCCCGTTGCTGGTGCAGTGTAGGCACCGAAAGAGGAGGTTCTACAGGTATCCCAGCAACAGTAATGGTCTTTCCTTTTGTCACACTTTGGCAGCTCCAGTGAAATGACGATCAAATGTTTTTACCTCAACCCCTGCATGCAAACGGGAGTCACACACTATGCTTTCCCATCAAGTCCAGTAGATTAACACATAACACATAACCCTGTCATGGGCACCCTATAGAATGATGCAATGCAATAAAAGCAAACTGAAAAGCCTGAGCTTTTGTTTACCTCGGTTACACCTCAGCAGCCCCACCCACAAAACCAGTGCGGCACTGGGGAGCAGGATTTGGGCCACTTTACATACAAAAACAAGAACCAAGAGTTGCAAAAGTGACCAGTTATTTGAGATGCCTGCAGTACTTCAATCTTCAATGAGTAGGATCAGAACTTTCTGAACCCCATGCTAATTATCCATGGCTAGTTGGGCACCTAAAAATCACCACTCTCTTTTGCAAATCTCAGCCACAGTGCCACAGTCTGATCTCTGTTATGCCGATACCCACCCAAATCTGATGGGAGTTTACTCTAGTTGTGTGCAGGTGTTGCTCAGGAGAATCTGGCCCATTTACTTTCCCACCCCAGCACCAAACCATGCTCAACCTCTGGCAACACGCTGAATGCAAACATGCATTTGACAACAGCATTAAATGCTGTCTGCATATCTTTCAGAGTTTGCTATTGTTTTCTTCTTCCCTTTAAAGTGAAGGAATTCCCCATCCCCCAACCCCTGAAACCACTCCACCTCATTTCCATCTGGCTGACGCTGCATTAATGCTAAACCTCCAGCTGGATCCCACAGTATTGGCTTGAACATTTTGTTCCAGCAGAGCTGAACTCCAGGAGACTCTCAGCTCTGAAGACAAATCACAAGGCTTTATGTACATACAAGAGTAGCCTCTAAATAACAAGACTGTGCCCCTGGTACCATGACGGGTAGGCTGCAAATGGGGGCTAGTTCATGGAAGAAGGCCAGCTGTTGTGCTGTGTGGGGTTTTTTGTTTTGGTTTTTAAACACTACCTCTTTTCATTCAGGGCAGACAGACACTGGAGACTTTTCTTTCTTTCTCCCTAACGTGGCAGGATTTACTCTTAATGCTTTCCTGGACTGAGGTTTGACTGGGAACTGCTTCTCACACAGAACAATTTACACACCATAATTTATAACTGTGCATTTAAAAATAGCCCTGAATGAATTTATAGCTCTATTGATTTGAGCTTTTGCCCCTTCTAGGAAAATTTCTGACAGCCCCAAACACAGTACTAGCCAAAAGAAGGGTAACCTGGAAGGGGAGAGCACTGAAAGCAGGCTGACCTCTCTGCAGAACTCTAGATCATGCTCAGTGTTGCAGTTGGATTAGGTTCCCGTTAAATGCCCGACCCTGAAAACATTTACTACAGGGGCAGTGCCAAGTAGGAGGCGTTATGACGCCAACTTCAACGGGACTACGCAGGGTAGGAATTACTATACCCCACTGTAAAACTTTGACGGAGAGATAAAATTCTAAGCATCAAATTCCGGGCAGAAAAAGCCTCCAACGCTGGTAACTCAAATGACCCACTTAAAATCACACTGACCCACTTCTGTTATGACGGGAAGGCAACCTTTACAACTTCCCCCCAAAAGAGCTAACCTAATGGTTTCTAGTACCTTAATCAAGCCAGAAATAGCCCCCTTATGCAACCAGAATCCTTGTATTCATAATAAGAAATAAGAATGTCTTGATTTTTATAGCACATTTCATTCTAATGAATCCCAAAGTGCTATACAATCAAAAGAAACACATTACAAAGATAAAGAGTCACTTCACCATATTAAATGTTTCCCACATGCTCACAGCAAAGAATATCATGAACAAACCCGATAAGATTAAGAACACTTCTCCAGAAAACTAAGGTTATGCTACTGCAGCACGGTAATGTAGATGCAGTCTACATCAATGATTCCCAACCTGTGGGCACTGCAGGGAGTCCATGGGGGTAACAGGTTGGGATATGTGCAGCTGGAGCCGGGGTATGCAGGGCCACAGAGGACAGGGGCATGGTAAGGGGTGTGGGATGCAGAGTGCAAGGCTTGGGGGGTGTCAAGGGGGGACAGGCTCACGGCTGGGGAGACCAGGGGGACGGGGGATGGGGCTTAAGAGGCTCAGGGCTGGGGAGCGCAGAACCATGGTGGACAGGGGTGTGGTAAGACGCTGGATGCCAGGGAGTGCAGGGCTGCACTGCACATGGTCTGCAGGGCGGGAAAAGCAGACAGCTGGCACAATAAGGGGCTTTGTGGCCAGGGAGTGCAGGGCCACACCGGACAAGGGGAAGTGCAGGGTCATGGTCTGCAAAAGCTTTTGATAATGATGCACTGGTCCACGTAAAGAAAAAGATTGGGAACCACTGGTCTGCATCACTGGCAAGGGTTTTGACATCAATGCAGTTAATCCACTTCTCTGAGAGACAATAGTAGCTAGGTGGCTAGAAGGATTTCATGGACCTTGCCACATCTACCTTGGGGGTTAGGCTGACCTAACTACAGGACTCAAGGTGTGAAATCTTTCGCAGCTCTAAGCTACAGAGTTAAGGCAACCTAAGTTTCAGTGTAGTACAGACTTAAGACTGAACTTCAGTGTTGTGTTAAGTGAAACCAAGCACTACACTGGATATGAAAAACCAAAGGCGTAGCCATGTTAGTCTAGTTCAGCAAAACAAAGCCCTGATGAAGTTGGATTTTTCCTCCCACAAAAGCTCATGCGATAAATAAATTTGTCAGTCATTAAATGCCACAGGACATCTGGATATGAAGAAATTATGAGCCTAATTCTCATTTACACCAAAGCCCTTTACCCCACCCTGACAGTGGAATTGACCAGAAAGTGGCAGTAAATGTACTGTACACCCATTTCAAAGCACCTTTGACTAAGAGCCCTTTACTAATGGAACAAGAGATCAAGGTCTGTGCATCCCAGAAGGCCTCATTAGTCACCTGCAGATGCACCAGCAATAATGGGTTACCATTTTGTTGGAAGACAATACTCAAACTTTGAGGCATTGGTTATGATGCTGCTAAAGAAGAGTAAAAGGATCTTAACATAAATGAGAATCAAGCTTTAACTGCCAACTCACTGCATTTTAAGTACAAATGATATGATGGTAAGGTGAAAACCTGTCCAAGTACACCAAACAAGAATGCTAATCAATCCATTGGTGTTTAGCAAAGGAACGGCTATTTATTTTTTTCTTGCAATTTAAACAAATATGAATTTTTTGAGCTAATCCATACAATACAAGGCAAGAGGGGGAAGGAAACAAAATAAAATCTGTCATTCCTCTAAACAGCCACAACCTACTAGACTGTATTTGTCTCAGTACAGATCACCCCACTGTGATCATATGACCCTCAGACACCATGGTTGTGTCAGGGGTAAAACAGCACACAAAGAACTGTGACAAATAACAAAAACTCCTGAACTTTGAAAGGAAGAGAGAATTCAGTCAGCAACTCCTGCCCTGATGAAAACCAACCAGACCTTTCCCTTTTGTGCACAGCACGATGCTTGCACTCTGGCAGAGAATTTACTCTGCACCCAAGAAACAAGAGACTTGCTTAACGGAGAAACCCCCTGTAAATTATTAGAATGAAATTGGAACTGTGGTCTTCTTTCTCCTCCCTCACCACAACTAAGTTTTCTTTCCCCAAAGTATAATTCATATCCTAAAATAAATGCTAAGATACAAGCAGAAGTGTTAATAGGTAACAGATTGCTAATAAAAGTGTGCTTATCCTCTTAAAGATAAAAACAAAATCTTTTAAAAAATTCCAAAGCAGAACAATTTCATAAGAATAAACTCACTACCCAGCTACCAATTCTGAAGGTGCTTCAGCATGAGCACAATTTACTCACATGAGTAATTCCATTGAAGTCAACAAGAGTAAAGGTATGCACATACTTAAGTTTCTGCAGGATTAAGGCAAAAATTCTATCGCAGTTTCACTGAGGGATTAGTGCAGAAAACGACAACATGGACGGTAGGAAAGAAATCCTCAGGAGCCAAAAAGATAATGAAATACAGACTGGCCCAGCATTCTAGTCCTGTACAAGGATCCGTACAGGACAACCCTTGCAGGGACAGTTGCTCAGGAATGTGCCTGAGCAGATCCAGGACTAAATGACCTTATGCAGCTTTTCCAACCTCCAGTTTCTATGATTCTGTGACCAAGAAAGTTCTACAACTTCAGTGAAGGCTTGCAAGCAATGCATTTGCCATTGCTTTAGTTGTCACATGACCAGATCATAAACTATTAGAGCTGGAAGGGACCTCATGAGGTCATCTAATCCAACCCCCTGCTAAAAGCAAGACCACTCCCAATAAATCATCCCAACCAGTCTTTTATCCAATCGGGTCTTAAAAGTTTCCAAAAAGTACCAAGCTAGACCCATGCTCCTTTTGCACCTGAAGCACCACCTGAAAGTCAATGGGAGCATGAGTTAAAAACAGTTGCAAGAATTAAGACTGATAGAAGCAGGATTCAGAAGTCTGTTACAAACCATGAGACTGATTTGGTCTGGGGATATTTTCAACTAATTTGACGATAAAACATGTTTTTAAAAAATGCATCAAATGTTCTGATAGTTGTAATGCACCTGTGTCACAGTTCTCCCATATAACACTCACAACTTCACTTTCAACTTAACTTGCAGGGAGACCCATGACTGGAAGAGAGAAAAGAGAAGGACATGGGACTTCTTGTAAATCTCAAGGGACGCAAGAGGTAGGCGTGAGTGAGAATCAGAGTGTCACTCTTAAGCCACTTCTATGTCAGTGTACTCTTCTTCATGTCATTGGTTCACTTTTAATTAAATACACATTGTACCCAAAGAACACAAGGATGGGTCTTAAGAAAGACGGGTAAACACCCTGGCCAAAGGCGCACACGTACGAAGGTCGGAAAGAAAGGATGTATAGGCCAAAAGTAGCTCAGCCCTGGTCTACACCTAAAACTAAGGTTGACCTGTCATGCAGGGCTGAGAAAGATTTCACATCCTGTACAACACAGTTAGGTTTACCTAATCCCTGCTGTACATCTAGCCAGGTCAGCCCTTGACATATCTTCCACACATGTACGGGCTAACCCAAAAACATAGGTGTCTCTAGGAGGTCCACCCACCCCAAAAGGCTACTGTCATTAGAGCCCTGCAAATATGCGGATATCTGCATTATACCCGCATCCACAGATGCGGCACAGATATCTGCGGACCATTTCATGCAGATGCAGCTCAGATACAGGTCCACATATTTTTATCTTCACAGAGCTAGAGCCCTGCAAATATGCAAATATCTGTGGATGCCTGCATTATATCCGCATCCGCAGATACAACATGGATATCCGCGGACCATTTCTTGCGGATGCAGATCGGATACGGATCCACATATTTGTATCAGCGCAAGGCTCTAGCTGTCATGACTTCTTCCTACAGCAGTGCAAAGCACACAGGGCCTCCCACTGCCATGGCTGCTGAGGCTTTTGGAGGCAGCAGCATAGTGTAGCATGCTAAAAACCCTCTGCCACAGAAGAAAAGCCGCTGTTGGTGGTGCTTTTGGAAGCAGGGTTAGGGAGTGGGGAGGGGAGAGACAGTGGCACTGAAAATGTCACTGTTGCTGGATTTTTTAGGTACCAGAGGGCATTTACCAGGAGGCTGTGTGGTGCTGCTAAGTGCCAGGTGCTAAATCCTGAGCGCTATGGCAACTTACCGCTCAGGATTTGTTGAGCCCTGCGCTAGGTCAATAGAATTCTTTCACTGGGGAGCTGAATTAATGATACCAATGGAAAAACCCCTTCTGACAACGTAGTGTCTTCCTTGTATTGCTACAGCAGACCTACGTATCTGCTCTGGTCCAGACATACCCCCAACTTACATCGAGACTTTCTGTAGGTCTGTAGCTGGGCAATGACTACCAACTCAACAAATCAGGCTACGATCTCCTTGACTGTGAGCTCCTCAAGGCAGGAATCTGCCCTTATGTGGGACGGCAACACTGAAAATCTGACGGTGTAAGGGACAACTACAAACTTAAGGAGAATGAAGAAAAAAGAAGAGGACTTTGCACCTACATAGCCTCCATTCTCCTCCAAGGATCTCAAAATTCTTCCCCACATGGAGCCAGGCAATACCCTAGGTCAGTGTTACTGTTCCCATTTAACAGATGGAGAAATGGAGGCATAGAAAAGTGACTTGCCCAAGGGCACAAAGCGAGATAGTGGCAGAGAGATAGGAGCAGAATGCAGGAGTCCTAAAAAAATTTGCCTAATTCCCTGCCTAGTATCAGGAGGGCCTGTTCCTGGCTCCCTGCAGGATGTAGCTCTGCCCAGAATCTCCGCAGCTCTCTGTATTATGGCCACATGCCTGACATATCCTTCTAGACACCACCCATGAGCTCAGGAGGGGGAGCCATGGAAGGCAGCCTTAGAGCTGAAAAGTGCCTGCAAAAAGAAAATTCTCCTCTCACTGGACACAAAGCTTTTAGGGACCCCTTGCAACACATTAGCTGTTTTACCCAGAGTCAAGCAGTTGGAGCAAGAACCCCACTCTAGTCTTCTTTCACAGTCTTTACAAATCTGTTCCCCACACACTCCCTCCTGTAACCTTGACCAACCTTTTGAAGTGACACAGCTGCAGTGCAGTGTTGATTAAAAGAGGAAGTTTGCCCTGACACCACAAGACTGACGCCCTGGAGACAGCCCTTGTGCAACCTCCCCCTGTGTCTCTGTTACTGATTCCCCTGCCAAATCTCAGTTGTCAGGATACGAAAATAAAAATGACATGCAACTTTTCATTAATATTTTTTTTCTTCTTCATCTCTTAATGTCCCAAGACGAGATGGATTTTAAAGCCGGAAAAAAACCTTTGCAGACAGGTCAGGTCTCCAGCCTCAACGGGGGCCCCAGTGACCAAAGATGCCCATTTCAACAGCTGCGCTGAATTGGTGCGAGCTCCCCATGAGTGCAAGAACATGCGAGAGGGAAAGCTTCAGCATCACTTTATAATCTCTGCCTATTAATAAACAACCACTTCCACTTAGCACTCAGCTAGTCCTTTATGTATTCAAAGTGATTCACAAGGATCTTCCTAATATCCCTGTCAGGCAGGGAGCTAATATATTATTCCCATTCCACCCAGAGGTACAGTGACTTAGCCAAGGGCACACAACAAGAATAGTCACAAGAGCTGGAACTAGAATCCGCAACTCTTGACTCCCAGTCCTATGCTCTGCCCATTACTTAACACTGCCTCGGCATAACTTTAAGAATCTTTATTGTCAGGAGAAACTAGTTCTGCAGCTTACCACCCAGGAACAAATGACTCCTAACAAACTCTGAGCAAATTCAGATGATGAATACACTTGTGTAGCTTCAAAAGCATGCATGCATGTGCCCACACACACACACACACAAGTAAGTGTTAAAACTAGGGCTAGATTAACAGAAATCAGGTGTTAACACTCGTGTGAAATTCAATGCTTAACTTAAAAAAAAAATGATGTGCTATTTCTAACTGAGGAGCCTACAAAAAAGACATGAACATTTCCTCCAAAACCCGCTAAAGCATGCTGACTTCCTATAGAGCTTTTCTAGTTACTTCAATGAGGACAAGAACACACTTGATCTTCATCGAACCCAGAGAAAACCAGCTGAGGAAAAGGAATGTTGCAGGTGACAACTGCCAGGTTTCTTTCCCTCACAGGATGCCTGTGTTTCACTCTGAAATGTAACGGGCACTGAGCTGACCATTCTGCTGCCATTCGAGAGTGTTATTGACACAAGTTACAGTGATGATCAAAAAGCACTGTAATTACAATTCTTTTGCCTGTCCACGACGCACTCGCTCTCTTGCCAAAGTTTGTCCACAGTTGGCACTCTAGTACTGACAATGAGAACAGGGCAATGTGGGCGGCTATCCCGCTGTGTAACTCACTATCTTAGAATCATAGAATCATAGGGTTGGAAAGGGACCCCATGAGGTCATCTAGTCCAACCCACTGCCAAAAAAGCAGGAGCACTCCCACTAGATTATCCCAGCCCGGGTTTTGTCCAGCTGGGCCTTGAACACCTCCAAAGACGGAGATTTCACCACCTCCCTAGGTAGCTTATTCCAATGCTTCACCACTTGCCTAGTAAGAAAGTTTTTCCTAATATCCAGCCTGGACCTCCCCCAGCTGTAACTTGAAACCATTGCTCCTCTTCTGTCCTCTGTTACTACTGAGAACCGTTGAGCTCCATCCATCCATCTTGTGCCGCCAAGAGTTGTGGGAAGGCAGAAAGGCTTGCAGTGGGTGCTGGCTTAACATCCCTTGATACAGATGATTTCTGTCTCATCATTTTATAGGCTTCCAACGACTTTTCATGAAATTTAATGGCCCCAGTTTCCTGAGTACCTGCCATCCCTGTCTGAATGGATGCATCCTGAACTGCTCTCCACTGCTGTCACTGTTCTGAACACATCACAAGTGCTAATGCAGTAACATGATCTCCCTAGTGGAACAGGAATCCAAGGCACCTGGCCTGCTGTGTACCATACAAACAAACAAAACCAGATTACTGTTTGCCAGGGAAAAGATTCTGGGTGGTTGTTTGAGATACTGATGCAGGTAGACAGGGACAAAACTTCAAATTGTGCCACCATTTTCCACAGGGAAGGGCACAGAAGCCAATCTCTCTCTCAACTCCGTAAGCAGTGATGCTAAAGTTCATCTCCTCCTAGGGAGTACCTCCAAACAGCATCCCTATGCTACTCACCGGTGTGCTGCTTTGGTGCAGGAAACTGCCCTACAACAGGGAAACAAAGCAGGTCTGCCACAGAATCTACAGCAGCAGATTATTCAGTACCTCCAAGAAAGCTTCCTAGAGATCTCTCTGGAGAATTCCCATGAAATCTTGGTGTGCATTAAACACTTTTCCACTATACTGCTTAACAACACAGAGGAATGGGAAACACATCCAAACACAGGTACTCTTATGCATTTTTAATCCTTCAACCAACCTTATAAAGCAACAAAACTAAAGTACAGCTGTACCTCATGTAACCAAGCAGTAT
>ML681963.1:14612989-14636262 GCA_007922195.1 Podocnemis expansa | reverse complement strand
CCTTTCTGTAAGTTCACCCATCTTCGAAGCATCTGAGGAAGTGGGATCTTCTCCCACGAAAGCTTATATATAAAAGTGACTCTCAGCCCCACTCAATCCCAAGTCCTATTTTTCTTGAGCTGCCTCCCCACCTGCACACATTTACAGGGGAAGAACCAGACGCATTTAGTATAAACAGGAATGCAGCCAAAGACTAACAATGATTTCTGAGGGCACAAAGATCTCACTGCATTCACTGCTTTCTCACTGGAGATGTCCACATCCAAAAACCAACTTGTCCTGTTGAACTAGTTTTCTAAAGGCCACTTCTGTGCATGTTTTTAAGCTCCATGAGATCCAAGGCAAAAAGACAACTTAAAAACAACAACAATGGCATGTGGAGCTTTACAATTCTACAGTCTGCTTCCATAGTCCTGACCTACGCAAGCATATATACACACCTACTAACTGTAGTTCCCACTTCATGCATCTGATGAAATAGGCTGGGGCCCATGAAAACTTACACCAAAAGAAAATTGTTAGTTTTTAAAGTGCCACAGGACTTTTGTTGTTTTACTAACACAGCTACCCCTCTGGAACCAGTTCTAACCTATGCAGATCTTCTATCAGGAAGAGAGACTTAGATCTTGTCAATCGAGCCCTGCAAATCCGTGGATATCTGCAGATATCCGCATCCGCGGATACAACACGGATATCCATGGACCATTTCTTGCGGATGCAGGTTGGATACAGATCCACTTATTTGTATCTGTGCAGGGCTCTACTTGTCAACCTTTTGAATACCAGGTGGTGGGTGGGCACAAGCCCGCCCACTGCTAAAACCCCACCCCCAGCCTAAGAGGAGGTGGCACTGGGCCTCGAATCAGTTGAGTACTGAGGACAACTAATGACAAACAGGGTTGGGTATGAGGGTCAAAAGGTTCAGAATAAGGGATTTGGAGGGGACACTGAGCAGAGAACCCCGGACAGTGCTCACTGCTCCCGAAAGGTGTCGAGGGAGCCAGTGGACGAAGCCCAGAGGAACTCTGCCCGGACACATGCTCTAGGTCTTGTCAACACCAGAAAGTTTCGCCAGCCTACCCATGTCAGTTAGAGAGGTGTGGTTTGGTTTAGGTTTTTTGGCAGCATTTCTATACCAGCAAAAGTTCCTAGCACAGATGCAGTTATAACAGCAAAAAGTATTTTTGCTGGTATAGCTCATTTTACCTGGAAAATCAGTATCAGGTATACTGGCAAAAGCACTTTCTGCCTGCATAAAACACCTCTACACAAGAAAGGTAGTCTACCTGACCAAGGGAAAGACCCTCTGATCACTGCACCATCCATCTTTCTCACTAGGGCTTCTTCATAGCTAACATCTATGATTCCTTTACCACTGCCCCCCTTTCTCTCAACCCACACACGCCCTACCTCAGAGAGAGGTCCTACAGCTTCAACTTTCCATAGCAGAAAGCACAGGATTCCCCCATTCCAGCTTTCTGTGAACTTACTATCCCTTCTGGCTCGGCTTGTGCAAAATCTGAAAGAGATCTTTCTTACTGCAAGTTTTTCTCTCTTATACTGCAAGTCATCATTCTTCAACATCGGCCTGCAAGGGATTGAGAGCATACTTATGCACCTACTGAACCTGTTCTGTGTAGCCCAGCTGCACCCCAGGATCTGGTCCCATGACTCAACAGTAGGTTAAGAGCATACTTGAGCAGGAAAAGCACAGGAATAGGAGTCCAGGTTCCTCACTGAATGGCTCTGTCACTGCCCAAGTAGATCTCTGTATCATTTCAGTACAGTTATACTACAGTCAACATCCATGTCTCTAGGAGATGGACAGTAATGCACTATGGGTCAACTGTATGTAAGGTTTCAGTGGTCTTTCTAATTCTAATGATTTCTGTATCACAAGGATGTATGATTCAACACATGGGTAATGTTCTGAAAATACAATATCACTTTATACATTTATACACAGACCTGAAAGTTATGCAGTGGGCTGGATTCTGCTCTCACTAGACTTTTACACTGGGCTAACACTACTGACTTTAACGGGAGTTACTCTTTATGTAAATAAGAGGAGAATCAGGCTGCTTGACTTCAATTAAAAAACTCCTCATTGACATCAGTCTAAATGAATAGAAACTCAGTAGCAGAGTATAGCCTACAGTATTAGGAGTTTTCCGATAGGTATGAGTATTTGATGTGATGGTGATAGTCAAAAAGAAAGGAAACTTCAGCTTTCTTTAAAATTATTATTTATAAAGCAGAAAATTGCTTGTAGTCCCTTAAACCCAGCCAAAGGAAAGTGTCAAGGATGAATGGTACCACTCATTCTCCAGGGGCACATACAACCAAGTTCATAGGCTGTCGGTTTTCAGTAGACTCCTTCCAAATGAAAAAAGTTACCCAAGATGCCAGCAAACTATGACCAAAATGTTTTCAGAATTCCCTGGTTTGAAAGTAGAGACAAATGAACATTATAATGGAGGACGAATAATTTTTCAACACACACACAATGTAGAAATGTAAGAAAAACTGTGAAGGTGCAAGGGAAATTCTTTCCCTCCTAGACGGACTTTTCAGCCTGAAATAAATTAAAACAGATAGGTTATAAACCCCCAATATAGGGGGAGGGGGGGAACTCAGCCTGAACTCCAACAGGGCTGCTGGGCACTGCTTTAATAAAGGTCTGAACTTCAAATGATCTGACAAGGAGTCCTGTAATCCAGACACCAGAGGCCCTAGGAAGATAGCTGGGGATTCAAAACCCCCACTAGAGGAGGATCTGACAACAAAACATATTTGAAAGGGCAAGCAGTCTGTTAATCAACCCAAGTATCTCCGCCAACTAAACAAAATCTCACAGGCAAAATGGGAAAGTGGAAATGCAGAGAGCCAGAAAAAGCAACTGTGATCAAAGCAGAGCTTACAACACTCCTGCCATTCTGTCTGACTAGGGTGCCCTTGGTTTGCACACACTGGGAAGAACAGGCTTCTGTGGAGATCCTCAAAAATACAAACCAACATGCATATTGCTCTGTGTACCAATAGTACATGAAGGTTTTCCTCTGACTATGGGCTATTCTGGACACCACTTAACATTCCATGGAAAGCAAGGATGATGAAATGACTACATTTCTGGAAGGCATTTTACTACCATTTGTGCATTTACCTCTCCTCTGGACTTGTGAGCTGAAACAAGCATACGGCTCAAAGATTATAGAAGTTTCAGGATGGGTCTTGTGCAGGAGTCTCAAACTCAAATCATCACGAGGGTCGCATGAGGACTAGAACATTAGCCTAGTACATTAGCCTGAGGGCCGCAACACTGAAACCTTTTTCTTACAATGATATTGTAAATATTGGTAACAATAGTGTCGTTGCAGGCCACAATAGCTTGAGGGGCCGCATGCAGCCCTCAGGCTGTGTGTTTGAGACTCCTGGTCTCGTAGTTCATCCACAGGACTTGGCAGGACACCTTGATTCCCTCCTCAGCAATACTACTGACTCAAAGGATGCCATTGGGCAAGTTATTTCTCATCTCGATGCTCCACTGACCCTATTCCATAAGCTAAACGTGTTAATATCTGCTGGACTCTGAGATCCTCAACTTGAAAAGTGCAGGAGAAAGGTGCTGGCTGATCTAAGAAGGTGGAAGGCAGGTGGTTTCTCATGTAGGGTGTGGTACTGGAGTGCTCTTCCAGTTGCTGTTTGCCAGAGAACATCTCAAGCATCACAGAGGACAAGAATCTGACCTTTCTTGTCCAGCTTTCCAGTTGATATTTACTGTAGGTTTGTTTGTTGTTTTGACAGTCTGTGTACACTGCAGGTAACAGGCACTGGTAGAGATGTTCTTCCCTCTCACATCTGTATTCTGGCAGTGTGCCTATTCAAGTTAATTCTGTTTTAATTCTGCATTTCTATTTAAGGTGCCTACAGGCTTCTGGGCTGAGATATCTGAGAAATTAAGATTTATTTACTTATTGGTGTCTATAGGAGTTTTGCACTCAGAGGGGACATGGGACAAACTGCAGTAGTAGAAGCAAGTCCTGTGGCACTTTTAAAGACTAACAAACTTATTTATTGCATGAGCTTTCATGAGAGAAAATCCCACTTTGTCAAATGTCTTCAAAGTAATAAATAAAGTCGTTCATCTTTAAGTGACAAAGGGACTCCTTGCTTGTTTGGCTGAACCAGACTAACATGGCTGCACCTTTGGAACACAGTAGTGGAGCCAAACTCATTTCTGCTCTTACGTCAAACCTCATCTCCACCAATACCAGGTGCAAACCACCAATATAAAAGGAGCAGACAGGGGGGTGTTCAGATCCAGCATGAAGCTCAGACAGCAGTGTTTGATGACCTGCCTACAATATTAAAATATTTGGTACAGTAACCTTTAAATGGCATTGGCTTTGCAAAGTAAGTGCACACTAGCTCTGCTCGTGTTAGCATGCTAAAAATAACCATGTAGCCAGGGGTAGCACAGACAGCTCATGCTAGCTGTCCAAATACAAACCCACTTGTGGGTGTGTCAAACTCATTTGCTATAGTGGGTCAAATTTGACTTAAGTGTACTTCAAGTGAGCTCTACATACTATAAATCAAAATACTACAGCACTCTCCTGGCACTGCAGAGTGCCGTGTATGCAAAACTGTGATACCAGTCTATCTGTTCGGGAGAGAGTATGGCCTCATGGAGTTCAGTGTCGCATACCCAGCACTCCGCGATGTTGTGAGACCCAACACTCTCACAGCATTGCAGAGCACTGCATGTACGAGACCACACGTGCACTCTGTCTCTGTTAGGGAGAGAGTGTGGTCCTGTGGAAGAGGTTTGGGCCAAATGTCTGACATCCCTGTATTAAGACATACATATTCAGGCAGCTAGTCTAAGCCACTTCCTATTGCTGGTCAAAACAGCATGTGTTCTACCTACTCTGGAAAGCATGCTTTCAGCTGCTGTGTGGACATATCCTGAATGATACTGGTTTCTTGCAAGAAACACTGCTAAAAATCACACAGCTGACTTAGTCCTACACTCAGTTTATGGCCATGGAAAGAAGAGAACAAGGCTTTGACTCTTCTGTGCTCAGAAATTTCATGAGAGTCACATTTCAGAACAGCTTCCATTTTTAAATGAAACACTCAGCAAATGCAGCCTAGGATTCTGATCTCAACCATCACTAATGCTAATGAGGCTAGTGTTAGGATTGTAAAAGCACAGGGACAGGGGGGCTATTTTGAAAGTTAAGAACACAAAGACCCTCAAGGCCAGCCACGGCTCTAAGTCCTGACCCCTCTTTGTTTGGAAGGATTGTTTTAGGGCTATTGGTCAAGTGGAAGGCAAATTTGGATGATATCACAGGCATTGTTCACCTCTTCTTCTGGGGAGAGACCTTTGCCTACTCCACCTTACTCTTCTAAACCCACAGGGGATAAGGACACCTTCCTCCTCCCCAAACTAAAGGTGGGGGCCCTCCTGTTGTCAGCTGTACCCAGTAGGAAGTGCTCAGAGAAAGTCTGCTATGCCAGAATGGAGTATTAGAGCCAAAGAACCTGGTTCAGTGCTAGACTTCTGGAAAATTTCACATCAGTATAACACAAAAGGCTTGCCTACACTGAGGTTTTATTTTCTGCACCACTGCCATTGCACCATTGCTGCTCCATTGCAAACCTCTAACAAAAGACACAGTGAACTAGTGTGAAAAGCAACTGGGAGGCTGCAAATCACCTTTTACACCAGCATGGCATAATGATATTACAAAACTGCAGCAAGTGTAGCTATACCAATGTAGCCACAACACATGAAACACACAGAACTCAGCGCAGACAACACGCGGTCATTCTTTTTTTTAATAAAAGCTAAAAAAAAAAAAGTAATAAATGCTTTAATCTGGGGCAATTAACAGGGTTTCACTGCATCTCCACAGCTTCCAAAAGAGCTTTATAAATGAAGACAAAAAAAACATGAAGGTTAAACACACTGAGGGAATGTTATCCCCCTTCTCCCAAAATCACAGTTTTGATAGTTCTACAAGAGAAAACTTAGCAAATTTACAATAAAACTGTCAAGTAATTAAGACAAGGCATTTCACACATGAACTTCAACTGCTAATTAAAAACCCCTTGCTTAATTGACTGTATTTGCATTTCATTCAACTCAAGAGTATAAATGGTTTGCGCAACTCACAGACCCCGTCCCTGGGTAGAGAAAGGCTTCAGGTAAAAAAAAGAGGAGGTACTAAGATGCACCATCAGCAGCTTTGGAAAGAACTGGAAAGTGTGATCTGAAATCTTGGATACTCACGTTGATCTGCACTTTTGCAGTGCTATGCCTGGAAATAAATGTTTCAAATACTCAGTACTGTATTCAAGACCAAATTCAGTAATAATCACAAAGGGGAGCACAGGCTACAATAGTATGAAACAGAAGCATGTGGTCCCTGCACCTCATTACACTCACCAGAGGACCTGTGTCTGGTGTACAGCTCCAGTTACTCTCTGCCAGGAGGGTTATTTTTCACCAGACCAATCTGCTGTACCACTCAATACTGAGCTGTGATAAGATGGGCAAGGAGAACTATCAAATCACTACTCTGCTTTTCCACCAAAACACATGGAGAAGGTAGAAGACAAGGTAGATGAATTAAGTGCTGCAGCTACATGTCTGAAAAAAATATCCTAACTAGGAGATCTACTAGAGACTGCAGGAGGAAAATGGTGAGACACCCACTGGTTCCATCAGACAACACAGCTCTTCCAGAGGGATCTCAAATTCATTTAGAGAAGGGATCTGGTATCTAGATTTAATTATGCTCATGGTTTTGGGTTTCAAGTCAGGACTATGAACTCCTCACAATGTATAAGGGATAAAAGACTTCAACGCTCTGCATCCTTGTCACTGGATATCTGCAGATTCAGGCAGACATCACTGCATCAGTTATATTCTGCTGAAATCTAGAAGGTTATTGCTGCAGTCAAAATGGCTAGAAACTTAGTAATGGTTTAAAAGGAAAGCTGAAATAACACAGAAACTAAATGCACCATACCGGCCACAGACACATTGTGCCAGAAATGTAGGTGCATAACAGCCCTACACTGTGGCAGTTATTTTCCACTATTTGTACACTTCTGTGACAGACCCTTTTTAGGTGTTTGCAACATTACTTCCCACACTCAGCCAGTTCTGGTCTTTTATAATGGTGGTAAAGAAGAGCAAAGGCCACAGAAAAAACAGCTGGTTTATTTATCTCAAGCCCAAAGGCATTAAACCTATAGCACTGATTCAACTCCCACACTAACATGAATCAGAAGTGACTCTTTTTAAATTGATGGAATTACAGCAGAGTAAAAACATGTGAAGTGAGATCAGAATCAGGCTCTGCTACTTTAAATTCTACTGAAAAATTAGTTTGCTAATTAATTATTTAATTAATTGTGCCCTTTAATCATCTTCCTTCTGCAAACATAGCTTATTACATCACTAAGCCAAGAACACACTCATTAATTCAGAAGGAACACCAATGAATTCCTGCTGTGCTAAGTACCCAATCCCAGAGCATGCATAACTCCCACTGAACCCGAGGGGGTTGGACCTTTAAAATTTCTGCAACCAAATTACACTGTGTATCATGCCGATTCCACCATACAAACCAACGTAACTACTTTCACATTAATGGAATTATTGAGAATTTACATCAAAGTAATTGAGTGGCAGCCAGCCCTGACATTTACTTTTTGATAGACAGCAGGTTGAGTAAAAGAATGATAAAAGTTATTTTTTGATCTACTTCTAGTATGCAAAACTTCCCATGCAAAAAGAATGACAAATAGTAACCCCTGAGTAGTAGACACAGAATTAGTGTTTAACTAGACAAATACAGACAGACAGCCATGCACATTTTATTTAAATTGTTCTTTTTTAATTTAAACCTGCCTTCTCATGATCTGATGTGAAGGAATGATGACTGCAGAAGACAGCAGTGCCCAGAGCAAAAGTTAGCTTCCCTCCCTGGACTTCAGAGTTTTATGGAAACCGGACCACAGAATTCCAGTCACTGGTGCAAAAAAGGCTTGTATATATAGCTCTCTTCTCTGACTTGTACTACATTACAATAGTAACTCCATTGATTCCACTGGAGTTACTCCTGGTTTACAACAGTGTAAAGTAAAATCCAAGTCAGGCAAGTTATCTGTTTGTAAATAAGTAAGTAAGTAAGTAAGTAAGTAAATAAATAAATAAACGGACCAGCTCATTAAGCCAGATTCTCCTCTGATCTGGAATAACTCCACTGAAGTCACAGTTACACAGAGATAAGAGTGATGAAACTGAAAGGAGAATCAGGCCAATTTATTTTATGCAGTCTCTAGGAAACAGTTTATGTATAACAAGAACAATTTTCCTTGAGCTCCTGGCTGGATCTTGGAAGCCCTGCAATAAAATCTAATCATGCATTCCACTCATGGGTATCCAAAATTATAAGGGTTTTCCCCCATCCTTATTAAATAAAGGGGTGGTGCATTCTTTAGTTCATTTTTTTAAAGCTCCCATAAATCTCTGAAATATTAATATTCTCCCCAAACAAGCCAGCAGCTGCTCCTCTAGCCTGTTTTTTTTTTTGTTTTTTTGTTTTTTTTGGTTCTGTGTGCTTTGCATATGAAAAAAGCCATTCCCCAACCACCCACCCCCCAATCTAACAGGGACCTGACTTCCTCCCCATGAAACAAGCAACCCATTCAGCAAAAGGGAAATCCCAGGATGCACTGGGGCAGAGCAGCTAAACAAGGACCTCGGAAAAAAATTGAAGGGAAAAAAAAAGTTTGAGTGCATCCAAACCAGCAGAAAGAAGACCAATTGAGCTGGTAATTGCAACCTTCAAACCAGTAATTTAGCATGCAGATCTGCTGTGCCAATCTTTCAAAAAGTTTTCCAAAGAGGCAATTCTGTTCTGTCCCTACAGCAATAGCCCACAAAAGATGTAGTACACAGCAGCAGAAATCAGCTGCCAAAACAGAACCACAGATAGCCAGACTGAAGCATCCTCTATAATTACTAAACCAGATTCTGCTGGCTAAATCTGGAATAACTCTACTGTTACTCCACGATTTCACCAACAGCAGAATCTGACCTATGGGCCTCATGGAAAACTCTGAGGAGCAAATACTTTGGGTTTGTATTTTAAGAACTTTTTACTTTTTAAAGTTTACATGAAAACAGGATTTTTCCCCTACATTTTCCCCCTCTCTACTGCTTGCTCTGTGACTTCACAATAATCCTCACAATTAGTTGTGATGTCACAGAGGATTATGATTTCAAATGGGGGAAATTAGCAAACATGAAGGAGATGGGGTTTCTAGCAGCAAAGGTGACATTTTAATGCAAATGTCACAAGGAAGACTACAGCAATATAAACAAGAGGACTTTCAAGTCTGCAATGACAAGTATCAGCTGCTCCTTAAGGATGGCATGAAGGAACAACATAAGGCAAGTGAATGAATTCTGGTCTGGCTGGCCACTAGAAAGCTACTGAAATCAAACAGTCACCTCAACATAAAAAAAATGGAGAAATGCAATAATGAACCATGGCCTTTAACTATTGTTATCTTACTTGTTCATTTTTAGAAACTTAAAAGTTATACTTTCATACACAAATTATGGTCTCGGACTGGTGTAAATTCCAGTAACTCTAGTAAATCAAAACAAACAAGGGGGCTTATGGCACTTTTAAAGACTAACAAATTTATTTACGCATCAGCTTTCATGGGAGAAAATCCCACTTCATCAGATTCTTGAAAATGGGTAGAGGAGGAAGTACAGGGAGGAGACATAAATGCAGTGAAGTAAGAATAATTGTTTTTACACTTACTTCACTGCACATACGCCCCCGCCGCACATTTTCAAGCTTCTGATGGAGTGGGATCTTTTCCACAAAATCTCATGCAATAAATAAATTTGTTAGCCTTTAAAAGTGTCACAAGATTCTGGATCTAGTAAATCAAGTTCCACTAGATTTCCACCAGTAATTTAAGAGAAGAATTTGACCCTCAAACTACAAACCACTGCACAAAGAGGCCCAACTTCTGAAGCTGTAACTCAGGCAAATTCCGCTCATTGCTACAATTATATAAATCTGGATTAATTCCACTGACAAACAGAATTTTACCCAATATGACTTTACCTGATTGAGAGCACTTGACCTGTTTCTGATATTACACAGGAGTCTAATTCAAAGTCAACAGCAGTATTTCCATGAACTTAAATGGATCTTGGATCAGACATTTACAGAGTTTTTATATCAGCGCAATTTGACTGATGTTAGTAGAGCTTACTCTCTTGATTTACACAACGCCACAATTGAAAAGCAAGTTTAGGATCCCCAGAATTTGGCCTAGTAGGAACTGAGTTATTTAAAGTACCACTCCCTTTTATGTACAAAGCCTGAATGGCGTAAGTATAATATATCTTGTCCAAACTATAATCTATCTCCATATACTGATACAGTTCACTACTGTGATTCAGAAGCCCAGATCTTTCCTATCCTTCCAGTACAAAAAGTGTCATGTTTTAAATCTTTTCCATAACACCTTTTATTTTGAGCAGTGAACTGCTAAACTCCTAAGAAAATAAAAAGCATGAAAATCTGTAGTAACACAAATGCACCAAATGCCAAGACTAACTTATTTCTAAAAATTAATTCAACTCATTCCTTAGCTTCAGGCCATTTGCTGCCACTCCTTTTTTCCACCCAAACAAAAGACGAAAGGGATGACTCAAAGGAACTTGAATTTCAAGCTAAAGCCACAAAGCACTGAATGCTTGATCTTAATATTAAACAGGTGTCCAGATGCCATTCATTCAAGACTCATCATGGTTGGTTTTTGATTTTTTTAAATTTGAAAAAGCCCTGATTTCCTTAAAGACACATGGACAGTCAATGACAAAAAAGTGGTGTTGTAAGTCATATGCTGAGATGTAGGTTCCCCTGATAATGGGTGTGTTGCCAAAACAATGCATTCAAAAATCATAACTCTGGCCCCTAAAAATTTGGCTGATTTAAAAACTTAGATTTGGGATTCCTTTCTGTAGCCTTCTGAGAAATCACTGGGCTTGCGTTTTACAGCTTTTCTCTACAACCATAAAATCTAGAACCTTACTTTTAAAATGAGAGAGAGACATTTTAAAAGAAGGAAAATCCAGGCATAAAAGGAAACTCCATTTCATGTATGCTAAAGAGACAATTTCTGATCTCTAACACCAGAATAAATCTGGAGTAACTTGACCTCACTGAAATCTATGAAGGGTGGAAATCACAGCAAAACACTGTCCTCATGCTATAAATTCTGCTTCTCAGGCCCATTAATGAAGGTTTTGATTTCAAGGATTTTTCCTATAATTTTAGGTTATAGACTAGATGCTGTGAAAACTATAAACCTTATTTTCCTGTTTAAGGTTGAATAGTCATCATTCTTCTTTTTTTTTTTTTTAAGAGGAAAAAACGATACTTGTCAAATAAAAAACCGAAACAGTCTTAGAGAACTGTATCTTCCATACAGTTGTCTTTTTTTCCTTTGGGTAATTGATGGTTTCCAGTGTATGCTGAAACAATCATTGTTCTAGAGAGCAAAAGCATCACTATGCAATACATACCTTTTAACGCTCCACAGAGTTAATTTAGTTAACTAGGAAGATGTTGCAAAAGCATCTGCAAATTTTATGCATGCAATTTAAGATGCCCAGAGCTCCAATACCAGACAGTAAGTTACTGCTAATAAAACAGCAACTAAGGTCCCAATCCTGCAATGTAATCCCTCTTTGGGCAAATCCTTTTACCAGCACAGAGTCAAGCTGAAGACAGTGGGACTTGGCATGGGTACTTGGGACCACCTGCACAGATCGAGCTGCAGCTCAGAGCTGACTAAAAGTTATTTTAGTTTCTTAGGGTAGGTCTACACTACCATAAAATACCCACTGCTGCCCTGTGTGTGCAGACTTGGGCTCAGGCACCAGGGCAGCAAGTAGATGTTTAGCCTCAGGCTAGAGCCCAGGTTCCAGGACCACATAAGTGGGGAAAGTCCCAGAGGCCAAGCACCTGACTGAGTCCAAACAGCAGCACTGCACCTTTATAGCTTTGAATCCCCAAACTTAAGTAAGCTGCCACAGACAAGCTGCAAGTGTTTTACTGAAGTGTGGACATGTCCTCAAAGTTCAACCAAAGCAAGCACTGACTGGAGTTTTCTTCCCTACCTGCATCTCAGCTCCAAGTGGCATGAGAGGTTTTCAGCCCAATGAAAATGTCCAGGAGAGTTTTCCACTAATGATCAAAGATTAATCACAGAAGTAGATCCAGGCCCTTTCATTATTTACAAGGTGGAAGCCTCAGTCACAGTTGTCCTCTGGCTAACAGCAATAATAAAGGAACAACTTCCCATCAAAGCAGGAAAAGCCAAAGACGGAGCAAAGCCAGATGGGGCTGTTATTTATGATTTTTAACAGCACTACTGGTGTGTACAGTAGCTGTACAGATACTGTAAAATAGAGGAGTTCCCTGCCCAGAGAAGTCTCCAATCTATCAACCAACCTAACTTTGCCTGAGCATTGCAATTTGTTCTACACTCATGAAGGCCTATGAGAGACATAATTCAGTGAAGGATGGAATTAAATTGGGGTGGGGAAAAGGTTCATGGGAGGATGGTTACAACAGTGAAAAGACATGGAACAGTTACCCTCCCAATGCCAGCAGATGTTGTCCAATGAAAGATGCAAATAAATCATCCTCTGCACTGCAAGTCAGAAAACACAAACACACAAAGCTTTCTAAATACATTTCAGTTTAAACTTGCATAATTCCCCCAGTGGAGAAATGATCCTAAACTTATGCAGTCCTTAGAAAGAGAGACATTATTACAGCTTGTGTAACAATTTCAGCGCCATCAAGAGAACAGTAACCTGCTTCAGGAGATGCAGACACAACCCCAGCAAAGAGCAACACACACACACACACACACACACTGGGAAAGTAGCCACCTAAGCTAAGACCAGAGACAACTCCAGCTTCCAGAGCAACTGCTCTGTAATTGAGCTAGAGGGGCTGCTCCCTCTGCGGCAGCCAAAAAAGTCTCTGTTATACTTAACCCAGACTTCCTAACACTTGATATCCTGTCTGCTATTTCAATGCCCTTACTCAATGTTTCAGACAGACATTACACATACTGGCTGGTGAAAACGGCTTGAGAAACCAAGCAATCCAAGTGAATGACCTTATTCTTTAAATTGATACCACTGACTGAGGCAGAGCAGAAGCTGAAGAACAAAGGTTCAGAGGTGCAAGTCTTACATACCACTGAAATTCTCCACAGGACAAAATGGAAGGCAGACAAGGCCACATTATTATTAATAAATAAACAAAAACTGTTAACAACCTAGTAATCATGCTTGCACAAACAAGGCTGGTGTACCACATTCTGAAGCATAAGAAAAGAAAAGAAAAAGAAAAGAAAAGGAGATCATCCTGTCCACAGAACATACGCAAGGATGACTGCACATAAATCAATATGCAACAAGGACAGGTCATTGATTAGTTCATTTGTTGTTTACTCTAGGCCTAAAATATGATGCTGCAACTGTTACTTATGCACATACTCCGTATTTACATGTATCTTTCCATTGATTTTAATGGGACTGCTGGGACTACTCAGTGTGAATAAGTGCTACAGGATCAGGTCCTTATTTAGTAGAAAATGTGATTATAGAGTTTGCTGCTTTAATACTACACCCTCAGCCTGAATAAAGCCTGATTAGAGGCAAAAGCTGTGAACCATTGATCGAGCCAATGACAAGAGCTTTAGTCAAGGGATTTCACACTGACTTCAAGAGAAGTTCCTTTAGGAAACAGTGGCAAGAGTAGGCTTGAATTCTTACCAATCCTTGTTTTCATTCTCTCATTCAAGAGCAAGCAAAACCAGCATGAGCTCAGTGCAGAAAGGCCAGTGACCATCAGACAACAGACTTCCCTCAAAATAACATACCCGTTCATAAAAATTATAACTGATGCTATTTGCATGCACATTTATGGTACACACTAGAAAGCAAGCATGTCCTATACTCCAGCTTTACAGGAGAGATTTTCTAGGCTGCTAAGATCCCTTTTCCACAACTAAAACTTGGACACCTAACAGCAATTTTAAAAACCAATTTCTGCACCACATCCTCCTGTCTGTCCAAGCATGGTAGGACTACTAGTAGTAAGTACTATCCATCCCTTCAGTAAATGTTTTCAGGAGCTGATCCATAGTGCCTTTCTGAAACTGACACCCAATATTGATCTGCATTTCCCGAATCAGCTATACTAAGGTAATAACACAGCTCCAGATTCTGCTCTTATATGGAACACACTTCAGTGGAATTACTCCAGATTTAAATGGGTTCAATTAGACCAAAATCTGTCTGCGGGACTCTAGGGACACACACTATGATGACTGGAACAGCTAGTCAGAGTACAGGAAAGAGTTTGATACAACTACAGTATTTCTGTGGTTTGTGGGCAAAAAGGCTTCAGTTACTTTGTCTGCTGACTGCTTGAGTGAGAACTTCAAAACTAGCAACAAAGCTTGCACACAAACTATCCTTATGTTTAAAGGCATTTAAACAGCTATGATTCTCAGTTGTAAAAGTGGAGGGAGAAAATAGTACATCTTAAAGTAAGCAATCACAGTAGCCCTTGGTGAATTCTGTTCATTTCAATAATTTTCCAAGGTAAAATAACACAGTATCAATGTACAAAAGGGCATCCATGTTAGTCTAGTTCAGTAAAACTAACAAGGAGTCCTGTGGCAATTAAAGATTAACAAATTTATTTATTTATTGCATGAGCTTTTGTGGGAGAAAATCCCACTTCATCACACACTTTGAAGATCCCATTATTTTTCAATCTGTCTGCAGACTGAAAACTACTATTGTGTAGCTTTTAGCCTAAAGAACCAGAATGAAATGCAAAGAATTTGTGAACAAAATTTCAATGTTTATTACCCAAATTCAGAAAATATTCTTTAAAATCCATACAAAATCAATCAGATGTTATGTTTAACAGTCAAATACCTTACATTTCATAACAAGTTTCACAAATTCAAACAGACATGCTGAACTATTACGGCTTTTAGATAATGTTTTCTTTGGAGATTAATTTGATTTAGGTGCCTTGCCCAGCCACTCAACCAAGTTCTATCGATTGCTAGTAGTCTGTAACTAGACAACCTAGGACCTGTTAGGATATAGGTTGCCAGGGTTCATTCCTGAACAATTTTTCTTTTCCAAGAGCTCAGAGATAGGGTTCTAGGGCTAACTCCTCCAATTGGAGACAGTGGTACAATTCCTATTCACTTCTGGGCAAAATAATACAGTGTTGGACTCAAAGCTTAGTCCTGTCTTTGAAAAGAATTAAACATGGCTTAAACAGAACTTGGTCTTATCAACACACCTTGACATGGATCTTTGTGTGCGATATCTAGTCATGTGCAAAGCAACCAGTGCAAATTCCCGTTATCAGACACATTTATTACAATGCTAGTGCCACCACACACACATTCAATTTTTGACTGTGCCGCATTATGCTGGAGGTCCTCTTCAAACTGGAAGCAGGACAACGCAAACTACAACTGTATCTAAATAACACTGCTATTTGAAATGTTCTAGCATCTGATGGTTTCCCTCATCAGAGTGGCCATGGAATTTTTTATTCCTGAGAATCAAGCTAGCCAAAACATGTTTAGGCTAAATGGTCTCGTCAACACTAGGGTTAGCTTAAAATTTCCCATCATTTTAGCAACGGTGAGAGATGTAACCTAGATAACATGTAAGAGGTTGCCAGCATTTTAACCACTGTGTTGTTTAGGCATGCTCTGAAGCCTAGTATAGGCACCTCCAGATGGTGAATAGCATGCTTTTATAAACAACAATCTAAACACAGATCCCAAGTAATGAAAATATGTCCTCACTTGTCAGGAAGATCAAGTTAGACCCTTGCTAGCAACAACCACTTTCTATTCCTGAGCAGTTAGTTGAGATATAAGGTCCCTGTAATGTAGTCAGGACCAAATTATATTTATTTTTGTCCCCTAAATTTATAAAAGTGTATGTGCCTTGGTCAGGTCCAAGTCCGGAGTCTGTGATCCACAAAAATGATGTGGCAAAACAGGCCACAAAGGGAGCAAATATTTGCAGTTTTAACGTTGAGATGTTAAAAGCAAAGAAGGGAGTCAAGCACCCAAGCACACACAAACACACTCTTCTCAATCCACATCATCTGTAAGTCAGTTTCCACTCCTGAGGGAAAAACAGCTGAT
The DNA here is from genome assembly GCA_007922195.1 of Podocnemis expansa. NCBI lineage: Eukaryota > Metazoa > Chordata > Testudines > Podocnemididae > Podocnemis > Podocnemis expansa. Next base: position 14,619,930 of record ML681963.1, on the reverse strand, counting down.
GTCTGCTTTAAAACTGACATCTGCACAAATCCAAAAGATTTTCTTTTAAGCTTTGTATCATTTTTGGAGCTTAGCTTCTGAACCATAAAAAGATACCAAGCTTAAGCTGTTGCACTAAGCCATTGCTGGTTTCTGCTTTAGTGGCCATCTCGGAATTTATTAAAGATTTTTCAAATAACATTTTTAATAGCCAGATAATGCAGTGAGTCATTTCAATGCTATCCATAATAAGTGGTCCTGATCCTGCAGTTTTTAAGGAGGCAAAATTGCCCCCCTGATTTTTATCTAGCCCATTTTATAAGCTAGTAGTTTGCGTGTGATAGATTGGCACAATCACAAGTCCTGTACTTTGCATATGCCATGTATTCCTAGCTACTGAAAGAGACTCACCTTTAGGTAGTAGGAACCTGTGCTTCTGGGGCAGAAGGATGAAGATTTTTATCACTGCTGCCACTGTGAAGTTCTGGGTGGCTATAGTGTGTAATACAATGACAGCTGTGAAGTGCTTAAGCGGCCAGAGCTATCTTACAATGTCACTCACTCAAAGCTCCATTATTTCACCATGAATAATTTCTGTCCTTTGATTTGGCTGCACACTTGACCTGGCTAAACCTTATTCCAGCTGAGAAAGCTACATGGTGCAGTAGCAACGCTGAATTTGGAGGAACTGCTAAAAAAAGTAGAAGGCTTACTGTGCTCATTTGCATATCAATACCCAGAATGCTACTTCTAGCTCACAGCGACTTGATAGGAATGCTGGGACCTGAGCCATGGGAACACTGCAGTGCTGGTGTGTGTGGGAGTGCGCACATGTGTGCATGGAATTCTCTTATCATCTGAGTCTTTGATTCCATGTAGTTTTGCTAAAAAAAAATATCAGAGATCTGAAGCGAAAGGGGAGGAAGATGTTAAAGTGTGATCAGCCTGTGCTCAGTGCAAAGGCCCAGAGAGAGTGTTATGGAGTAGGGTGACAGGATCCCACACTATTCTACAAGAAACTCCCTACCAATCAAAAAGCTTGAAAGCCCCCATTTGAAGCTTTATTAACTCGGTCACTTTAGGGACATGCTAGTGTGCCTGCATGGCACAAAGACAGAAATCTACAATGCTGCAAGGGCCACAAAGCAAAGGAGAGATGTGGACAGAGATCCAGATCTGGCCTGTACTGGCCAGGGAAAACCATGGAGGCCTCAACTAAAAGAGTGCGTCCAGTTCTGAGCACTACATTTCAGTAAAGATGTGGATAAACTGGGAGAGGGAAAAAAAAATCCAAAGGCAAGCAACAGATAAAATGAAAGGTCTAGAGAACACAACCCTATGTGGAAAGACTGAAAAAACTGAGTTTATTTAGTGTGGAGAAGCAAAGACAGGGAGGGGGGCATGACAACAATCTTTAAGTACAAAAAGATGGTTATAAGGAGGAGGGAGATAATTTTTTCTCCTTAGCCAGTTAAGAACAAGAAGCAAGAGGCTTGAAGTGCGGGACAGAAGATTTAGGTTGGACATTAAGAAAACCTTCCTAACAGTAAGGGTAGTTAAGCATTGCAACAAATTACCTAGGGAAATTATGGAAATTTATCAGAACAGGTTAGAGCAGTGATTCTCCACCTTTTGTGGGACACGACACGTTTGGTGGTGTATCACAACCCCACAGGACACACCAGGCCACCAACCGCAGGCCAAATCCAGCTATTTCCCCAGCTCTCCGCAACACACCACTTGTGTGGTGATACCATAATGTGTCCTGACGTGGTGGTTAAGAACTACTGGGTTAGACAAACACCACCTGCCAGGGATGACATAGAGTCTAGAGATAATACTTAGTCCTGCCTCGGTGGAGGGGACTGGAGGAGAGAACACACAAAGATCCCTTCCAGTCCCACATTTCTGTGATTTGACCCAACTCTACCAAAAGGAGCCAGGGCTCTCAATTTATGGGACCCATTTTTACAGTCTTGGAAGGTTTTAAATTTTGGAACACAACCAAGAACTTGCTGGCTGTGCTCTGAATCGCTCCATTCCAGACAGAACAGCAGTGAAGGTACTAATGGGACGAGACAGAGAACATGACACTCACGTATAGAGACAGCAGCAGAGACCAGGAAAGGACCTGGGAGAAGAGAAAATACCAGGAGAGAGTGCAAAAGCAGGAGTGAAGTCGACAGTCCAGGTGACAATGAGAAGGGCAAAAGAGGAGGGGTTAGGATGAGGACAAAGGCTCAGGGGAAACAAGAAAGAATTCAAGAGAAAAGGAATCTTTGGGAAGCAAATGATGTGAAGGTTGAAAATGAAGTGGATATGAAGAAGCTCCCCAGAGAATGGTTAGTGCAGGGGAAAACAGACCTGAGATTAGGTAAGAAAGAAAAAGGAACCAAATTAAAAAAGAAAAGAGAAAGAAGAAACATGACAGACTTTGAGGGATTTGCTCTGCTGGGCTGCTGAGTTCAAAGCTTCCTCAAGTCTGTGGCTTTAACCCACTGTCCCCTGCGTGAGGCTTTCACCTGCACTGCAGCTCCAAACCAGAGCCACCCCTGAGAGGAGCAAAACCTCAGACACCACACCTTGCACAATCACACGGACACAGACAAAACACAACTCATACAATCATACTGGCAGAACAGCAAACGACACCCCTATCGCCAAAACACACAGAAAGCCCCAAACAGTCGACCCACATTTGTACAGACACATCACAAAACTGAAACAAAGTAATTTGAACAAATCATAAAAGCAGCACACCACAAAGGCACACATCACACATGAATATGTCACAAAACAAAGTAACATAAGCGCACACGCATACACACACAAAACAAGAGAAGTAACACAGACACATGCATCCACAAACAAGCACCACACAAACTTACATGCAGACACTGATAAACACAATCACACAGAGTCAGAGGCAGGATCTTCCTTTCATCTCCTTGCTAGCAGACCTAAAATTTACCCCAATATAATTTGCCTCCGGCCACAAACTAGCAACCTCAGAGCCTGATTGAACCTCTCCATAATTATCTGCCAACGCTGCTACAACACAAACGACCTTAACATATGATATCCCCTTGGCTATATCTGATGGAAAAAGATTGCAGAAAAAGGAAACATAAGTGAGCTAAGGCAATTCTCTGCCTGGTCTGCCAGGTAAGTTGTTGACGGAGTCTCTTCAAAATAGCACTGTATTTATATAGGAACCAAGAAGCCAACTCAAATGCCTTGAAACTCAGCCCAGTACTGCACAGGAACAAAGATAAAACATTCCCCCTTTCCCATCCTACCCCCCTACACATGGGCCTCCCAACCCACCCCAAACAATATTGCATTCTGGAAGCCAAGTCCCTGGGAATTTCATAGCATAAATTATACATGTCAGCCAAAATTTTCCAAAGTAGTCACTGATCATTTAATATTTTGATGCCCCAGTTTCAGGTGCCTAATTCAAGTCTTTTTGATCCTGATTTGTAAGAGGCGCTGTGTGCCTTTCCCACAGGCTTCATTTGAAGATATGAGTGTTCACAGCGCTTCCTGAGAAAGTGACTTCCTTTTTGGGGTAGTTCCAAAGGGGCAGCTGTATTAGTCTAGTTCAGTAAAACAAAGAGGCCTGTGGCACTTAAAAATTAACAGACTTATTTATTGCATGAGCTTCGTGGGAGAAAACCCCACAACACTCTAAAACAGCAGATGAGCATTTCAATCATCCTGATCATTCCATTCACAATTTACTAAGCGCTCTGCTCAAACAAATGAACAGCAGACCAAAGCTTCAAAGAGAAGCTGCTGAGATCAAATTTATTTGTGAATTTGACTGCACTGCTTCATGGCTTAATAGAGACTTTGGATATTTTTTCTCAGTACAATAGGTGGTTTGACTTCATCTTCCTCTATATGCTGTTCCCCAGTGTTTGAATCTTGACAACTACTTTGATTTGCCGTGACAGTGACCTGTTTCCATGACTTACACTTCCCTACATTTATTTCGTCCGGTTCTGTAAGTTTCCCCCATCTTCAAAGCACCCCACCAAGGGAGGATTTTCTCCCAAGAAAGTTCATGCAACAAATCAATCTGTTAGTCTTTAAGTGCCAGAGGACTCCTTGTTTCTTTTTGGGGCAGCATCTCTAGCTGGGCTCCACCCCTAAAAATAAATTTAAAAAAAAAAATCGGTAAATGAAAGCTCTCTACCTTCAGCAGCCTCTTTGAAAAATGCCAGTCCTTGAGCCCTGACTTCTCCACTCAACTTCAGTAAAAGGTTCTGGATGTCACTAAAAATAGGGTCAAACTCCATAAAACCAACTCTGATTAAAAAAAATGACACCATGTAAGGCTTGGAATTAACCAGATGAAAGGGGTCAGATACAGAAATGGGGAAGGGCTTCAACAAATATGAAGCTGATTATAGTCAAACACGCCTTTCTGGGAGTGGAAGAGGAAAGTGGTGGGAGGCAGTCTAGGCGGGAAACGGCAATCACAGCAAGGCCCCTTCACCCCCAGAACCCGCATACCCCAGCCCTTCTTCCACACAGCCCTACACACGCCATCCCATCAGGCCACCTTGGTGGATGATTAGCAGCGGCTAGAGGAGCCATTAACAACACATCCACCTCCAACTATGGCGATAATGTGTCTCATTACAGCCCATCCCTGCCACAACAGATCTGACCCTTCAGCGAGGAGGAGGGGGGTGGTTTGGGAAACGAGAGAGAAGAGCCCAATCACTGATTTAAAACAAAAAATCGGAGGCAAGGAGCTGAATGACCTGGGCCGCCCGAGGCTAGCTGGGCTGAGTGCCCCTTTATGTGCACAGCATTTAATAAACTTGGACATTTTTAAAAGTTTTTGAGAGAGAGATAATGAGTTTAAAACAGGCATTTGGGATGCGATGAAAATATCCCCGTACGTTCACCTTAGGCTTTAAATGCTTCTCCTGTGTTTGCCCTCAGCGCTGCACGCTCAAGCACCCAAGTTAACTCAAAATTTCTAACAAAATGAGACAAAATCCACCCAACAAGCCCCTGCAGGAGAACTCGAGAGAAGGAGTTAACTCGACTTTTCCTGTTTGCTCTTTTTTTTTTTTTTTCCGAGGGGGGTGGGGGGAGGCTGGCCAGTGAGCTGCTCATCCCCAGCCAATGACACCACCAGCCGAGCCAGACATCCTGGTGTCTGCGAGGAAGTTCTCAGGCCCCTGGGGCACGGCTGCCCATTGATCAGGACTGGTGCCAGGGGCCACTAAGGCCTGCCACCCACCCACACAATGGGGATTTAGCTTGTTGGGGGGGGGGGGCGCACCTAAACTAAATGTGGTTTAGCAGTCTGGATGGGCAGAGTAAATACGGCATGGCAGATTTTAGAGGCCGTTGACGTTGGCCCCAACCTAGCCAACTACATTTACAGGATGCACACCAACTCCCAATACACACAGTCAGTCTGCTGGTAGGATTCAGACAACGTCCACCTTCTTCGCTCACACACACCAGGCACCAATGCGGGCCACCGGCGCCCCAACCCAGCGGCAGGATTTTTCCGCCTACCCCTGTAAGCCGCCCCGTTTCATCCCCACCTATGCTGGGAGGTCATTTAGACTCTCTCCCCTGCCCTGTGCCATGTGTCAGCAGAGCCAGGAGGAGGAAAGCGGCAGGTGTTTGTGCACACAGCACTTTGTCACTGGTATGCGTCCTCGCCCCGGGTCCCATTCAGGCCGCCGCTGCCGGGAAAAGACGGGGAAAAGCGGAGGCAGCAAAGGAATCGGGAATCGGGCCCCGAGTGCACCTTTGGCAGCAAGCGTGTGAAATAAAGAGGATTTTAAAGCAAGCCTAAAAGCCGGCCTCTGCGCCTGCCTCTCGAGGAAGCTCTTCCCTTCCACACCAGCCCGGGGGGCCGGATTTCAGCTCTCGGGGGCAGGCGGCCGCCCAGCCCGCTGCGCCTGGCGCTCCCCCAGCCAGCCGAGAAGCCACTTACCCGGGGCGCTTTTCGCTTGTACTTGTTGTTGTAGTCGAACTTCTCCTTCATCTCCTCCAGGAGCTGGCCCAGCCTCGCCTTCTCCTCCTTGCCGGTGTAATCCTGGCTGAGGAGGACGTAGGCCCTCCAGTTGGCCGAGTCAAAGCCCCAGTGGCAAGTCCTGTTCTCCAGGGATTTATGCGAGTGGACCACGAACTTATGAGGCGGGTACATGAGCCTGCAGTCCAGGCACTGGATGCAGGCGGCGCTGGGGTTGGTGTACAGCTCCGGCACCAGGAGTCCCTTGCACTTGCCGAAGCACTCGTGGTACACCTTGAAGCTCTTCTCCGTGAGCTCCAGCTCCAGGCCGCTGGCAAACTCCTTCTTGCAGCGGGGCGGGTAGGCGCCCCCATAGAGCAGGGCGTTGCAGAGCCGCTCGGCGTCCGTCTTGGTGATGAGGCCGCAGGACGGGGCCGAGAAGGGCAGGATGCCCATGACTTTCAGGATCTCCAGCTGGTCGGCCGTGCAGCGGGAGCAGTAGATGTGCAGCTCGTCGCACACCGAGTTGATCTGCTGCAGGGAGAAGTCCCTCAGCACCGAGTTCAGGATCTGGGGCAGGCACAGCCGCTTCTCGCCCCCCACCACGAAGCAGGAGATGGTCTCGCCTTCCAGGATGGTCTCGCACCGCTCCGTGGACCGGTCCGAGGGCATGAAGAAGGGGCCCGGCACGACGGGCGGCGGCGGCTGGATGGGGGGCAGGTGCAGGACGGGCTCCGCCGGCTCTTTGCCGTTGTCCTTCTTGTACATCTCCTGCGCCCAGCGGGCCGAGAAGGCGGCCGGGCCCCCCAGCGAGCTCATGGAGCTGAGGTGAAACTGCTCCAAGGTCTTCTGCAGGCCGGGATGGGGCTGGAAGCTGCTCCTGCCGACGGTCTCCATGGCGGGCCGCCTCACCCCCCCGCCCCCGACCGGCCGCGCACCGGCAAAGCCGGCTCCCCCCGCCCGGGCTAGC
>ML681963.1:14549017-14612589 GCA_007922195.1 Podocnemis expansa | reverse complement strand
GGGGGGAGGGGAGGCGCCGCCACAGCAGCGAGGCTTATTCCGCCGCCGCCGCCGCCGCCGCCCGAGCGGCCAGTGTCCCCGGCCGAGCGAGGACGAAAATCGTTGGCGCTTCCCGGGGCGGGGGCGGCGCGCGGCGGGGGCCGGGAGGCTCTCGCTGCTCCTCGCCCGGTCTCGTGCGGCGGGGAAGCTGCCAGCCGGCCCCGTCCTCTCCCCAGCAGCGACTGAGGGAGACTGAGCGAGCGCGAGCGCCTCCGCCGCGCCGAGCTCCCCTCCCCGCCCCTCCCCCGCCCCGCGCGCGCACCCACCCCTCCCCTCCCCTGTTTGTTGGTGTCTGCCTCAGTCATTGAATCCCTGCCAAGAATGTGACCAACTCCCCGCGCCCGGCTCTTCCAGGAACAGGCGCCGCCTCCCCCCGCGCACCGCCGCGCGCACCGCCGCGAGGGAGCCCCGAGCCGCCCGGCTGGGGAAGAGTAAAGTGCCGGGTTCACAGACCCGCCGGCGGGGAAGGAAGGGGGCGGGAGGGCGAGGTCGTTGCTCTCAGGGTTTGGTTTCTGGGCGAGCTGGCCGCTGGCTTCAAGCGAAGGTAGGCGCCTTCGTGGTACGTGCCCTTCGCTCACAACTCGCAAAACGCGCGCGCGGGGGGCAGCGTGTGTCTACTTCCAGGCGCCCTGCACGCATGACACCAAACGGAGGCGCAAGGCCAAGGTAAGGTAGCCGTGCAATACGACCGCAAACGGGCACAACTATCTTTGTGCTCAACACGTGTCTTCAGACAGAAAGCGTGTACACCTTGCAAGCGCCAAACACACCACAACACGTACGTGCACCGTGCACGAAACACACAGCGTGTCAAGCCCACACGCATGATTCAAAACATATGTCCTGTACACGCGCGACACAAAGAGGCAGCCTGTGCATGGAAGGCGAACTCAAACCGCATGGCACAGCCTTGCTGTAAGCACAAGCTCACTGTGGGACTGGAGAACAAAGAGAGAAAAAAACACGCTTTCAGCTGAAACTGCAGGGGAATTTCAGGTCAGAAAAATTAAATTTGTCCAGTCAAAAGGAGGCCTGAGACTGTTAAGGGCATGATGACTAATAGAGGAACTCCCTTTCACGTCTCATGCAAAACACAGCCTCTGACTACCCTCAGGCATTGACGTGAATTGACTCACAGAGAAGAGCACCCTCTATTGAATCACCTACACCACTTCCTTCAGCACCAAGGTGTTCCTCACACGTCTCCCCTGAGTTCACTGGCACCATCCAGCCTGGCTTTAGTTGAGCAAGAACCTACAGGAAGATACCCATGTGCACCCACCACCTTTTTGCTCACCTGTTCGGGTTTCTTGCTGTTATGGAAACTAACTGGATGAAGTTCTCCAGAAATCAAGACTTTTTCCAACAGAAATCTGTTTTCAAACAGTTTTGGTTGAAACCTTTTTTTTTTTTTGACAATGACAACTCTTTTTTCTTTTATTTTACTGGGTTTTTCAACCAGTTCTAAATACAGAACGTAAGAAGCAAGTTTCAAAGCCCAGAAGATGGAAGGAATCCTTGTTTCTATCACCCGTCATAAAGTAACATTTTCTTTAACTTTAACGTGCGGACAAGAACAGGCAGCATGACTAGCTTTTCCCACAAAATACTGTGATTAATTGTTATTTGTATTACCATACCACCCAGGACCTTCAGCCTAGGAATCCCAGTCAGGAACTGTTGTGTCAGGCACTGTGAAAACACAAAGCAGAAATATAGTCCCTGACCCAAAGAGCTGACAGTCTAAACATAAGACAGAACACAACAGGTGGATGCTGGCAGATGGGGGAGAGATAGTGGATGAATGGCCAAATAAATTAAATCTGAAGGATCTGTACAGACACAAAAATAGGAAATTTAGCCAAAATCAATGTGCTGAGGGAACACAAGGGCCTTTGACATTTTAGTTAGATACCACAACTTTGAATTTACTCCCCACAGCATTCAATTAGCAGCTGATGTAGCAATTTCCAGGGCACAATCCCAAAAGTTTTAGTTTCTTGTAAATCATTCGTTAGCCACTTTAGTCCAACCATTTTATTCATAATTATTTTGACATTTATAATTGTGGGGATGCCTACAACTTAACCAGCTCAGGGACCTATTGTATGAGCCAACATACACATTGTAAAATGACAGCCCCTGCCTTATATCATGGTGACTGTTATCCTGGTCACAGTGGCAGGGAAGTGGGGTATGTGCACAGAAAATGGCTCTGATCCTGCAATTTAAATTAGCCTGGATAGACCAAAGGCTCCATTCACATGTATCCAGTTGAAGCACCAGGGTTTAAAGAATTAAAAGGGGATTCAAAGAAGGAAAGAGCTTTGTGTGACTAGCATCTGTCATATCACTCAGTGCACTAAGAAAGGTGCTCAGAAAAGCTGAAAAGAATGATTAATTATTATTTTTACCATAAGCCCGTTGTGGCAGCGACAATTTTTTTGGTCTTTGTTTCTTCAGCACCTGCTATCGGGTCTGGTCCATGACTGGGGCTCTTAGGTGCCACCAGAAAACAAATATTAAATAATAATAAGTCCAAAAAGAACTAACAAGCACTCAGGACTCTCATATGCTGGGTACTGTACATTTATTCAATTAAAACAAAAGGGAGTCCTTTATAGATAGATATAGATATATAGATGATATAGATATTTGGGTGGGAAGCATAAAGGACTCTATATATAAGGGATTTGTCACAAATATAAAAATTCCATTTTGCATGTTTGAAACTCTTGACTGATAATATGATGTAAAAATGTAGTCCGCCCACCCACATGTTCATTTCCAAATCATAAGCTATTCTTTATTTAAAGAATGAATAAAGATCCTTACACCTTTTTTACCCCCAAATGAGAGAAGAACTAGGGACATTTCTAACTGATTGATTTTATATGGAAGGCTGCTCAGATATTAAAGTGTTGGGATACAGAATAATACCCCAAAACAGATTAGAAAAATCCAGATGTATTTAAACACCAACCATAGAGTGCCTAATCCTTTTAAAGTGAAAAAAAAAAATGTGGTTAGGGGGAAAAAGTCTCATGAATGTGCAAGCCATGGTGCACGGGATGCTAGTTTTCATACATATATATAAGAAATATGTGTATGTATATATATATGCACTTCCCAGTAAGGAGCTGTTTGTGGACAGGCTGACACTAAGAGGAATCTCTATAGGAGAGACAACCACACAAAGGAAAGAAAGTATGACCTGGTGGTAAAGGTGAATAACATCTTGGTTCTGTTCCTAGATCTCCCAGGGACTTCTTGCTGCCTTGAGCAAGTCATTTGATCTCTCTCTGCCTCATTTCCTCGTCTGTAGAATGGGGGTATGAAAACTACCTGACAGCAGACAGATCCAGATTAACCAATATGCTTTCAGTGCACAGGTCCCTGACCAAGATGGGGGCTGTGGAGAGGGGGGTTTGCAGGCCCTGCGGGAGGATGGGGGGACAAACAGAAAAACAGTGTAGTGCTGCAACTCCACTTGCCAAGGCACAACACTGCTTGCTTAGGTCTGGCCTGATCACTTTCCTGTCTTATAGGAGGGCCCTGCGCTGCTCAGGCTCATGCCTCTACAGATAAATCATGGGGAGGAAGGAAACTGGGTATGCGAACACTGTCCTACTATGAACTATACACATGCAGTAGGGACCCTGGGCAAGTCCCTCCTCACTCCGTGCCTCAGTTTCTCTATCTGCAGTTGTGGATAGTGACTCTGCCCAAACTGAGAAGGAGGGTCATGAGGGGGATTAGTTCATGAATGGGTGTAAGGCACTTTGAGATCCTCAGCCAAGCAGTTCTGGAGAAAGGCAAAGGATTAGTATCAAATGGCTCAGTGCTGTGGTTTTTCCCTAACAGGTTTAGGCATTAAAAGGCTTGTGTCTGTGCCACTCACAATACAGTAAAACTTCCGCTTGTCTGTATCCCAGTGGCTTTGCAGAGTTAAAAAGCAGCGGGGAGGGAGTCAGGGGGAGACTGGCTCAGGGAGCAGACAGAGAGATCACTCACTTTGGATTAAAATGACAGCAGGTTTTGAAGCCTCTCACCTCCCTGATGGACTGTGAGTGCTGTGTGTGTATTTAAAAAAAAAAAAATCACAAACATGCAACCCCTCCCCCCCCCACCCACCACACATGAACCAATTCAGATCACTCAGGCTTGACAGCCCTGTGGCTGAAGAAAGCAGAAACAAAGGGGGGGAAATCTCAAAGGAAGGGCCCTAACACCACAGTGTTTCTCTCTCTCTCTCTCTCTCTTTTTTTTTTCCTTCTCCAACTGGCTTCAAGGCCAGCAGCTCCTGAATACAAATGCTCTTGTAAACTTCTGAACCACACAACCCTAGGGTGGGTGTGTGTTTGCTCCCTGCCTGCCAGTTCCAATCCACCCACAGATTCCAAATGCCCAGAACGAAAGGCAGATTCCATTTTCCATATTTAACAGGCAATTCATTCCATCTAGCCCTCCACTTTTAGGTCACTTGCAAATCTGTGAGCATCTTCCACCATTGCATCTGTGAGCATCTTCCACCATTCCCCAAGTGGAGAGAGGGATGTGTTTGTGCCTAAAAGATTTCACATACACATATAAAAATAATCTCTACTCCCCTCTGCTACCAGATGTGCAGTCAGCAGGAAGACGAGGACTATCAGGGACAGGACTGCATCTTTCAACTCGCTTATAAAACAGCTAGGAAGGGTCCATATCTGGAGGGTAGCACGGATATAGGTGATGTCTGAAAGCACTGAGGCAAAATAGATGCAACTCAGAGCAGCTAAAGATCACAATGAATCTTGATAAAGATGGTTAATTCTTATTTCTTGGGGGGGCAGGGATTGGCCCTTTTCTCTGTGCTTATACAGTATATGGCACAGTGGGGCTCAACTGAGACAGGGGCTTTGGGGAATTAAAGGTAATAAACATAAAAACATAAGGTGAAAGAAGATTGTGCAATTTCCTATCCAGCGTGCCCTTTGGGAACCTCTGTTGGAGAATCCTATTATTAATGATTATTCATTATGGTAGGAGATAGAGGCCCTGACCAAAATTGTACAGAACCTTGCACAGCAGGCTCCCAACTGCTCTGTCAAGAGACCTTAGCTATCCACAGCCACCTAAAAGAAGCAGTCAGATCTTCAGGTGTGCTCAACACTCAACACCTCCTGATGTGCTCAAGGAGAGGTCCCGGATGCTGAACAGGTTTGAAAATCTGGTCACTTAGATGACACTTTATGCCAGTTATTTAGTTTTCTAATTTGCAACTAATTTTCATGTGTCTATAACGTGAGTTTAGGGTCAACACATCCTGCCCCAAGCTGTGGTAGGGCTAGTTGTGGAGCAGCACCAAACTTAGCAAACATGAGTATGTGGAGGGAGCTGGGGATATGCCTGTCTGGATGGCTGGGTAAGTGCTATGCTGCAAGGGTGGTGAAAGACTGACCACCGGGGGGGGGGGCAGGTAACTGGGGTTCTAGGTTCAAGGTGGCTGGAGGCTGGGTGATCTCTATAGGACAGGGAGTCTGTTCTTTATGGAGGGCAGGAGATTCAGAGGAACCTGAAGCTTGTATTAGGTATGTCTACACTACAGGTTGACTTAAAGCCCCTTAAGTTGACTTAAACAAAGCCCTGACCATACTGGGAAGGTATTAAGTCAACTTAAGCATTTGCTTAAGTCGACTTAATAACTCACTTGAAAAGTCGACTCAGCAGTTAAGTTGACTTTATTAAGTCGACTTAAGCCAATGTGGCCCAGGCGTTGGCTTAAGTCAACTTAATTGGCCTCCTGCCTATTAGAAGCACCGGGATGGGGGCTGGCTAGATGACACAACACAGTTGGGAGCATTTCCAGCTGTGTGCAACACATCAAAACCTCCCATATCTTTGCCCCAACCACAGCCCTGCATCCTAGTACTACAGCCCAGGTCACCTTCCCCCGAGCTGATCCGGAGTCTTCCCCTTTCTCAGCCCAACCCCACATCCCCCCTTCTCAGCCTGACCCCACATCTCTCCCCCTCTCCAGCCCAACCCCGCATGTCTCCCCCTTCTCCAGCCCGACACCGCATGTATCCCCCTTCTCCAGCCTGACCCCTCAACTCTCCCATTCTCAACCCGATCCCGAGTGTTTCCCCCTTCTCCAGCCCAACCCCGCATCTTCCCCCCTCTCAGCCCAACCCTGCACGTCTCTCCCCTTCCTCTATGTGCTGTCTTAACAACTGCTGCACCCTGCCTCTGCGCTGGTGATTGCTCTGCAGCACGTGGTCCAGAGCTGGAGGAGTCTGGGCAATGCAGGGAGAGGGTGGAGCAGGGGTTAAAGCAGGGGTCTCAAACACGCAGCCTGCAGACCACATGTGGCCCCTAAAGCTATTTCCTGCGGCCCACAATGACACTATTGTTACCGATATTTGCAGTATCATTGTATGAAAAGGTTTCAGTGGTGTGGCCCTTGGGCTAACGTGCTAGCCCTCATGTGGCCCTCTACTAGTCCTTATGCGGCCCTTGTGGTGATTTGAGTTTGAGACCCCTGGGTTAAAGTATAATTGGGTGGGCCTACCTCCCTTATGGGTGGGCCTCTCTCCCACATCTGAGCTCCTGCCCCCCAAATGCCTGCCCCCCATCCCAGCTACTTCCCCCAATATCCATTCCCCAGGCCCCAAAATCCACCCCCAGCCCCAATACCCACCCCCAAAATCTACCCCCAGCCGCCAATACCAACCCCCAATACTCACTCCCCTGTCCCCGAAATGCACCCCATCCCCAATACCCGCTCCCAGCTCGGGTGCCCCTAATACCCTCTCCCCGGCATGAGCCGGGTGTGCCAGTACTCACCAACAGCGCACTGGGCCTGGCAACTGTGCAGCCTGTGCATTCAGATAGGAAACCTTCCCCCCGGCCTGCCAGAACACAAGGGAACGCCATTCTGGGGTCTGCTATTTCTAGGGGCACAGCATTCGGGCCCCTAAAAATAGAAAATGGTGCCAGAATGCTGTATTACAGGTCCGGCTATTTTTCATGGTGGGCCCCGGAACTCATAAACTCTAAGGTCAGAAGGGACCAATATGATCATCTAGTCTGACCTGCTGCACACTGCAGGCCACAAAACCTCACCCACCCACTCCTACAATAAACCTCAAACCCATAACAGAGCTATTAAAGTCCTCAAATCATTATTTAAAGACTTTAATACAGAGAATCAACCAGCAAGTGAGCCATGCCCAATGCTACAGAGGAAGGCAAAAAACCCCAGCGCCCAAGCCAATCTGCCCTGGGGGAAAATTCCTTCCCGACCCCAAATATGGTGGTCAGTTAAACCCTGAGCATGAGGGCAAGTCCACAACAGCCAGTCAAGAAGAACTTCTCTATAATAACTCAGAACCCACTTGATCCAATGCCCCTTCCCAGGTCACTATCATACCCATCACAAGTAGTAAAAGACAGACAATGGCCAAGCTACACTGTCCATCATATCATTCCCTGCATAAACTTATCAAGCTCTGTTTTGAAGGCACCTAAGGTTTTTGCCCCTACCACTTCCCTTGATAGACTATTCCAGAACGCAGCGTTCTGACACCATTTTCTATTTTAGGGGGCCTGGAATGCTCAGCCCTTAAAAATAGTGGGCCCTGGAACAGCATTCCAGGCTGTTCCAGCTCACTTTAACCCTTGGGGTGGAGTGCTGTGCGGGTACATTGCTGGGCTACATCAGGCTCCCTGACCTCCCTGTGCTCCCTGTTGCCACACACAGTATGGAGGGTGGTGTGGTCACTCACTTCCAGTAGTAAAAGAGTGGCTTGGAGAGAGGGGAACCTCTGCTGTGGTGCATTGTGGGCCAGCTGCCCCCAATGCACCACTCCTAGGATGACCTAGCAGCTGCCAGTGTGGACGTGGGCAGTCTTCTGGTATTTTGATTGTGAACGCTCTAAGCTGACTTAGCAAGGTCTTCTTTAAGCCGGCGTAAAGTAGACTTTATTAAGCCAGCTTAACCTAACTCTGTAGTGTAGCCATAGTCATTGAGCCCCTCTCGCTTTCTATACCTACCTGCCTGGATCCAGCAGGGGCAGCAGCAAGCAGAGACATACATGAATGCGGCTGCCTGCTGCAGCTGGGGTCCACAGCAGCATCTATGGGCTGCAGGAGGAACTGCAGGGGGAGCTGTGCAAATTTATAGAATCATAGAAACTAGAAGGGAGATGTCATCAAGTCCAGTGCCCTGCACTCAGTTGTATGTAACACAGTCTCAGGGCTGGGCTCTGGGCTGCCCAACAAGGGAACACTTTACAAAATGGCTGGCCTGTGCCAGCTCCATAAGAGCTGATGGGTACTGAGCACTTTTGGAAGTCCAGCCTCTAGAGGTGTGTTCACACAGCATTTTTATTTCGAAACAATGAGGTTGTTTCGAAATAAGAATTGCCATGGCGACACGACGCACAGCCATTTCAAAACAAGGAAACCCCTTGTTTCGAAATGGCAGCTGTTCTTTCAGAACGGCTTAAACCTGGTTTCCCATCAAAACCGTTGTTTTGAAACCGCTAGTTTTGAGACAATGCCAACGGGACATGCTGTTTCGAAACAATGCCTGTTTCGAAACAGCATTTGACCCTTCCTCACAGGGTGCTAAGTACCCTGGGAGGAAGGGCTGCCCCCTCAGCACTCTGGCCAGGGTGTCCTCTGGCCAGCAGAGGGGGACTGCAGACACCCACAGGGTGAAGCGCAGCAGCGCCTCATCCCGTGGGTGTCTGCGGGGGCTGCAGACACCCGCGGGGTGAAGCGCAGCCACCCGCCTCACCCTGCAGGTGTCTGCAGGGGCTGCAGGCACCTGCGGGGTGAAGCGGAGCTGCGCCTCACCCCACGGATGTCTGCCGGGGGGACTGCAGGCAAAGGCGGAAAGCCGGGCAGCTGGGCGCTGCACCCCCGCCCGGGCTGCTCCCAAAGCCCACGGCGGGGTCTGGGGCACCCGGCTCAGCCCACCGCTGCAGGGGCCAGGGTGAGCGCCACCCCGGAATTCCTCGGTGCCCCGCTCCTGCTGGGAGCGCTCACCCTGGCCCCTGCAGCAGCGGGCTGAGCCGGGCACCCCGGACCCCACCGCGGGCTTTGGGGGCAGACCGGGGGGGGTGCAGCACCCGGCTGCCCGGCTTTCCGCCCTTGCCTGCAGTCCCCTGCAGACTCACGTGGGGTGAGGCGCTGCTCTGCTTCACCCTGCGAGTGGCTGCGCTTCACCCCGCAGGTGTCTGCAGTCCCCTCCCCAAGCAAAATAGCATGTCCACTCTGTGGACATGCTATTTCGCTCCCTTATTTCCAAGACACCTTTCTTGTCTTTGGAAATAAGGTGTTTCGAAATAACCATTTATTTTGAAACATTTTGTTTTGAAACATCTTGTTTCAAAACACGCCCTTTGTGTGTGAACATACTCTAGGAGGTGATCCAAAGCTCACTAAACTCAATGGAGAGACTCTTATTGATTTCCCCAGGCTTTGGACCAGACCCATAGCACAGGACCATCCTTGCCCCAGAAAGTTTAGTTCTAAATGGGCAAAAAGTTGGAATCCTAGTCTAGTGCAGGGGTCTCAAACATGTGGCCCAGGGGCTGCACATGGCCCCTAAAGCTACTTTCTGCAGCCCACAACAACACTACTGTTACTGATATTTGCAGTATTGTTGTATGGAAAGGTTTCAGTGGTGCGGCCATTGGGCTAACGTACCAGTCCTCATGCAGCCCTCGGAGTGATTTGAGTTTGAGACCCCTGGTCTAGTGCTTTAACTGATGACCATCCCTCCTCCCTGTTTTGCTCCCTTCCTTCCTGTTGCTTGAGGATGCTGCCTGATGGATCTAGCTTGTCAACACCCCTTTCAGCAAAAATCTGAGATCAAAGGGACTTGAGCAGATTCCACAATCATTGATTCTAAGCCCAAAAGGGACCACTGTGATCCTCTAGTCTGACCACCTGTATAACAGGCCCAAGAGCTTCCTCCAAATAATTCTGAGAGCAGATCTAGAAGAGCACTCAATCTTCATTTAAAAATTGCCAGTGGCACCACAACCCTGCGTGCTTCAGTGCCCTGCATAAATGGAGCTTTAGTCGTCACTGGGTACACTCAAAATGGGAAACAAGCCTCCACTTAAGAGGTGAGTCATTTAGCTATGTGCGTTAACTTCAATATTACATCTGTCTAATAGAATTATCAAACTTACATTAATACTTTTTTTTCTTTAACTGCAGCCACCTGCTGGTCTCATCTTGTTCATAAGGACATAAGAGTTTTTACAATCACCAGCCAATTACTCAAAGAGCACACATGATCCTGGACATATATTCAGTCCACAGTGTACGCTGGTGACCCTCTGTGATTGCTTGCAGTTTCATTATTGCTGCACAGTGAAATGAGTTCATGGGAAGTGCAGTCGGATCTGTATCTGGGTTCCCTTTCTGACACTCCCAGGGCATCTTCTAACACAGTGGTTCTTAACCACTGTCTCCGGACACATCACTGTGTCTCCACACAGCAATGTATTGCAGCAAGACAGGGGGGCTGGATTCGGCCTGAGGGAGAGTGGATGGCTGTCCTGTAGGGTCGCACATGCCACCAAGCATGTCACAACCTGCAAAAGATTTGAGAACCGCTGTTCTTACACTCACGCTCCAACATGCAGGTGGCAGGGGAAATCAGCTGGTATCAATAACCTCCTGAACTCCAAGATTACTGAGGAATGTTGTTTCTAAAATCCTCCAGCCTTTAAGAAGTTAAAAAAAAAAAAGGGCAACCACACCCACATCCAAAGCTAAGAGCACCCTACATTTCAGTTACTTGCATGTAGCCTCATGAAATCCAGCAAACCTGCCTCTTTAATTTTGTTGGCTGGATTGCACTAAGTAGTGTGTACAAAATGGAAACTCCCTGAGGACACAGAGTCCCCTGCAAACACCATTTAAATCCCCATTTAGTTTATACAATTAGAACATTGAGAGGGAAGAAGAAAAATCACTTACACTTCCCCATTGAAGCTGTTCACTTACTTTTTTGCACCTTCACTGGCTCCACCAATGAAACTAAGGTAAACAGTTATACCAAGTGCCATCTGCTGGTGCCCATATGCTGGGACAATACTATAGTGCTGGACTTCAGAACAATGCTCTGGACAGTTCAATTTCATTTTTTAAAGGTGGCTTTAATTGAAATGTAAAACAAAAATACATGCAAGTATTTCTAGCAACACTCATTTTTTAAACACTTATTTATATAAATAACATAACCTAAATCTAAGGCCTAATAGCAAAAGTGTTAACTCTGGCTTCTACAGTTAGGCCTCTCCATTTATGCTCAGACACCTGAATAACAGGCTTGACTTTCAGATAAGCGATGGAACCACACCTCCTGTTGACTTTAAAAGGATTGACTCCAGCTTTATATCTGAGACCAGACGCTGGCCCAGAAACATGACAGTAAACAGCAGGGCCGGCTCAAGGGGTTGTGGTGCTCCAAGCCAAACTCTGATTTGGCACCCCTCCCCCCCATCTCATTCATGGAGGTTGAAAATGGTTTTCCAACGTGCATAAATCTCCATCTGCCTGCAGAGGGATTTAAAGTACACTCTGCCTACATGACTTTAGCTGCAGGTTGATTAACAGTGCCTGAGCTGCTAGGAAAGAGTTGAAGAGGCGAGAGCCAGCCTGATCTTCAGGGGGTATAGGCGCTCCTAAGAACTGTCACCTGAAGCCATGTCTGTCTCTTGCCTCACAGTAGAGCTGGCCCTGGTAAACAGGAATACAATGAAGTTCTAAGCCTCAGTATCTCTGTCATCTTTGAGCCAATCTCAAGCAGCAGCAGTTGAATGGATTCACAGTGAGGTGTCCAGATTGGGATAATAAAGCATCTCACCCCGCAACTGGCCCAGTGGCTTGTGTGTCTAGCAGGCTCTGACTGAGGGAAGATGCAGTTCCACTTACTAAAACACAAAATAAAGATACTGAAAGGATGAATGCGGAAGGAGGATGTAAAGGCAAGGGAGTTCCCTCTGCAAAGCTAGTCCCTCTTGAGCCCCATGGTGTGGTTTCAGTGAAGAAACCCAAGTTGGGCAGAGACTCTGAAGCTGTGTACTCTGAACCACAGAGGCTGGGGAGCTGCTGAATTGAGCTGATGAGTCCTGGGAAGGCAGAGCCACAGACACAGCTCTGCAGCATGGGAGGGAAAGCCAAGGCCAGGGAACCAGATGGAAAGGATCGCCAAGCCAGAATGAGGGTGTAGCAAAAACACAAGCACCAAGAAAATGTGATGGTGGGCAGGAAAGACCACACACAGTTCTAGGGTCACCCTCTTCTTCCCTGATTATTATTATGTATGCCTTAGGGTGAAGCTGACAAAATAGTTTTGCTCCAGCAAACTAGACACTCTTATTCTGCAAATAGTGTAGTGGCTAGCACCTCTGCTTCATATGCAGAAAGTCCTAGGTTCAAGCCCCAGAGAGTTGGACTCAATGATCTCATGAGGTCCCTTCCAACCATTTGATTTGATTTGATTTGATTTGCTCCTCCATGTGGTCTTGTCTTTCTCTTCTCCCATCTTTCTTCCAGTTCAGTATTGCTCAGCACTCCAACAGCAGCAGGCTATGTTGCATCTTTGGACTCCACTCTACTCAGCTGGTTTGTTTTAGAGGGCCAGACTCAGGGTTTCTGCTTCTAAGCAGAATGCCCCATGGCATCAGAGACTGGAGAGTTAGCCTCTTATGAGCATCCCTTGTCCACAGGTGCCCCATCCCTCCACAGCTAATCCTGCTTTCTGCCCTGCCTTCTTACTTCTATGCATGTTACCCTTGTATGAATGCACACAAGCTAGTGTAGCACACCGGTCCATGTGCCTCACACATCCTTCTGTGCTAGATCCACAGAGGCTACAAGTCTGTCACAGCTTGCCATGGTAGGTGCCCTGCATTTTAGTGCAAGGTGTAACAGCCCAGTTCAGTCACCAGTGGGTCAGTTGCGATGCTGGCAATCACTTCAGTGACAGCTTGCAGTGATTCCTATTACTGTTGGACATTGATGCTGGGGAGCAGCTTCCTCCATCCAGAGGAAGTATGTAACCCACTGGTTAGCGTGTGTTATACAGCCCTGCTGTCCACATGATCCTCAGGACCTAGCTCTTAAGTTAAGGCTGCAGAGATTCAAGTTCTCTGCTTTAGAGGCCCTCAGTTGCAGCCAAGATGTCAGCCATAATACTAGCACAACTCAGCAGCAGCCCATATAAAAGATAAAACAAATTAGTGTCTGGTGGCACTTCTAAACTCTAACACATTTATTTATCGAATGAGGTTTCATGGGAGAAAACTCCACTTCATCAGATGGTTGAAGATGGCAAAATTACAGAATGGGAGCAAAATAAATGTAGGGGAATATAAGTCATAGGATCAGGTCAGACTGTTACAGCAAATCAAAACAGTTGTTTAGATTCAAACAGTGGAGAACAGCTATAAGCAGGGAGGCGGGGGGGGAAAGCAAAATTACCAGTTGTAATGTTACAAGAGGTAATTTTGCTTTCCTTCCCCTTCCCCACCTTCCTGCCTATTGCTGTTCTCCATTGTTTCAATCAAAACAACTGCTTTGATCTTCTGTAACAATCTGACCTGATCCTATGATTTATAGTCCCCTACATTTATTTTGTTCCCATTCTGTAATTTCCCCATTTTCAAGCATCTGACAAAGTGGGATTTTCTCCCACAAAAGCTCATGCAATAAATAAATTTGTTAGTCTTTAGAAGTGCCATAGGACTCCTTGCTATTTTTACTGAAAAAGACTAACATGGCTACCCCTTTGGAACTTGTCATCATCCTAAAAATAAATCTGCTGAGATCTGTAAACTGCATGAGGGAACTGGATGCCCAAGTTCCACCCCAAGGCATGCATGGAAATTGGGTGTCCATATGCAGTAAGCATCTTTAAAGCCTCAGCCTAAGCCTTTATAGACCCTGCCACCACTGGCCCTTTTGCTAACAGGCCCATGAGGGAGGGGAGAGTTATGGACTTTCACCTCAAAACATGACCAGGGGAAGGGCTCATCAGGAGTTGTGAAGGAGCCTTCCTGCAGTGGGTGGTGCTTTAGCACTCCCCTCCCTTGCAGGATGTCTTTTCCAGGTGACTGTTATGCTGCCCAGGGATCTCCCTCACTCCACAATACTCTGTCCATACATGTCCCAGCAGATGCCTCTGCACACCTCATTAAAAAGCCAGGCTTCCCTGCCATTGCCAATTTAAAAAACCTAGGTTAATTACTGGAGAAGTCAGAGGAAGGCATGCGAGTTGGAACCCCCAGTAGTCCCAAGGGAGTGAGCAAAACCGCCCTGCTAAATTACCAGGACCCCAAAGGCCTTAGGCCTTTCACTTTTGTATGGTTGCAAAGGGGCAGCCATGTTAATTTAGTTTGGCAAAAGAAGCAAGAAATCTAAATCTGTTAGTCTTGCTTCTTTTACTTTTGTATGGCAACTTTCCTTCCCATCCACACGTGTGAACAGCTCCCTGGGAGCAGCTAGTGGTCGAAGCACAGCATGCTGCACTGCTAGGAGGAGGGGGCTAAGAACAGCCAGACAAAGCCCTGCTCTTATATGAGAGTTCATGTTCTTGTCCATGCGTAGTGCAGCAGAGTGGCTCCTAGCATGGAAGGGCCGCCTGACAAAACTCTATCTGCCACTCACTGTCACCACTCCTGCAGGCAGAGAGGCTGAATCAACTGATGCACCAGATTCAAACTGAGGATTCCATGTAAGATGGGCATTTTAATCCTGAAGGTTAAGACTACTAAGGTCTCCCCTGTGGCTCAGGGTATACATCTGGCTGTTCCACACGAAAGTGATTGTGAAAGAGGGGTGGTGATGTGTGTTCCAGGCCTGCACCCCTAGTGGCATTCTCCCATTGGCTTCAGCAGGAGCAGGCCTTAAACACACTGCAGGCTTCAGTGGTAGTGACACCAGTTCCAAGCAGGGACCTGCAGGGCTGACCCCCCCCCCCCAACTGGCATGTTTGGATGACCTGCAGAAAGATGTGCAGTGGTAATATTTCCTCCCATTCATGTCATATACAGGTCATCAACAATCTGGAGGGCCAAACTCTGACTTCTTCGCATATATCTTAGAGATCTCTCCCTCCTTCTCCCAGCTGACCCTCCCTTTTAGTCTCATTTCTTACTTATCAGAGATGATCCTAAGGCACCGTGTGCTATAAAGAGAACATCTGCAGCTGCACAGTCCTGAATTGCACTCTCTTCAAGTCTTCCAGCATCAAAATGTGTCTTTACAATAGCTGTGGAAATGAGGCTTCTTAAAAAAAATGCACTAGTAGTTTTTAAACTATAATGTATTTTAACTGTATCTATTTCTTACTGAGAAGAGCTGATTTTGAAGCATGGGGCTTTATGTTTTATCCAGAGAGCACAATGCAGGGTCATGCTAGCTGCAGAACTTTTACCATGTGGGACTGCCACAAAGAGCCAAGCTCCTAATCTATGCACCATAAAAAATGTTCAAGGGGAGCAATCCCCATCGCCTAACTGAAATTTCTGATCTTTGCCCTTTGTTGTAAGCTGATCCTGCTCCTGCATCTCTGACTCATAGGATATTAAAATAAAAAAAAAAAAAAAAAGAGAGAGAGAAAGAAAAGAAATGAAGGCCTGGATTCATCAGATGGTCATTTTGGAGGTGCATGTGTATTGGTGTCACCTCTCAAATTGTTCAGAACATGTGGGCCTCTAAAACTTCTCTCCTTCTCCCCACAAACTCTAGTGATCTGATTTCATTTATGTATAGGCTTTTCTGTGGTCCCTATCACCACAGCAAGAGGCACCTCACTAGCATTAATTAATTTATTGTCACAATTGCCTCATGAGATAGGGAAGAATTAGTATCCTCAATCATACAGAAGAGAAACTGAGGCACAGAGGGGGGGAGCAGCATGCTTGAGGTCTATACAAGGACTCTGCAGTGGAACCCAGCTTTTCTGCCAAGTCCAAATCCAAAACTGTGCTACATGTTCCCTACTGACATTGCATCAAAGATACTTGGAACTTCTCCCACTTTACACCAGAGCAAGACAAGAATCTGGTACTAAATGGCAGATGGTTCAAGTGTTATTACATTCCCCTTTAACCACAAGACCTCTTTCCATGCCCTGCTGGGCAGTCAAACCCTCTTGGAATCAGACCAGCCTGTCACCACCATTCCTTATTATCCAGCACCAGATTGTGAACACGTTTTGCAAGACTGCAGTGTTCACCAGAACATCTGCCGCCCTTCCTCTTCCACCACCCACTCCTCTTCCTTAGAAAAGAAGCGACAGTTGGGCACTGGGATGAAAGCTGCCTGCTTTGAAAAAGTTATCAAGCTATGATTTATGTGAAATGTTTTTTGGTTTTGTTTTCTTTGTAACTAGCCACAGGGGGACAGAATGATTCAGGGGTTGGGAATGGGTAATGCAACTTTATATCCTAGGACAGCAATTCTCAACCTTATCCATTCATGTACCCAGGTTACTAGAAGAAAAGCTTCAGGAGCCCTCTTTCTCCCATCTAGGGATAGAGAAATGGAGAGTGTCTAGGACTGAATGAGGCTCCCATCTGATGTTCACATGAGGGGAGTTTGGTGGTTCGCAGGCAGAGGGCTGAAATCTGTCCCAGAGCAGTGACCACTGAGTGGTTGGTTTTTTTAGTGTTTTTTTTTTTGGGGGGGGGGGGGGGGGGGGTTGGTTGGTTGGTTTTTTTTTGTTTTGCGGGGTTTTTTTTTTGAGGGGGGCAGGAGGAGGTTGTCACAGCTGACACCTGTCCCTGAACAAAGGGGTGTCCACACTGTAATAGCCCAAGGCTCTAGCAGAGACATCAAGGTCCCTCCTGCACCATAGCACCAGGCTGCTAAGAGCTGCGCAGGACTTGTCTTCTCTAAATCTGGGTGTCAGCTCAGAGCTACTGAAATGTTCCAGATCCCATCCAGCCCTGGAAGCAGCTCTCAGCTGGAGACAGAGATGAAAAAGTGGCAGCCAGAGGTCTTGAGTGTTAGGGGCAAAGGCCCCCCACCACTCCACCCCCAGCACTAAAATGCCTATCTCCACCCATTACCTGGCAAGTACCGCCTCAGGTCACCTTTGAGATCCAACAGCCATCAAAGGGCTGCAGCTTTTGGACCCAATTTACCTAAGTTGAATTTGAACTATAAAGCTAAAGGCCAAATGTTAGTAATCCCCTGAGTCAAAAAGTCCCTGCAAAGACACCTACAAAATATCTTTACATGCCTATTTGGGCCGAGTTTGCTCTGGCATAGTCACCCCATGCACCCTTATTTCTATGCACTTGTTCCATGGGGGCTCACCCATTAATCTTAATGGGACACTGCACGAACAAATTCCAAAGGGATAGCCATGTCAATCTAGTTCAACAAAACAAACAAGGAGTCTTGTGGCATTAACAAATTTATTTATCACATGAGCTTTTGTGGGAGACAATTCCACTTTGTTAGACAGTTGAAGATGGAGCACTTACAGAATGGGAAGAAAATAGATGCAGGGAAGTGTAAGTGAAAAGGGAACATTTCAATCTCCCTGCTCACTCCATGGAAGATACGTTAATTACCATACTTAAGCAAATTGATTACAAAGCAAAGCTTCAAAGAGAAACTGCAGAGTTGGAATTCATGTACAGATTTGACACTGTTGCCTTGGGCTTAAATAGAGATACTGCTTGGCTTTCTTATTACAAAAGGTGATTTTGCCATCTCTCTGCCTCGCCTCCTTCTAATAAGCTGTTCCACACTGTTTGAATCTAAACAAACTGCTTTGATTTGCTGAAATAGTTTAACCTGTTCCTATGACTTACACTTCCCTGCATTTATTTTCCTCCAATTCTGTAAGTTCTCCATCTTCAAGCATCTGATGGTGGGATTTTCTCCCATGAAAGCTCATGTGATAAATAAATTTGGTAGTCTTTAAAAGTGCCACAAAATTCCTTGTTTGTTTTGCGCGAACAAAGTAACCATGAGCATGGATTAAAGAGGTGATTTCAGTCCTTAGTACTCACCATGGCGCATTGTTCAGAGCTGGGTTACTCAGAAGGTACTGGGAATACTGAGATTTTGTAAGATCTGCAATGAGCTGTCCATGCTCTGCTTTGTGTTCCAGCAATGTCAGCATTTTTGGATTGGGTTAGGAGAGATTTCATTTTCACTGCACACCTAACTACAAACTAGGTCTGTGCCATATTTTGAATGGAAAGCGAGAGATTCTTCTTGTGTCCACCCCCCATCATACCATATTTTTTTCTGTTTTAAATAAACTTTCTAACAGGCTAGGTGCACAGTTGCACCAGCCATATGCACACAACTGCAAGACTAATTTACATGGACATTTACCGTGACAGCACATGTAAACCAGGAAACTGCAGACATATGTACTTGCAGCTGACTGATGAATGAAAAGACACAGAAATGATACAAACAATTGTGCCCTTAACTTGTTTAAAAATCTGTCTTGCTAATCTTGATAAGTCACATGAGTAAATGTCCAAACCTCCAAACAGTTGATTGTGGTTATTGTTGTTGATTATTAATTTGTGTTCTATTAAGGCATCAGGGCCCAAGGCTGCACTGTCCTGGGGAGTTTATAAGTCACATACACTGTCACAAATATTTGCAGTCTAAACAGACAAAAGGTGAGAGGAGGATGAGAAGCATAGAGAAGTAAAGTGGCTCATCCAAGGTACCACAGTATGTCAGTGGCAGAGCCAAACATAGAATTCCTGTCCCCAGAAAACCAATATATCTGCTTGTTTAATCTTTTACCCCTTCTAAATAGGATAAAAAGGTCTTCCCTCCTGCACTTCTCAAAGAAGCAGTGGTTTCCTAAGATCTCATTGATTTGAAATGGATCGCTGTCATTGTAAAAAATACAGGAATGTTGATAATGGGCACCAACTACAAATTATGAAATAAATTAAAAAGACAAAGCAGGTGGCAGCACACAGTACTCTAACTACTGCTGTGCTCTTTCAGAAAGGTCCCGGTTGGGGCCTAGATGGTCTGGGGAATCAGTAATAGGAAGGATGCTTCTCATCTGGGCTACTTATTCTAATATAGCCCAGGTCAGTAATGACTCAGAGTTTTTGGTTTAATGGTTATTCTTGGCTCATGTAGTTTGAGGTCAGTATCCAGTGCAGGGCCGGATTATGAAAGGGGATTCGGGGCTTAAGCCCTGTGCAAAAAGGAGGCCCCAGGCTCCAGCCCCTAAACTCCTGATAATCCAGCCCTTCATCCAGCACCACGCCAGCAGGGCAGGAGGGCTTAGAGCAGAAGCTGCAGTTGAGGGGGTGGCGGAAGGCCTGGCCCAGAGGCTGGGCTCTGTGCTCTCCCACCCACCCGGCAGAGTGGCCAGAGCAGGGCTGGAAGCACCCTGTGGCCCCAACTCACTGCTTCTCCTCCCCCTCCCCTCCCCGCATCAGGGGTCTGGCCTTTGCACACCAAGCAGGGGAGCCCACAATTGGGGGCCCCAAGCAAGAGAGCCCCATGGTGGGGGGCAACCCAGGGCCCCCAGACCATTTAATCCAGCTGCAATCCAGTGGACAACTCTCTGTATGACCCCAAATGCTACCACGTCACTTCAGAAGCCCTCCTACACTGTAGAAGCAGCACACATGGCTGTGCTGCTCTCTGAACAGTCACTCCATCCCCATTCAGGAGCCCTATGCTCACATCCAAGAAGGTGCAGGGTGTCTATATGGAGAGCACTAACTAGTAGCAATTGCCCAGCCCTCAGAGCAGGCTGGCCGGCTGGTTCAAGCTGATCTAATTTTGCCTCTTTTTTCTCCCTCCTCTTTTTCACAAGTTTCTGCTTGATTTCTTTTGTGCATGTGGCAGGCCTGGGAATGACCCTCCCTCCCTCCTTCTCTGTTTCCAGTGTGTAATCCAAAACCCATCCTGAAGCGATGACCATGTCTGTACTGTGCATACTCCAGCATTACCACAAAGACCCAAGCTGCATCAGTACTCTGCCAGCTGGCAACTTTCCCTACCCTCTGTTTTCTCTCTGCCACCAGTCTGGGGCTCACACTGGACTCCCTGCCTTTTGGGGCTCACACTAGATCCATGCTGTTTCTGGTAATGAATGCAACCTGTTCTAACAAACGGGAGTCATATTTGTGAGTTCAGAGCAGCACTTGACTGCCTGATATTTCACATTTCTCACCGTAAATCTGGGTAACACTTGAATTACTGGGACATTTCTAACATTTATTGTTTCTGGCAAGGGCATGTGAAATGAGCTCATTCATTATATAAGGTATGTGAGCTATTTCTTCAGGGGATATGGTGTGCTATAGAATTCCTGCCATCCAATAAGATGTCATTCACCCCAGTACTCAACATAATGAGGCATCATACAGGCTGGGAACAATTATCTAACCTGCTCCTGAATGTCAGTGGCCTTGGCAATGATCCATTCATCCCTCATGACCTCGCTGCATTTCTACTGCTTCCAAATCTGTATTGTCTGGGAGGCAATACACCATGGCTATGTCCACACGATGCTTTTAAATCGAAACAATGACCATTGTTTTGATTTAAAAGTTGTCATTTTTCCGAAGAATGTTTCGTTATTTCAAAATGACGAGCCCTGTTTCTTTCATGTCTCTTCCTTTAGCTGTGGGAATACTGTCTTGAGACTTTACTCTGATAGCACAGAGGGGTCCAAGCTGCAAAGTTTGAATCTGGATCTGAATGTACCAGAGTTCAAGAGTATTCAGGTCTTGTGATTTGTATAAAGGCCCATACTGGTAAATCAGCTTGTAGAGAAGAGATGAGAAGTGAAACAATCCTAAGGATGAGTGCCACACCCAGACCAGGATTGAGGAAGAGAGTGGGTAGAGACAGTAGACAGGGCAGACTGCAGTCAGTCAGTCTCAGAGCTAGAGACAACCACACTGTTTGTCTGTGTCCTGTAGCTCCTTCAGTGAAGGATCCCCTTTGTATCGTTATAGCCAAATCCCGTCATTTTTCTACTATGAAGGATACTATATGCTGCAGAGACTGGGACTGACCCTCCAGTTCCAAGTAGAGGAGTTACCTGGTCCTTAGGTCATCCCTGGGCCGATACTGCTTCCACAGCAGTCACTGGCCATGAATTTCAGAGATTGATTCAGGGCCTCTGTAAGCAAAAGGAGGCAAAAAAAAAAAAAAAAAAAACCCACCACACATACATTGAGGGCCTGGATCCGGTAGTTCACTCAGTATTTTGTAGGATCAAGCCCTCGCTTCTCAGTCAATTATTTGACAGTAGACAAATGGAGTTATAACTCAAGGTTCCTCTTTTGATAATAGTTTGGGCTTTAGGAATTTTCTCCTGCCCTCTATGCTGTGGTGCAATGCATCCCCTTCTCTGCAGATTCCGGGTCCTCCTTAGAGGACACCTTCCTTGTCCATGTTGCTGAGTATAAGATGATAGGATTGGCCACTTGCCCAGTTTGGGGGTAGAGGGAGAGAAGGGTAGGGAGGAAAGCAGTGAGTATAATGGAATGGCTTTCTGAATAAAGTAGGTGAAAATCCCATGCGTAGAGCACATGGCATGTACAATGACTCACACTCCACATTTTCACTAGGTGAAACTTTAAGATCTGCATTCAATGTTAAAAGATGGAGGTTTTTATAAAACTTCTATGGTGATATGTCACTTTCTGTTCTGACATAAAACAACCTAACTTGCGGGGGGGTGGGGGGGAGGACTCAGCCAGTTTACTCATTTTGCCGTAAGAGATTTTGTCTTTTAGATAAGGTGTCAATCTCTGGACTAGAAAGATACCAGGATATACAGTCCAGCCAAATGGGGATGGAGGGTTTGGTCTAACTCCCTGCTAGCTAGCATATGAATTTAAGATCTTAAAAAAGGATGAGGAAGG
Organism: Podocnemis expansa; assembly: GCA_007922195.1. Lineage (NCBI taxonomy): Eukaryota > Metazoa > Chordata > Testudines > Podocnemididae > Podocnemis > Podocnemis expansa. Next base: position 14,590,645 of record ML681963.1, on the reverse strand, counting down.
AGCCTTAACTTATAGAATAGAAAATTAAAGTGTGATCCACAGTGGGGACTTTCTATATGTGCTCTCAGTCTGAAAAAGGGCTTTTGCTTGAACACCCTCCATGATCTTCTCATGGGAAGATTTGACTAAAGTATTTTCCCTCCCTTGGGAACCAAGCCACTGAGCAGTCAGATAAAATATATGTAATACTGTAATAATAATTACAATAATGTCCATGCTTTGGTTGGCAAAGCCAGAACTTCTTTTCATCAGCCATCCTGTTTTTTCCCCTCTTCATTCATTCTAATGGATTCAGAACAACTTTTCCCTTCTGCTTTTAAGCAAGAACATACATTTCTTTCTTTTCATAGAGTTGAATTCTTGGAACTCATACTACATGCATTTTGCTATTTTTACCCACCCTGCTCCTTCCTGTATCCATGGAGTTTCATCAAAACATTGGATTCCAGTTTCTAATGACATAACCTTCCTCTTTCCTTCCTGCTCTTGAATCGCGTCTCATTTTCTCACTAGGTTCACTGACTTCTATGATTTTTGGAGGCCTCCCTCCCACTTTCAAGTTTCTTGTTTTCTTTTCTTTCTCTGCAGTCTGACTGGTCACCAGCACCTTCCCTGTTCTTCCAAGAGAGAAAAGGAATGATATGTGCTCACCAACTAGTTTTTTCAAACTAGACTCAGAGGAGAGATTCTCTTCTTACACCAGGGTAAGTAACTCCTCTGACTTCAAAGGAGCAATGGGCTTGATTCTGCTCTTACGCTAACATAAATCTGGAGTAATTCCACTGGCATTAGTGGGCCCCATTCTCATTTCACCTTGCTCTGGTGTAATTCAAGAAAATGCAATCAGAAAGTCAATGGAGCTGCTGTGGTGTGCAATTAATATAAGAGAGCTCAGAATCAGGCCTAACCACTTCGCTGGTTTCATTTTAGTTTGCATATTAATAGCCGGATATCAGCTAGCTACTGTTCGGTGCAATTATGTAATAACTTCATGGGTTTCACTGGAGTTCCTCCTGATTTACACTGGTGTAACAGTATATCTGGTCTGATGTGACTTTTCCATATGCAAAATATAATTTGCCAGGGCTCTGCATTCAGGGAGGAGGGAGACGTGCTTTTGTGTGGGGCTTTTGGGGTAAACTGAGACAAAATGTGCAGAAAGGAAGTCTTACATAACTACTCCCTGCCATAGAAAAAATCCATTTGTCTGAGCTCTAGACATGGGATCATTTGCTTGATCTGTAGGAATAATGCAGGCAAGCCATGAAAGGTAAAGTGGGTCAGATGCAAAAAGGGTCAGTTATTATTTCTGTAGGAGTCAGAACCATTTATGATGTTAGGAAAGCTGCCTCCATTACAATGGCTCTAGGGCAGGTTTAAGCAGATTTTACTCACACATGAAATTTCTAATTAATAAAAAAATACTTAGCTGATTAAGCAATTGTCACAGATTTACGGCATCTCTGACAATCTGAATGCATTCTGTCCACTTTACAGCTGCAATGCAGCCCACACATGTTGTTACCAGGATGTTAATTCAAGTGAGTGGGAACACTAAAACAAACCTATGCCCTGGGGAGCGCATTTCCCAGGCATCCCTCCCATTGGATGGGCCTCAGCATGTCACTGCTGGCCCTGCTCCTATCCTCAGCTGGCAACCTCGAGAAGCATACTTGATGCTGCAGGTCAATGCTGTCCCCCACGACTTTGTCCTCAGGCTGGAACCTGTCAGGGGCTGTCATGCCTGATGGCATCACTCAGAGGCTCCTTGTCAGATTTGCTCTCAGTGACGCACTCTCAAGGAGACAGCATCTCCGGTTTCAGGGCCAGACAACTCAGGGGGCACTAAAGTTTGGTCATCTGAGCCCTGCAGTGACAACCTGCCAGGAGCGCAAAGCCCGCACATAGAATCTGATCCCACAAGCTGCTAAGTGCTCTCAATTCCAATGAAGTCAATGGCTCAGCACCTCACACGATCAGACTCCTTAATCAGCATGGGGTTGCACATGCCCTTATGTACGACACAAACATGCACGCCATGACAGCTACACGTCCCAGCCAGCAACGTTCTGCCCAGGCTACACGGCTCCAATGAGGAGCATCGTATGTTCCTGGTAAGCAAGCCACACCAGGGAGCACCTCAGTGTTAAGGGTGAGCGTGGCCACATAGGCTGCACCATAAAATGCTTCTGACCTTGGGTCAGAATATGAGCAACACAGCAGCACATTGTGCTTTTCACAAGAGGTCATTCACCAGAAAGTTAATATTTGGGTCTGGAGTTTCCCCAGAGTCTCGAATTGTTCAGATCTGTGAATCTGATTTGGGTTTGTCTGAACCTTCTACAAATTCACATTTCCATGCTCTTCTCCCTTCCTACCTTCTAACAACCACATTATTGAATTTTTAAACCCTGCACAAGCTAAGCGTTCTTATACTATGTGGCCTAGTGGAAAAGGCCACTGGACTGGGACTAGGGGATCAGAGCTCCATTCTTAACTCTACCATTTGTTTGCATAGTCACCACTGCTATGTCCCTCAGTTTCCTGATCTATGCCACGGAGATAACGAAACTGACCTCCTTGGTCAAGCACCTTGAGATAAATGGATGAAAATGGTATATAGGAACAAGGTATTTTTAGGAGAGGCAGCGTGGTCTATGACCAAAAGTCTGGAGACCTGGATGCTGTTCCCTGCTCAACCACAGACCTGCTGCATGACCATAGGCAAGTCTTTTCCCTTCTCTGTGCCTCCCATTTCCCCTTCCCTCTTAGTCTTCCATGTCAATTTACACTGTAAGCTCTTTGGGACAGAGACCTTCTCAAGTTTGGTCTACACTTAAAACAAAATTTCATATAGTTACAGACGGATATGAAAAAAATAGACACACACCTGATTGACCTCATCCTGCTGTAGATCCTGAAAGGTTGATGGATGAATTGCTTGGGGATATGGAACTCCTATAGCAGAGGAAAACCACCTTCCATTGCTGTAGCCTGTGTCTACAACACTACAGGGTTATGCTATGCTGTTCTAATCCCCATAGTGTAGACGTAGCCACAGTGTGTCTGTATAGGGGAGGAAAACCACCTTCCATTGCTGTAGTCTGTGCCTGTACTACAGCGTACCTATGCTGTTCTAACCCTCATAGTGTAGACATGGGAAGATAGGCCTCATGGTGTGCCTGTAGAGTGGCTCCAATTTTGATCAAGGCGCCTAGATGCTACTGTAACACTAACGTTACACTCAGCTGTAGGGATGGGCGTGCACAGGGACAGGCTGCTGTGACAGGCTAGTTCTCTCTGTTGCCTCCTTATGCTGCTGGTGAGAGTGTCTTGGAACTCTCATTCCAGGGCCCATGTTCCCGAGTCCAAACTCGCCTGACTATCACGCCCACTTGCCTGGGCAGGATGGACCTTTTGTGAGAAGCCTGACAAGTACCATACATAAGCAAGCCACAGAAGGAATGTAACTGGAGAAATCTGGTCTCAGGAGGGTTTTTTTTCCCCCTGAATCAGCTCGTGGTATGCACCACCTCATTGTGTTTTGGGGTGAGTTGTACAGAGTTTAGAGGACATATTAACTGTTTCTCTGTACTATATCTGTATTATTCTCTCTTTCCTCCCTCCCCCACCCCAAGTGCTTTGCTGATGTTTTCCAGCCAGATGGGTGCACAAGGCTATGGGGCTGACATTGCTCTGGCAGAATTGTGTGAGTTTTGCTAATTCAAATTTATAGGCTAGATACTATGCTCAGTTACACCAGTTTAAACTGGAATGACTCATGTCCAAGGAGCTTGGTGGAGCCATTCTGATTTATACTGGTGTACAGAGCACAGGATCTGGCCCACCACAGAGCAAGCGCAGGAATGACATAAAAGATGTTGTACGCTTCACATTGGAAATCTGGTTTGTAACTTACTCCTGATTTACATTGGTGTAAATACCTCCATAGTAGCCAAGAGGTTCATCAAGATAAATCCAGCTTTAGTACAATCAGTGTAATCAGTTAAAAATAGGTCTTAGTGGCATAGTGGTGTAACTTGTATGAAGTTGGTGACGGTGCAATACCCATTGTGTATTCAGTGGAGATTATATTTAAGCCCTGGTATCAAAAAACAACACTGTTGACATCAATCCAGGTTGTGTCTGTTTATACCAGCAGCTGAATTTGGTCCTGACAGAATTAGGAATGGAGTGGTATAAGTGAAGTAGCTGGGCCTGACTCTGCTCTCATAGCAGTGTAAGTCAGAAATAACTCACTGATATTACTGGAGTGAAACTGGCATAGCAGAGATCAAACTCAGAACTGCTTTCTTACCCTCATCACTCTCACTAACCTTGACATGGAATGCCCACTGAACATTAAATTAGTGCAAGTCTATACCACTCTGCTATTTATACCTACCTGCAGGGCTGCAGTTGGCCCGGATACATCAAGTCACAGATACAGATTTTGTTTTCATTCAAGGAAGAGCAAGCCCCAGATAAGAGAAATTGATTCTGGGTAGCCAAGCCTGCCATTCCAAACACTTTGTTCCCAGTGTCCTCCACCAGTAATTGAGTAACCAAGAGGTCCCACTTGCCTCATTTCCAGGGGCAGATGATGAGCTGAGATTGTTCACACCATTTGCAATCACCTGAGTGAACAGTCATTTAGATTTTTTTTAAAGATATTTGGCTGCTCTAGTATTTAATCAGATAGAAACATCCACTGTTTGTGCAACTTCAAAGCATTATCTGAAAGCACTTTATGTGCATCACAAATGTTTTCTCATGCTTCCACATCCCTTGTATGTGCCAATACTGTATATTGCAGCATGGGCTTCCAAAGCATCTGAAACTCACATGAATCTGTCTAAACAAATACATGGGCAGATGATAGTCTAAAATGGAGCATTCCCATCTGCTGGACCTTGCCAGAGCTGACATTTGGTTGTGACCATCACCTCCTAATGTGCAGATTTCACCTCCAACAGAAGACAGTGCCAAGCATGTTCTAATTTCCATGTGTAATATTTAACTTGGAAAGGCTCAGTGACAACTGCAGAGTAGAAGTTAACAACCAGTTTGAACTGCTATTAGATGCCAGAAGGAGGAGGTGCAGAGGGAGAGAAGAAGAGAGAATACAAGACCAAATGATCTATGCGGACTGTGAGTGAGAGGTCATCTCTGAAAAAAGCACACCAACCCAGTTAGATAAATGGTACAAGAATAACCATGAGATGGACAAGTTGTAAAGAGCAGAAGATAACAAAACAAGTGACACTAGAACCTAACTGGGAAAGACGAAACCCACTATAAGAATTCCAGTGAAAGCAAGGTAACGCTGGTGGCTGGTGAGATGCCATATGCTCAAAGAGAATCTTTAGTAGCACAACATAGCTGCAGCATTGTGACAGTCAACTGGCTGTGGGGAGTTTCTAGCAGGAGCCTCTATCAGTCAATGGGAAGTTATTCTGATGAAATGCTCATGATTTTTGTTTGTAGTGACTGTTTGCATGGACACTCTGCTTCCTGTTGAAGAGGAGTTGTAGAGAGGGAGCTTGGGAAGGAATGAGTTAGAACTTCCCTGCATCATCTTACTTCTGAAGGCCACTTTATCACTCAGTGAGGAAAAACAACTGCTTTTTATTCACCTCTGGACTTTAAAATACTGTATCTCATGGCTGTCGAGTTAGGAGCAACAGTACTATTAGCAAGATACAAGGACCTGCTCCCGACACGATCAGAAGCAGAGCACATCACTCAGCACCTCCATGCTTTGCTAGCAGGGCACCAAGAGGATAGGAGGGGCCCTGCCAATAAACTTTCACAATGTACTCCTAGAAGACAGAGTACCTTGGGAAAAAACAAACAAACGAGTTCTTAAAGGATTTATTTTGGCACTATCGTAGACTTACGTTAAAGGTGCAACAGTCTTTCGGCAAATGGAACGAGCAGAAGAAGATAAAAACAGGGCAGTGCTTCACCTTTAAAGGCAAAATTGCTCTCTGGTTTACATTCCGGCATCCCCACTGAAGTCAAATGGCATGCAGCTGAGTGGAGAATTTAGCCCTAGGTCTGGGAAGAAACCCTCTGTACTAATAAGGTGATGACTATGTTTAATACAAATGAAAGTCTGGACAAGATGGTCTTGAAATTTACAGAGCAGCAGTGCCTTTAATTATGGGATTGATGTCACTGGAATTATGCTGATTTACTCCTGCTCAATATCTGACCCCTACAGTCCCACTATGGCAGCTTCCTTCTGTGCTGCCTCTAGAGGGGATCTGGGGCTGGCATCAGGGACGTAAGTAGGTTGGAGTCAATGATGCAAGTATACAGATTCATGGACCACTTCCCATCCACATGCCAGGGGCCAGGAAGAGGGAAAAACATGTGAGGACACTACTGTAACCTGCAGACTACTGCAGAGTGTTCTCGCCCCATGACACTCTCAGGAAACTCCTCAGTGCCCACAACGGGTTGCTGGGCCTGAGATCAAAGGGAAGGATTGGGCTTAACATGTCTCACACATTTTAAAACTTTCCATAAAGAATGTAGAAAAGAAGATCAGTTTGCTTGAAGAACAATGAAAAAGGAGATTCTGAGGCTGAAGGGAATGGGAGAACAGTCCCCTTTCCAAGGACTGAGGTTGTGAGATCAGCAAAGAAGCATCTGGTAGAAAAACATTTGTAGTGTCCTTCAGCTAAGGGTTGCAAAGTACTGTGCAGAATTTAGCCTGTATGGATGGGCAAACTGAAGCAGCAAGCGGTATAAAGCAACCAATCCTAGTCAAGGACACACAGGAAGTCTGGGAGAGAATGAAGATTTCCTGTGCTTTTAAGCAGCCACCCATGCACCTCCGTCAAGCCCACACGTAAAATGGAAACTCACCACTAAAAGAGAATCAAGGATCATAACACAAGAAAGAGGATATAGGAAAGGCAAGATAGATTCATCCAGCAACTCACTTAAGCCACAACTTAGAACAGGAAATTTCATAGTCATAAACTTTCTATTCCCACACCAGGTTAAACCAATCTAAATCAAATAAATTTAAAAGAAAGCACCTCAAATGGAAAAAACCAGCCTCTGGCCACCCACTGCCATACAGATTATTGTTTCTTCTTGAAGACTATTTCCCTTTGAAAAGTTACTTATATTTACTATCCTCGGCACTGACTGATGCAAATCCCTACATACCCCACAAACCAAGTAGTTTATATGACTAGCAGAGGCCAAAGGATGGGGAGCCAAACATTCTTTGTTTTAAATAAATTTATGGTAGCATCCCAACCTTCCTGTTGGGCACAGGGGATTAGGTAGGGTTCTGACTCATTCCCAAAACCAGTCATCTATTTCAGACTTTTTACTACCTCTTGGAAACTCACTCCTCCAGTTTCCAATAGGGAACAACACTGGGACCACAAATATTGCCACAGAGATTGCATTATTCTCCTGCACCGCTGTATATTCCAGCAGTAACACTGCGAAAGCATGAGAAACGGGGGGCGAAAAAGAAGAGGGAATAAAATGGTCAATTTTATATCAACCACATAGAGCAAAATGCTAAAAGAAACTAGCAATATGCATTGGGAAAAGAATTTTTTTTAATATACTAGTTTTGGGAAACCACTGGTCCCTTGAAACGACTGTTCCTTTCTTTCTGCAAGGAAAAGTGCAGTTTCCCAGGTTCTTACAGAAAAGTTTTCTTGGGAAAATAATAATTTCCAAAACATTATTTTTATGCTTTTGGTTCACTTGTCATGTGACTCTGCTAATCTTTTTAATAATCTAGCCATCCTATTTCCTATAGTATCTTCTCCTAAGGATAATTATATCAATATGCTTGAGACATTTTATGATCTCTTTGGTTCCTTTTTTCTAGGCTTTGTTCTCACTTGGGAGATCCAAAACAAGATTTAATTGTACATCAATGGCCCTCTCAATTTTGTGCAACGGCTGCTCAATAACACAATAAATAACCTAATAAATGTTGGTACTAGCATGGGATTATTTTGCTGAGCACTATTTTTAAAGCTCACAGCTTTTGTTTTTTAAAAAAATAAAATAAGAGATCAGTAAACATCTGTCACATTTTGCAAGGGAAAAAAGATCATGTATGTATTTTGTCTAGTGTCACTTTCACATCAAGAATTGATGCAAAGGAAGCTTTAACTGGGTGTTGTATGAACAGCTGCTGATACATACCCAGAAATATTTGATATATGGCACTTAATAATGACCCTGACAAATGCCTGAAATATTTAGGTGCATAGGGAAATTGCCCAAACCAGGCTTCTTATTAAATTTTATTTCTTGACACTACTGACATCTTATTATCTTGGTAAGACTGACCAGGCAAATGACAGGTTCTTGTTATTACAACCAAGAACAATTATATAAAACCTCATTCTCCCTCTTAACTGATGGTCTATTTACAATAGAATTCACCTACCCACATGGTTCACTGTTTCTTATGTCCCTGTTACCACTTGGTCCATATTTAGCTCACTCAGGCTGTAAATTCTATCCTTTTTGTTCATTTTCTGTTACTGCAGTAGCACCTAAAGTCCCCTGGTTAGATCAGGGCCTCAATGTGCTAGGCATGATAATTACTAATGGATAATTCCTGAGCTGATGATTTACAAACAAACAGTCAGAGGGAAACTGAGGCACAGAGTGGCACTGTGACTTGCCCGAGGCTAACCAACAGCTCTCTATCAGAGGCTGGAACAAAACCTAGGTTTTCTGAATCAGTTCAAGTTCCAAAGGGGTAGTCGTGTTAGTCTAGTTCAGCAAAACAAATAAATTTGTTAGTCTTTAAAAGTGCCACTAGATTCCTTGTATGCTTTGACTCAGTTCCATAATCTAACCATTAGATTGGGGATCTCAAAGTCAAATCACCATGAGGGCCGCATGAGGGCTAGTATGTTAGCCCGAGGGCTGCACCACTGAAACCTTTTCATACAATGATGTTGCAAATATCGGTAGAAATAGTGTCGTTGCGGGCCGCAGGAAATAGCTTTAGGGACCGCCCGCAGGCCACGTGTTTGAGACCCCTTACATTAGACTGTCTTGCACCTCTCCCTCTCTTTTCATCCTGAAAGTGATGTGGTGACTTGGAATAAACAGAGCATCTTGCATTTAATGCAGTGTTTATTTTCTGTTGATGTTTAAGGAATCTGCACGTCCAATGTCTGCCTGTCTGTCCCCCACACAGAGACTGTCTTTAGGAGCGTCAGCTAGTCTCCTCAGTGAGCCTCCTTGCTTAAAAATCAAGTTAGGGGAAGTGTAGAGTTGTTTATAAAGGAAACCAGAAGAGTCTTTGATGAGATGCAGTCTCCCTCCCTTCCTTTCTCACAGTGCTCACTCAGACCTAGTCTGCCACAACGGTCCTGTTCCCCTTTGCTATATGGTGGTCAAAGGCTTTCCAAGGGGCTCCACCCAGGGCAAAACATGCAACTTGTGACAAACTTCCTTGCCACTCCATCACAGATGCAAGACATACAAAGTACACACAACCTGAGAGGTTACAGGAGTGCTCTAGTAGCCTGTGTATAAATAATTAATAGATAAGACACCGCTGGTTGGGGCTTAAGGGTATGTACGATAGTGCCTTGGTTCTGGGTGCCAAAAAGCTGCTGCTTCTCGTGTGTGGTGAATGGCTGTTCTTGTGTAGCTCATTACAAGGAACTCTTCCATGAGGGACAGGCTCGTTCTCAAATGACTCCTTCTGAGTGCACATGGTTTAGTGATAATCAGAGGGGACTCTAAGTTACCAACCATCCTGTACAGCTCACTCATAAAACTGAAAGGAGGTGGCTTCCTCCTTCACTTCAATAAACTGCAAGAGGTTAGCAAAACAAGCAAGGAGCCCTCTGGCACTTTTAAAGACTAACAACTTTATTTATCACATGAGCTTTCGTGGGAGAAAATCCCACTTCGTCAGATGCCTGGGAACTTGCAAAAGGTTAATAACCCTTGGGCAGGCTGGATTCCACTAACCAGTTCTCAGCTAAATGCAAGGGTGAAAACTCACTAAGCAATTGCAAGAGTCTTATGGAACTGGTGTTTCCAGAGGTGCCTGCCTTATTCAAGGGGAAAACAGGAAGTTTAATGTTATGCGTCTTCATGACCACTCTACTGTTGAATCCTGAGACATCCAGAGCTGTTGGCCAAGCTGGTGCAAAAGAGGCAGCCAGAGCTATGCTAGTATTAAATCTTTAGCTTTGTGTAAGACTATGTTTACATCCCACCAGACAACAGAAGGATCTGTTAAGGGGCTATTAATAATACTTAGAAGTCTGATGCCAGATCTGCATGGCCCACAATCAAATACCCAAGATGAATTAGACGTGCTGCCCTTTCATTCCATTATGACACCAAGAGAAACAGACAGTCTGAGGTGTGAGTGTGCAGCTGGAATGCCTACTGTCATCTCATCCTTGTACCAAATGGGTTTATTGATTCTGTGGCATGGCTGGTAGGCTGAAGAAGCCAGAAGTTCTGATAGCCTATTAATAGATGATCTAACCACACATTGATGCTATATTTGCAGAAATTAATATACTGAGTAGAAAAATAATACACACCCACAGTGTCTAAAAATATGCACCAAAGTTTCCCCTCCTAGTTTCCTTTCTTAGTCTCATTTCCTCTGAACTGATGGCATGATTCTTCTTTTTCCTTCGGCTTCTTTTTTTCTTAAGCTTCTCTTCATAAGTCTTCATCTGCTCTGTACTGAGGAGCTCCACGGGAGCATGGTTCTAGTTTTGGGAAGTTAAGATGCTTTTTACTAGACAGGCTCAACATGGAGAAGATGGTGGCTGAAGTAAGGAATTGACTCTTGTGGGCCAACAAGCTATACAGAACACATAAGTTACAGTGGCTGTAGAATTCACAATTGTGTTATATCAGACAGAAATGTTTGATTCCTGCACTATTTTCTGTACTATACATGTTGTGTTTAGTTTAGATCATTTTAACTCCCACCAATCCAGTCCATTTAAAATTCCTTTAACAAAAACAAACAAACAAACAAAAATAGAATTTCAATACTAGAGGTTTACTATCTGTGGATTGCTTTGAATAATCAGGTTTCAAGTAGTCTGGTTTTCTGCGAATGTGGAAATGGATGGGGCCATACTTTAGCAGGAGTGCTGCAGAAACTATCTGCAGCCTTTGCCAAGCACTCAGACAAGCCTTTCAAAAACAGGATGGATGGAGGGGAATCCAGCTGGAGCAGTCTGGCGCAGCAAGGTCACAAGCCCACAAGACTTTGGGGCGAGCTCTGTACATTCTCTGCCACACTGAAATGGGGTAAGGGAGCAAACAGGTAAGCAGCCTGATTGCAGTCACAGACAGTCAGCTCTAAAGTTCAGATTAGAACTCCAGATTCCTATGCTCCAGTGACACCAATTCACAGTGCTGTAACTATGGCAGGGTGAAAGGGGCAAAGCCCCAGGTGCCAATTTGAGAGGGCGCCAGACCCTTCCTGACTCCCACCGGGCTCTGGCTCCACTGCCCAGCAAGTGTGGGCAGCATGAGGCAGGAGGGTGCCTCTCCCCACCGTCCAGCAACTGTGGTCAGCACCGGGTGGAAGCCACCCAGCACTGGCTGCGCTTGCTGGGGGATGGCATCCTCCTGCCCGGCATCGGGTGTGCTTGCCGGGCAGCAGAGAATCTCAGAAGTCCCTGCCAGTGGCAGAGAAAGCCCCCAGCAGGAGTCCCTGCTGTGGGACTCCCCGAGGCTGAGGCTGGATCAGGCCCCGGGGGGTGGGGGCGTTTCCAGGGCTGCTTGCCCCAGGTGCCGACTCTTCTATGGTTCTGCCAATTCAGAGCCTTCTTGAGCAGAAGGGAAGAACAGAGCAAACCCCTTCCTCCCAGCAGGGACCCATATCTCTGGATGGGGAGCTTTCCTTCTCTCTACCACCCAAATGCCAGAGCTGGTACTGCCCAGAGTAGACAGACTCCCGCATCGCCTCATACAGGAACTGACTCCCCATGCACCAGGTTGCAATGCAAATTTGACCTGGCCATCCTTAGGTGGAGCATCAACTGAGCCAAATCTGAATGGCATTGCAACCCTGTGCACCAGTTCTCAATGACACTCGCTGACATTTCAGTACTGTTGCAACCATGAAGCTGCAGCAGCGATCTGGACCACTGAAGCAGCATCCATACTAATTTGGAGTCCTCTGGCACTTTTAAAGACTAACAAGTTTATTTCATGAGTAGTATTACCCATGAAAGCTCATGTGATAAATAAATTTGTTAGTCTTTAAAATTGCCACAGGACTGCTTGCTTGTTTTACTGAACTAGACTAACACAGCTACCATCTTTGGAACTTGTCACCATATACTAATTTGGTACAGGACCACAGCTTTAAAATGATCAGGCCATGGCCATGCTGGCAGAGCCGTAACAAGGGCGGGGCAAACAGGGCAAGGCCCCAGGTGCCGAACCTTAGAGGGCACCACAATGCCAGCAGCCGCAGATCCTACCTGGCTCCTTCTTCATGCCCACCCTCTAAAATTTGGCACCTGGCAGGGGTTAAAGTGGGCCAAAATGCAGCAGAATGCCATTCTGGGGCCCACTATTTTTAGGGGCTCAGCATTCTGGGCCCCCTAAAAATAGAAAATGGAGCCAGAACGCTGTGTTCCAGGGCCCCCCATTTAAAAATAGCATACCCCAGAATGCAGGGTTCTAGTTCCATGTTCTATTTTTAGGGACCCAAACACTGGTCCCCTAAAAATAGCAGGCCCTGGAGTGGTAGTCTGCAGCATTCTGGCAGGCAGGGGAAGAGTGGAGGGGGGCTTGCCTGGCTCCCCTCCACATGCGCAGACTGCACTTGGAGGCAGAAGCCTCCAAGCACAGCCCGCAGGCTGCATTGTCTCCCAGCTCAGCACACAGCTTCCAGTGAGTACTGGGGCAGCCTGGCTTATGCTGGGGGGGCGGGTATTGGGGGCACCTGAGCTGGGGGGTATTGGGGGTTCACTTTGGGGTTGGGTATTGGGGGGCTGGGGGTGGGCATTGGGGACTGGGGATGGATTTTGGGGACAGAAGAATGGATATTGGGGGCAGGAGCTGGGGTGCAGGTATGCAGGTGGTGGGCTGGCATTTGTGGGGCAGGAGCTTGGGTGCAGGAGGGGGGCCCACCCATGCAGGAAGGGGGCCTGCCTGATTAGGAGGGATCTAGGGCCTGCCAAATTATACTTTAACCCCGGGACCTGGGGTGGTGAGAAACTGGATCTGTCCCCAACTGCCACTGGAAGGCGGCAGGTGGCAGATCTGGCTCTCTGCTGCCTCTGGAGATGGATCTGGCTCCCTGCCACCAGGATGGATTGGGCCCAGGCCAGACTGGGGAGGAGTTGGGGGAGAGTGGCTTTGGCACTGCTTGCCCCAGGTGCCAGAACAGCTTGTTCTGGCCCTGCCTGCTAGTTCCATGGCCTATGGAACTTTGAGCAAGTGCAAAACCCTGGGGCAAGTGGGGCATGTGTGCACCCATTCATTGCTGTACTCACACTGCTACATGCCTCCGTGGGTTTTGTGATCTGTAATACAGAGATGTTCTTTGGGGCAGGAACCATTTTTCTATTATATGTATTACTAGTACCTCTAGAATCATAGAGACTAGAAGGGACTATGACAGGTCATGGAGTCCAGTTCCCTGAACTCATGGGAGGACCAAGTACCCCCATTAAACCATCCCTAACAGGTGTTTGTCTAACCTGCTCTTAAAAGCCTCCAATGTAGGAGATTCCAAAACCTGCTGAGGCAACTTATTCCATTGTTTAATCACTCTGACAGTTAGGAATTTTTTCCTAATGTGTAGGCTGAATGTCTCTTGCTGTAATTTAAGCCCATTGCTTCTTGTCCTATCATCTGTGATTAAGGAGAATAATTTTTCTCCTTCTTTCTCACAACAACATTTTAGGTATTTGAAAACTGTTATCATATATCCCCTCCCCGTCTTCTTTTTCTAGACTAAACAAACCCAGCTCTTTCAATCTTCCCTCACAGGTCAAATGCTCCAGGCCTCTAATAATTTTTCTTGCCCTTCTCTGGACCTTCTCCAGTTTCTCCACATCCTTTTTGAAATGAGGCACCCACAACTGGACACAGTACTCAAGTTGAGGCCTAGTCAGCGCAGAGATGAGTGGAAGAATCACTTCTCGTGTCTTACAATACTCCTGTTACTAAACCCCAGAATAGTGTTTGCTTTTTTTTGGAACAGTTACACTGCTGACTCATATTTAGCTTTTGATCCACTATTACACCCAGATCCCTTTCCACAGTACTCCTTCCTAGGCAGTCATTGCCCATTTTGTGTGTGTACAATGGGTTGTTCAACCCTAAGTGGAATATTTGGCACTTATCTTTATTGAATTTCATTCGGTTTACCTCGGATCATTTCCCCAGTTTGTTCAAATCATTACCTATCACAATGGGGCCCTAACACTGATCTAGATGCTACCACAAAACAGGGAAGAAAATTTCTCACGTTAGGTGATCTTAATTAACCAGGACTTTCTTGGTACATGGGTCCTGGCACAAAAAGTGAATTGCCCCCCTCAGCGGGGAATGGTATGCTGCTCAGCCCCAAAAGAAACAGCAAACAGTAAAGAAATGCACTTCAAATAGATTATATTTCTGTTACAGTGGGACAAGAGGCTGGCTGGCAATACATCAGCTGCTAGCCACAAAAGGGAAGAAACAAAGGAGGAGAAATACGAAACAAGGTGGTCTCTGGTCATGATTGTGAAGCAGACAAGCCTGTTGTAAGCTGTCTCCATGCTGGGGATAGGACACCCTGGGCTGATTTCTGAGCACAGTATTTTTCACTATCACACATGAAATACATTACAGGTAGAAATAAATCTCCAGACATGCACAGGCACAGTTAAGGTAAAAGGATTTATGGTAAGCTAGGTGGATGTTTGTAGTTAGAAGCATTGTACCAAAATCAGAATGTCTTTAGGATTACAGAGAATGTTTATTCACGCAACTGTCCAACATCCAGCTACACACTAGAAGTCATGAGACCCAGGATAACAGGTTCCAGAAGCACGTTCTTACCAATTCTTTTCAGTGAATTTAGTGCTGCTGAAAGAGTCTGGAATGAGAGCAAGACACTAACTGAGAGGAAGGTAGCCCTTGTCATTACGTCAACACACCAGAGACCTTGGCTTCAGTTCATGGTCTTGCCACAGGCTACCTGGATGATCTTTGGTGATTTACTTAATCTCTCTGTGTTCCAGTTCTGTACCTGTTAAATGGGGTTAATAGTCCTTCCCCTCCAGTTCATACATTTTAAAGCCAGAAAGGACAATTTGGATCACCCAGTCTGACCTCCTGTGTAACAGAGGCCACAGAACTTCCCTGAATTAATTTCTAAATGAAAAAACTATTTTGAATATGAATTCTTCAGAGCAGGTACTGCCTCTGTGCAGTGACTAGCAGAATGTGGCACTGGTTTTGGGTGAAGTTTTTACTTACTATTGGAATACAAATGAAGAACAATCATCCATTTATCTTCTACACCATGAGCAAGCTTCTCCAACTGCCTCACCAACACCTTTGCAAGCCAGGTGAGGCTTGAAGGGAATCTCAGCTTCCACTACTGATTATTCCATCCTGAGTCAAAAGTGCCAAATTTTAAAACTCTTAATGATGTGGACTTCTGCCCACTAGGATCCAGACTGTGACTCATCAGATTATACAGTGCATAAGTGAGCCATCAGGTGGTAGAAGAGCAATCTTTGTTCACTACCAACATGCAATGGATATGAGTTGCTACTCTAAAGATGAGTGTTTCCGAGTCCCATCTCTAGTGCTCTAATCCTGTGTTTCTTGGACTTATTGATACCGTGACTGGATTCCTATACTGTGTCAGGGACTGGTCATTGAGAAACATTGTTTTAATTCATCCAGTTCTACAGGGCATATTACTAAATAGGCAAATGCATCTATGATTTGCTCTGAACACTGGAAAGTTACTTTCTGCCTAACTAAATTTTCCATTTCAGTTGGAAAGTCTTCTTTACTTCCTGTCTTAAACTGCTGTACAATGAAGTAATACTATGCTGTTCTTGCTGCTATAGTCCACCTTGCTGGGAGCTGTGACCATTCAGGGATTGCTGGTCCATTGACTGCAATAAAACTATATAGCATTTCCCACCAGCTGAGGATTTGATTCAAAGCCCATTAAGTACATGGGAATCTCTTCACTGAGTTCAGTGGGTTTGAGTGGACCCTAATATTGGAATGTTTATATTGCACTAACACAAATTTCATGAAAATATATGCAGAACACATTCCTTCTTTTCTAAATATTTTTTCTTTAATGTTCAACTTCCCATCCCCCCTCACTGGTTTTGCTTTTCAGGAGAAATATCCAAAACTGTGACTGACTTAGGAGGACTGCTTTATATCAGATCGATTAACCAAATGTGATCTGGAAAAAATAAATGGACAATCCACTGTATCAGACCCATGTTGCCCAAGACTGCCTTATTTACATTGGCTTAAGTCCACCAAACGGAGATCAAGCAGCTCCAGCACGTAGGACACAGCTCACTACCGCAGTAGTAGCACCTGATTGGAGGTCTTACAGAACATATGTTGCCTTCATCTCCTCCCACCTTGTAGCTCCAGTGTCTGGGACTTTCCTGAATCAAAATGTTTCATATTACAGCTTGTATGCCACCTTGTCACATATGAAACAGTGCAACCACTGACAAGCCTTCTCTATCCCTTTCGTAATCCATTTAAAAATTGTCCTTCTTTCTAAAGCTTTTCATAGATTTGTTCTAGCTGGGCTCTGAGATTCATTCCCTCTCCCTAACCCATTCCCTGCTCCTTCAACCTGGCTAGCTAGATTGCTGATAATGGAGCTTGCTGTAATTTATCACTCCAGCAAGTACTCCATCCAAAGCACAAAACCCTAACTGAGGCTCTTGCCCACGCTCCATAATGCACTAAATAAACATTCTTCCTGCGAACAACATTCTATTTTCAGCTAGTTTTATCATATACTGCCCAGGATAACTAATTATTTGTGTTGTAGATGTGATAATAGCACATGAATAGGGAGGTGGGTGTTTGTCTGCTGGCACTTCTGTCCATCTGTTCAGAGTTTTCATGCCTGTGGAACAAGTCAAGTGGACTTTTGTAATTTTTGTAATGACTGAAGTTACTGCATAACTGCCTTTGTACGAAGTTTTAGTCTGAAGAACAGCAAGAAGCAAAGGAGGAAGAGTCCAAGCTGCTCTGGATCCTAATACTCTACAACACACACTCTAAGATAAACCACACCTCACACCCCATACCCCCACATACACACAACATTGCAACAAACAAAACTTCACAGGCAAGCTCAGCAAGTCTGTGGAGTGTAATAAGAACATATTAAGAGAATCAGAGGCTTGTCCACAGAACCCAGGGTTTCACAGCCTGGCAGCCCCTGAACCTAATCTTTATTTAGGACCCACATGGATCTTTCCAAGACCGTTTGGATCCAAGTCCTCAGCAGCATGTCAAGATTGTTGTGGAAGCTGAGAGGCCAGTTCTCCCTGATTCACTTGCACACACTCATCCTACACTCATCCATTGCATCAGGACTTGACATAATGTAAACATGAAATGGGCCTTGTGATGAAGGTACTGAACTGGGTGTCAAGATTTGTGTTCAATTCATAGTTCTGGGTGCCCATGGGCAGCTGATGCCCCAAATTAGTAGTCAACCAAAAGGTCTCTTCCAACTCAGAGTCCCCCAACCTTTTGCTGGCCAAAGTCTACCATTCCCCCAAAGAAGTCACTCAGATCCTTTCCCTAGCCAAAATGTCTCTTCTGTGTGCAGCAGAGCCCCCATGCCTAGCCTTCTCCCCAAAGGCAACTCCACAAGGTAGTATGACCCACACCAAGGAAAGACACCCCTGCTACGCAGCGCAGCCCTCTAGAACCTCTCCCATCAGGCTAAACAGACCCCACAGCTTCCTCCTGCCTTGAGCTCTACCCCCTCTTCCTACCAGATCTACTTGCCGCCTCTACTCTTTATGGTCAAAGGATGGAGCTAGGTAGTTTGGATCTCTCCAAAGCTGGCTCCTGGTGCAGTGCTGGAGCAAGGGATGCATACTACGTTGATGCTACCTGGATGTTTTTTGTTTGTTTGCTTGCTTTTTAAAGAGTACAACCAGGACTGAGAAAGTAGCTTGTGAGCATGCCCACGCTCAGCCCTGCCCCATTGCTCCAGTGTAGGAAGGAGCTCTTTTAGGGTGTGAGGAAGAATCCCAGAAAAAGCACTCTTGGATCCCCTCTGTTCACAGCCAATCAGCATTCTGCTACGATGGAGCCTTCTCCTGTTCCGCCAGGTCTCCACGCTACCTGTAGCCAGCTCCCAAATCCAGGCTCAGAGGGTCCAACCCTTGCTCTATCTGGTCTCCCAGGGGAGGGGTCCTCCCTCCAGGAGGGTCCTGGCCATCCCAATCAGAACTGACACTCAGCCAGTGTAGAAGTCAGAGGGTTTATTAGCAACCCAGTTTGCACAGCAGCTAGGACAGCTGCTTTCAGATTAACCAGGAGGTATAGCAGTAAACCCCAGGATGAACCCTGAAGATCCTGCCTCTCAGACCCGTTTCCCTACTTCCCTCCTCCTCTCTTAGCCCTTTGTTCTCCTCCCCAGCCAGCGGACCTGCTCCTGGTCTAAATCAGCCACAACCTGTGTCACCCACAGGGGTCCAGGCAAGGTCCGTCTAAAGCCCCTTCCCCCCAGTGATTTCTATAGTTATCACACCTGTGTCCCATCACCGAAGTACACGAGCAGAAAAGAAGAGCATTTTGAGTTTCGCCCCTGACATCCCAAAGCAGTCCAAGAGGTTTTCTTATTTCATCAGGTCTCTGGAAATCACTGGCTGATGATGAGCTTTTCTGCCCCGGGCACTACTAGAAAGGTGAGTTTCTTGCGTCTCCCTCCTTGGACTGCACTGGGAGAGAAAGGTTTTGTTGTTTGTTTTCAGAGAAATAGAGAAGGGAATTTGGGGATTTAATCAGTGTGGTTTAGCCACAATCAGCTTCTAGTTACCAGATGTCACTACTTGGGCAGATTTTCATAAGCGCTCAGCACTGTTCTGAACTCTTGAGAAAGTATAGCCCTGGATCTCTCTGTGTTTTGGTTGCTCATCTGTAAAGTGAGGTCAGCAACAGTGCCTTTCTCTCATCCTTTGTCTATCCTGTCTACTTTCACTGAAAATTCTTTGTGACAGGGTCTGTCCCTTCCTAGATGTACATATACTCCCACTGCAATGGTGCCACTGAGTCAAGGTATCTAAGGACTAAAATACTGAATTAAATAAAATATTATGGTACTGAGAGAACCAATATAGCCATATATGAAGGTGAATAACGACCCTGCTGTAGTCATTATCTCCAAGGGGAAACACTTAGGTTTGTTGTCAATTTAGATTGACTATCTGTCTAAACCAGTAGTTCCCAAACTGTGGTCCATGGCCCACTAGTGGTCCACAGGGGTACTGCAGGTGGTCTGTGGGTGTGGGAGGAGATAATCACTGCAGGTAAATGTACTGTGATAGGTTCAATATGTTTGTGAGTGAGCATAATAAATTACTAGAAAGAGCTTTTTTTTAAAATACCCCTTCTTATAGAAGTTTGCCTCCCTTCAGCTGTGGGCTATATTAAAAATATTTAAAATAACTTGTTTCAATGGTGGTTCGCAAAAGCTTTGGATGATAATGTAGTGATTGGCATAAAGGAAAAGGTTGGGAACCGTTGATGTAAACTATTAAGTTAAGTACTCTTAATAGCCATCTCCAGCCATTAGATGGTGCCGATGACGACTGAACGTACCATGCTCATTTCCACTGCATTGGCCAAGGGCAAAGTGATCTCTTCTATGCATGTCCTACCAGCAGGGCGTAGGCAGAAGTACTCATAAACGAACAACACGTGCAGAGCCTTTTCACGTAATAGTAACAGTCCCCTGGTGCCATCATCTGCCATGGCATTTCATTCACACAGAACACTTGTGGGCACATCACATATGCTTTGTCACTTGATGTATTTTTAAATGTTTCCCAGGCAACAGTTTCAATACAATATGTCTACTTGGCAACCTTGGGTGCCCACAAATGCCATGCCAGTCTCCCTGAGCCTCTTATTAGTTTTTTTTTCCATGGTGGCGTATAAATGTCAGCAGGTGTCATTATGTGTAAAGAGCCATGTGCCACTGAACTTGCATTATGTTCAAGAAGGATGGACTTCCTGCATGGGACATGGCACGTATAACAGGCTAATCATCCAATAGCAACTCTGAAACTGGCCATCCACAGCAACCCTGAAACTGGCCACCCACATTCAGAGTGTATATAATACCACAGAAACATATGACCTTGGGTGCAAGCAGGCAAGTACCCCTGCCTGAGTAACATCTGCTAATTTTATGTTGGGTTCAAAAGGCTTTCTGCAATTCAGATTGTGGCTTCCCATCTCTCAGAATTAAACAATAACCCTACCTATCATACTGGTATGGTAAAATTCCCACAAGATGCTCACTGGATACTACAGCCTCCTTGGCAACATTCCTGATAAATGGATGTGGCACATGGAGAGAGCAGAACAAATATAGGAGGACAGCAAGGAGCAGAATAGCTAAATATGGCATCATTGGGTATCTCACACACAATCACTCAGAAGACCACTGAAGAAAAGAAAAGGCCATAGTTAGTGCCAACAAAGTGCTAGCTGGTCCATGCTGGAGTTCATCTAGTGTGTCAGATGTGCCACAATTCAGCAATACGCACTGTTGGTGCTTCAGCAGGTAGGCCTGTAGGTACTCACCCTAGTTGGGCACTCTAACCACTCAGAGACATGGCAAAGGGAAAGGGTATTTTACTGGGGCTGGCAGGAAAGAGAAAAACAGCAGATACCCTAGGTACAGAGGCTTAAATAGCTGTAGTTGAAAGTGAGCCATACTGGTTGTGAGGCAGTCCCCTTGAGGTCCAGTGCCAGCCTGGGGTGTCTTTTCAAGTCCAGTTTCTAGTCAAGCAAACAGGAGCTTCCTGGTTTCCAGACCAGGACCACTTGGTGTTGGGTCTCCCATTGGGGGTCTGCTGCTGCTTCCCCATAGTCCTCCCCGGACACTTGCTATGAGTGTGGGATGTCATAGCTGAGTGCATGTCCCACACATGGCTCTGTCTGCAGTTTTAGAGGTTCCTCCCTGCAGCTCCTGGTGTGGTGTGCAGCTGCCGCTTCCCCGTGCCCCCATTAGGCCAAAGCCTTGGCCAGAGGAAAGGGAAATAAATGTAGTCAGGAGGGGGCTGATAGAAGGTGTAGTCTCCTGCTTAGCAGAGCATCACAAAAGGAAAGATTGGACTGACAAGATAAGCCTCACACTGAGCTCTGAAGACCAACTTTTGTTCTGGTCAGTCACCAGAGGAAGCAGGGTCCAAAATCATTGATGCTTCACTGAGGACATATGTCCATACCCATAACACTAGCTCCAGTCAGCAAAAATACCTCCTTTGAACATATAACAATTCTTAATGAAGAAACAGCAACAGAATTATGTTTCTCAAACTGAAATTCCACATCATCTTCCTTTGCTAGAAGATGATTTATTCAGTTTTGGGAAATAGTGGCTCTGAATTTTCCTGTACCCTAACAGATGCTAAATGACATTTTCTCCTATTCCAAGGTCAAGAGGGGAAGCCATGTTAGTTTAGTTCAGTAAAACGAACAAGGAGTCCCGTGGCACTCAAAGACTACACAATCCATTGTCTATAGCCAAGCTCTAAGATATAACCACATTGCCCTGCAAATAGTGTAGTAGCTAGCACCTCTGCTTAACATGCGGAAAGTCCTGGGTTCAATTCCCAGGGGGTTGGACTCGATGATCTCATGAGGTCCCTTCCAGCCCTATGATTTGATTGATTGATTGATTGCTCTGATCTCTCAGATAGAGACAAACACCTTCAGGATCTCTATCAAGCATTCTTAAAACTACAGTACTCACCTGCAGAAGTGACAACACAGATTGACAGAGCCAGGCGGGTACCCCAAAGTCAAGTACTACAGGAGAAGCCCAAGAAAGAAAACAACAGAACATTTCTAATCATCACCTACAACCTCCATGTCAGACCTCTACAGTACATCATCAAGGATCTATAACAGGGGTCTCAAACTCAAATCATCATGATGGCTGCATGAAGACTAGTATGTTAGCCCAAGGGTCACACCACTGAAACCTCTTCATACAATGATACAAAGTATAGTCAAAATGAAAAGATTAAGAACATATATATGCCAAGAGTAAGTAAGAAAGAATTCCTTTGTTCAAGATGGAGATGATATCAGCAAGACAAAGAGTAAGCAAGTAAACACCCTTTAAATTTTGCATTATCAGTTATTTGAGAAATTCTAAGAGTCATTGTGAGCTACAGGAAATAACTTTAAGGGCTGCATGTGGCCCACAGGCCACAAGTTTGAGACCCCTGATCTATAGCCTATTCTACAAGACAATCTCTCACTCTCTCAAGCCTTGGGAGACAGACCTATCCTCACTTACAGACAGCCCCCAATGTTAAGCAGATACTTACCAGCAACTACAGACCTAACAACAGAGCCATTAAAGCAGGCACTCACCGCCCCAACAAACTGCGCTGCCAACTTTGCCCATGTATCTGCACAAAAGACACTATTACAGGACCTAATAAAAACACTACTCCATCAAGGTTCAGTCCCCTGCTCATCCACCAATGTGATTTATGCCATCATGTGCCAGAAATGCCCTTCTGCCATATATAGTGGACAAACAGGACAGTCTCTGTGCAAAAGAAAAAATGGACACAATTCTGACATCAGAAACCACAACAAACTAAAACCAGTGCGTCAGCATTTCAAGCTTCCTGATTACTCCATTGACAATTACTAACTGCAGTGCTCAGACAGATGAATACCAGATCACAGCTCTAACAAGAAGCTGCTGAGATCAAATTTATTTGCAAATTCGATTGCATTGCTTCAGGACTTAATAGGGACTCTGGATTTTTCTCTCATTACAACAGGTGATTAGACCTCATCTTCCTCTATATGCTATTCCCCAGGGTTTGAATCTTTACAACTGCTTTGATTTGCTGTTACAGTGGGACCTGTTTTCATGACTTATACTTCCCTGCATTTATTTCCTCTCCAAAGCATCTGACGAAATGGAATTTTCTCCCAAGAAAGCTCATGCAATAAATAAATTTGTTAGTCTTTAAGTGCCACAGGACTTCTTGTTTCTTTCTCCTTTTCCACTAGTGCTGGCAAACCAGATCCATGAGCCACTGACAGTCATTAGTGCTAGATGTGGTCCCTCCAGGTCATACTTCAAGCATTATGGGAGGGCTATGTGTTGGGGAAGCAGCCCTCAATCTCCAAGGGTGTTTCTGTGGCACCTGTCAGTGGAGCATCTAGCACATTGGGACTGTGATTAGAGTTGAATAAGTTTTCATCTACACTCCAAGTCACTACTGTATGTTTTCTAAACAGATTACAGACCACTCAGAGGAACTGTAATAAAATCAGTTTCTTGATAAATCATAGCTTAGTCTCAGACTTTATTTCTCTATCTTATATAGCCAGTCACTCTAGATTACAGTATTTAAGCTACTAGAATCAACTATTACTATATTTCCTCACCTAAAAGAATCATCAATAAACCTACATTTCCTGTCAACTTCCCTGAATCAACAGTGGGCTACGCAAAAGCATGCCATGTGCATGTGCTTATATCAGACTTAGTGGAAATATTAGCTCAAATGACAGTGTCTTTTTCTTCAGTGATAATTCTAGAAGAACAGCTGAAACATGACAATTTTTTCCAGGCTGTAAAATGCCTAATACTCCAGGTTCTCCACTGGAAGCACAACCCCACCTCCCTGTCTATGAGTCGCTGTGTCTCAGATAGAGACCCCTGCGTTACTTCAAGCTTTCTAATTCTTCCCAAGTGCAGGAGCTCTCATTTAATGCCACAGCTGTTGGGGAGGAAATCAGAAATAGCAGAAGGCGGATTAGTTGATAATATACCAGTTCTTCTCCAGCAAATGCTGGCACCTGCGTTTCACACTCTCCTCTCCCCCCCACCCCATGAAAAGATCAGTTGGTTTGTTTGGCTGGTGATTTATAGGCTTTACTGTTGGTGGAAATTTGTTAGAGCAGTAGAATTTGTTATAGTAGTCCCTTCCTCTGCCCCCGCCCCCGCCCCCACCCCCACCCCCACTTCATGGGAGCGAAAGTTAAAACTGAGACCTAACTTATGTCAGGAATCAGGAACTGTGGAAATCAAGATTAAGCCATGTGCAGCCTGGTGAGTATCTCAAGGGAGTAGGTAAATGGCAGTCCACTGACAAGTAGTCCCTCAGCTATATGCAATGATACTCTAGCTTCCAAATTCTCAAAGCTCCTAGGCACTGGCTCAAATCCAGTTGAGGATGGTGATGATGACAAATTCTTCACATTTCTAGAGCAACTTGCATGTGAGGATCTCAAAGCATCACTGTTACCACAATTAAGTAAGCCTAACCACGCATGCAAATTCTGATCCATGTTGTACAGCTGGAAAAACAAAGGTACAGAAGTAACTTTGTCCAAGGTGGCAGAACCAAGACTAGAACTTGCCCTGCTAATCAGCTTTTTTTTTCTCTAACCAGTAGGCCATGCTTCTTTCCAAAATGAAAACGTGATGACTATTCATCTAGTGCCTGTGTGAAATAACATAAGATTTCTATGTGCAGGTCCTAGTGGATAGGTGCATACCTCACAAAAATAATTTGGAGTAGTGTTCTTACATCTGTGCAATTGGCAGAAGTTAAGTTTAGATTCCACTAATTCCAGAGAAAGGCAGTTTTGGCCATGTTGAATATGTGTGGGAGACAAATGAGAATGAAGTTCTCAAAAAAACAGTGTCAAGTATGTGTGTACTCATGAAAACAGACAGGCCAGGAATGAAAAGCTTAGGTGTAAAAGGGGGGGGGGGTGCGTTACCCTGGCCTAGGAGTGTGTGGGGGTGTTACCCTCGCCTAAGGACAGTACATCTGATATACATAAATGCAAGAAAATTGCAGTACAAAGTTTATACACTTTAATTCCTGGATAACTCAGAAAATGGAACCATTAGGGTTGCAACAGCAATTAACAGATTTTAGTTTGATTTTACAGTTAGCACTGATACAATTTCCTTTGATTCTCTGGGTTTTCTTTAATGATTGCTTCATTTTTCTGAGCTTTTGCCATGTTTGCCAAGTTTCATTTTTCCCTTCACTTATTCTTAGAGACATTACCCCTCCTGCAAATGTTATGGTATACAATTTATGACAAAAACAGTACCATATTTAGATACACATTTAACAAGAAAACTAAGAATAGCTGCTAATTCATATCTAGCAATGGGGAAGTTTTATAAGATTACAAAAATATCAGCTTTCTGAGATAAGGATTGTCCTGCAGAGTCTAGGGTGATACAAGGAGAAATGCAGAGACATTCACATAAGCAGGCAAGACCATACAGGAAACACTACCATACAAGCACAAACATTCACACAAATATACCCAGGCATGCATACACATGCACAGCCATTAGCACAGTTGCACATAAAGCTATCAAGGCTGGTACTGGCACTTACTCATACAGTCTTGAAAATGAGAGTTTGTGGCGTTTTAAAGGATGAGATGTTTAATTGTTTGCTGCCGCCACATGGAGAATACCGGTAGTATAAATCTGAATGGACACTGAACAGTTGCCAAAGCTAAAAAATAAATGGATAAAAGAAACACTTTTACTTGGATTTTATAGCTGGCATGTGTAGCAGTGAAATGGTTTCCTTGATCCTTTTTGTGTGCCCTTCCTTTTTGAGCCTGTGCAGTGCAGTACATTTGATTTTCCCTTCCCCCTTTTCACTTATCCTCTTGCTCCATTTCTGCTTTCCCTTGCTGTCCTAGATTTATTTCACCTCATCCTCCTCTTCTGCCCCCAGCGCTATCTTACTTCCCACATGGATTTCAAAATTATTCAGTTCAAATCCTCCTGTCTCTGTCATCAGCCAGCATGGTGCTGGCTCTGCTGAGTCAGAATGGACTTTCTAGGAAAAGCCTTTCCCACCAGCCATAAATAGATTCTAAGCCCAGAAGAGACCACTGTGATGATCCATTTCCAAAGGGATAGCCGTGTTAGTGTAGTCCAGCAAAAAAAAAAAAACCAAAAAAAAAACAAACCCCACACCCCAAACAAGGAGTCATGTAGCACTTTAAAGACTAACAGATTTATTTTTCGCATGAGCTTTCATGGGAGAAAATCCCACTTTGTCAGATACTTCGAAGATGGGTGAACTCTTCAAAGCATCTGACGATTCTCCCACAAAAGCTCATGCGAAAAATAAATCTGTTAGTCTTTAAGTGCCACACGACTCCTTGTTTTTTTTTTGTGATGATCCAGCCTGACTACTGTATAACAAGTCATAGACTATCCTCCAAACAATGCTTCGAACAAATATTTTTACAAAAACACTCCCTCTCCATTTCAAAATTGTCAGTGATGGAGAATTTACCACAGATCCTTAGCAAATTGTTTAAATGGTTACTCTCACTTTTAAAAATGTACAAGTATTTCCAATCTGAATTGGCCTGGCTTTGTCTTCCAGTCACAGGATTGTGTTACATGTTTTGCTGCAAGGCTGAAGAGTCCAATCTTAAATATTTTGTTCCCTATGTAAGTACTTATACACAGACATTAAGCAGATCCTTTATCTTGTCTTGTTAAGATGAATCAAGCACCTTGACTCTTATCACTATAAGGTGATGTTTACATCACAGTCTATGCTGGCAAAACTTATCACTCAGGGGTGTGAATATCCTACCCTGCGAGCAACACATTATACATAAGCGCTTGTGTGCCCTGTACTTTTTGGCACCCAGAAGAGCTTCTCCCAGTGACATAGCTTCTGCTGCTTGCAGAAGTGGTTTTTAATTATGTCGTCTTGTTGTCATAGAGCATTTTCACCAGACACACTGCAGTGGCACCACTGGATTGATACAGCAGCACCCCTGGATGTCTAGACATAATCTAAAGCATGTTTTCTAATTCTGTATCATTGACAGGATGCGCAGCTTCCAGAGAAGCTATTTCAATTGCCCGGGGAGCAGCTTTCAAATGCCAGTAGTACTGATGACCACGGGTGAATTCTAAGACACCAAGCTTTTTACAACTGTGTTAGTGTTTCATGTGTGCTTTAGTGCCAGGAGCCAAACACTAGGGAAACTGTCAGTCTACTTGGCACTCACTAATATTTCTAGAACAAATGGCTTTTTCTTTCTAGAGGCCAGGTTAATTTTCATTTAGTCTGATCATGAAGCACAAGAAATGCCAGGATTCAGGCATGTTGCGTCCTAGTACTTTTCCAGGTATGGTCTAGCTAAGGTATTTACATGGCCCTAACTGCTGTAATATCTGAACACCTCTTAATCTTGAACTTATTTAGCTTCACACCAAGGAACAACTTCTTATCCACATTTTACAGTGGGGTACTGAAGTACAGAGATACTAAGTCAAGTGATTTTCCCAACATCACACCATGAAACTGTGAACTGAACCCTGATTTTCCAGGTCTTAGGTTACTGCCCTAATCCCTGGACCATTCCTCCTCCTTGTTTAATTGGAGCTCAGTAGGGCTGGGTGTCTGACAATATGCTATTGTGTCTATCAGCTGTAGACTATATTTTTCTACAAGTTTCTAATGTGCACAAATCACCATGGGATCTGAACATCATTTTGCTGGTTCAAATCTGGTCCAGGGATGGAGTGACTTAACATGTGTGTTCTGTAATCACTGCTGGATGGCCAAAGGATGGGGGGAGGAACAGGGATGGCTCAAGGGGTTGTGGTGCTCTGAGCCAGCTTTTGCTTTTGCACAACCCTCCCACCCAGGGGAGGAGGGAGGCACAGAACCTGGCCTCCAATCTGGGCTGGCTCACCCCACCCCTAGGGTGGGGAACAGCTGGCCCAGGGGTGGAGCAGGCCAGCCCAGAGGCCAGGTTGTGCTCTCCCACCCCTCTCCTGGGCCAGCTGTTCTGCCCTAGGGGTGGTGAGGGCCAGCCCAGAGGCGGGGCAAGAGAACTGAGTCTGCCTTGTGGGCTGGCCAGCTCCACTCTCGGCGGCCAACTGGCTGGCTCGGGGAAGGGCGGGAGCATGGGGTCCAGCTTCTGGGCCGTCACACCCCTGGCATGGCACTGCGGTGTCGTGAGCCAGGACCTCAGTGGCTCATGGCAAGAGCTGGCCCAGGGGAGGAACGAACACAGCAGTTAATACTAATTGACATCTGGATAGCAGCCTCAGGACAGAGGCCAAGGACTAAATAGGTCACAGACACAAATATCCTCTTAGCCCTAGAGGTCAGTATTGGAAGTGACGTGCAGAGATGAAGTGAGAGAGCTGGTGTTATTCATAGTACAGGAAGAAACAGGTTTTCAGTCCCATAGAGTCAGACACCTTTCATTAACAGTAAATTCACACTATAAAGAGACCCACTTCCCTTCTGCAATTTGTGGGCACTTGAGCTGTTAGGAGGGTATAGGAGGGCATGGGGTATGGTTGTCAATTTTAATTTTCTAATTTAATTTTTGTGGTGACTAAGAGGCATTTAGTTTCTCATCAGTTTTTCTTCATGATCCTCCTCTGTCATGCCATTTCTAATAACAGATCTATTTTTGAAACGGTTCCAGCTTAGCCAGGGTATCTGTACATGTCAAACTGCCAGCTATGTGCTTGTTCTAGAAACCACTTCATTATATGTGATAGAGGGGTTCTTCCCAGAAAAGATAAATGGCCTTGCTTTGTTGCTATTCTTTCTTGAAAGAGGAACTAGGCCAGAGATGGTCTTCTGATTACCTCTTTTATTTGAATTAGCAACTAACTTGCTGACTTCACCTGTATGCCAAGGTAAACAGATCCCTGGCATGGGCACAAAATCAATAAGTTAATGAATGCAGCTAGGGCTCTAGTCCTCTTGTCCATTTGCACCAAACACTGGTTACATGTTCCAGCCTCCTGCAGTCTGTATGCCCCAATGTTATGAAGCAGTGTATTACCTAACTCAGTGTCTGAGCCTAAAATAAAGTCCAACTAAACCGTGGGTGAGGGGGGGGAGCTACCTGGCAAACATTAAACATTACATTTTCACATATCAGTTGCTGTGCACCCAAAATTACATTCAGACGTTAAAAAGTATCAGACTTAGACTTGTAGACTCTAAGGTCAGAAGGGACCAATGTGATCATCTAGTCTGACCTCCTGCACAATGCAGGCCACAGAATCTCACCCACCCACTCCTGTAATAAACCTCTAACCAATGACTTAGTTATTAAAGTTTGACATTCTGATATGCAACAAAATGAACATGTGTAACATCTGTAGTCCATTCAATCAGAGGGAGCCAATTCTCAGAAACCACGTTACTAAGCTGCTGCACTGATCCCTGTAAAAGTTCTATACAACAGATTTTTGTTGTGTTTTTTTTGTTTTTTTTTATACACAGGAGACATTTGTTTTTAAATTTCTACCTTAGTTTCTGATGCTTTTAAAATAAGGACCAGACTGTGAGGTATTGCGGGTCTTCTGGAAACTCTGGGCACTATCAGCTGTTAATACTGCCAGGCTCACAAAGACCATAGTGATGACTCAGTGACTCATAGAATTGGAAGGGACCATGACAGGGTCATAAAAATCCAGTCCCCTGCACTCATGGCAGGAGCAAGCATGATTTTAAACCATCCCTGACAGCACTGTTCCCTCTAAGCTGTGCGCATGTGTGTGCACACACAGGTCATGGAACCCACGCACACAACAAAATAAAGTGCACACAAAAAAATTCAATACTGCTAATACTGGTGCTCACAAAGAAATTTTTTGCGCACACAGCCTATGAATAATTAGAGGGAACATTGCCTGACAGGTGTTTGTCTGACCTGCTCTTAAAAACTTCCAGTGATGGAGATCCACCTAGACAACTTATTTCAGTGGTTAACCACCCTGAGATTCAACCAGAAGGCACCTGTCACATTGATTCATCCCCCCAGCCTGGTTGTCTGAGAGTGGGAAATGCAGGCCACGGTCCCTGGAAGTCCACACCAGGATCTGGGTAGAAACATTCGTGGTCAGAATGTCTGTCTGGATACAGGCACTGCTGGAGGAGACAAAAAGGATGCTGGCACAAGCAACATGGCTCCTCTTCACCATAATCACTTCACCAACTCCTTCCCAAACTCCCATTTGCAAGTTCCCTCTGGTCACTTAGCCACTGGCTTGTAAGGCCTTCTCTGCCTAGGTCAGCCCTTGCCCCTCCTTAAGCACACAGGGGAAGAAGGATGATCACAAGGCTAATTGAGGCTGATCAAAGGCGAGCCGGGAACAATGGTACAAACAGCCCCCAGACATACAATCACAGTCCCAATTCATACAGTAACTGACAAATAACAGAAATCACCTGCAGGGAAAGACACAAACATGTAGTCAGCAATTCACTCACCCAAGCTGCGCTCTCTCCGTTACTTTTTCAGCAAAGGTGTCACCTTCACCTCCTTCTCCTTTTCCGGGCTTCACCTACTCCTTCCCTCTCAAACTCCCCTATTTGCAGTCCCCCAGTTCACAAGCCAAGTCCTCTCTCAGTCTCCTCTTTTCCAGATTAACCAAACTCAGCTCTGTCAATCTTCCCTTATGAGTGATGTATTCCAGACCCTTTATTATTTTGTGGCTTCTTCTCTGGACTTTCTCTGATTTGCTCACTTCTTTTCTGAAGTGAGGCACCCACAATGGAACACAATACTCAAATTGAGGCCTAATCAGTTTGGAGTAGACTAAATAATTTCTGCATATTCCTGTTAATACATCTCAGAAGGGTGTTTGGGTTTCTTTGCAAAACAGTTGACTCATATTTAGCTCAGATTCCTTCCACAGTACTCCTTCTTTGGCAGTCATTGCCTATTTTACACGTGTGCCTTGCAGCTTCAGAAGGTGTCCTGCCATTTTGTCAATGCCTTGTAACCACTGTGACCCTCTGCCAACAAGATTAACTATTGGGGCAGCCAGTTGCCCTCAGAAGCAGAGCAGCTGCCTTTTGGCCTGGGGAGAGCTGACAAGCTGTGCCTCAGCCTATTGTCCGTTAAATGCCCCCTGGCTATTCCCTGCTCTCTGCCCAGATGAGGTTGGGGCAGCGTTGTCCCCAGGAATTAGAAGTGTGTGTGTTAGCGTGCTCACTAAATTGGTATAATACTGTGTTACTAGCTGACAACTAGTGGGGGGGGGGGCGGTGCTGGGAAATTCAGGAGAGGTGTAGGAGGGTGTAGGGCAGGGGTCTCAAACTCAAATCACCATGAGGGCCACATGAGAACTAGCACATTAGGCCGAAGGCTGCACCACTGAAATCTTTTCATACAATGATATTGCAAATATCATTAATGATGGTGTCATTGCGGGCAGCAGGAAATAGCTTTAAGGGCCATGTGTTTGAGACCCCTGGTGTAGGGTGTGTGTTAGGAAAATCCAGGGTTTGGCCAGTGTTTTACCCAGGAACTGAAATTAGGGTGCGTATGTTAGGGTGCTCACTAAATCGGTGTAACACTGTGTTAGTAGCTAACCACTGGAAGGGGGGGGTGTGTGCTGGGAAATACAGGAGAGAGGAGCGGTTCCCAACATCTTCTCGCCGCGCCGCACCTTGCTGCCTTTCCTTCATTTGAGGCACGCCACCGTACAGCTTCCAAATGGATCTCTGTCTAGCCACGAGCTACCGAGCTAAACCAGAGCGCTTCCAGCAGCCTTTCCAAGACGATTCGCGGCAGACCTAGCGGGACCCGAGAGCCCCGTGTGGGGCGGGCCAGGCCCCGGCTTGGGGGAGGCTGCCAGGGGACCAATGAGGGCGGCGAGGAGGCGCGCGCAGCCGCCGGGCCCGGCCATGGGCGAGGAGGGCGGCGGGGGGAAGCTGCGCCTCAAGCCGAGGAAGGCGCCGGCGAGCCGCGGGCGCGAGCCCAGCCCGGGCCGGGAGCCCCCCGCGCGGCGCCAGTGAGTCCGGCGGCCCGAGGCAGGCCGCGGGAGGGGGGGGCTCTGGGTCTGTTTCCGGTTCCGGTTCTTCCCGCCGCCGCCGCCGCCGCCCCGCAGGCCGGTGCGGGGCAGAGAGGGCCTGGGTGCCGGCTGGGGAGCGGGGAAGGGGAACAGCCGGGGGCTGCTTGTCTAGCCCAGCGGTTTCCAAACCCCCAAACGCCTAGAGCTCAAAGATGTACCGGAGGGCTCACGGGCAGAAATGATTGCCTCCCACCTGAGGCCTGCAGAAAAAAGTTTGAAACCGACTCCTCTAGCGCAGCTACCTGGCCGTGGCTGGCTTCCTAACTTCCTTCCAGGCCCAGGAGTGACCGTGACGGGCTGGCAGCGGGGAGGACCGGGGGTCAGCATCTGGCCTCTTCCCATTGCTGAGACAATCCAAAGGGGGTGGCCCTGACTGTCTAGTTCAGACAAGGACGCTTGTGGCCCGTCTAAAGACTAACAAATTTACTTGGCATGTGAGCTTTTGTGGGAGGAAATCCCACTTCCAGGCACTGGAGTTCTCCATTTTCAAGCATCTGACAAAGTGGGATTTTTCTCCCATGGAGTTCATGCAATAAATAGGTGTTAGTCTTTAAAAGTGCCCCTAGATGCCTTGTTTGTTTTCATCGTCTTTCAGCAACTGCAAGAGAGCAGATTCAACAGACCTACCAAAAGCAAGGCTTTGTGCTGAAGCGGCTTGTGAAAACATTTTTGGCTTCTTGCTCTGTTGTGGTCACGCTGGTTTCCCCCCCCCCCCCCTTGAAGATGCTTTGGAAAGGAGTCAGCCCCCCCCCCCCCGTGTTTTTGGAGAGTGGCTTTATATACACATTAAAGGTTTTTGTTCATGTTGCTGCCTGTTTTGCCCTCTACACAGCCCCTTCCCCACCTGCTAGAGGAAGGTGGGGAGTTAAGGCACGTTGCTGGCATAAGGGGGCAAGGAGAACTTCTGCCCTGTGGGAGGCTTCTGCTCCATAGGGGATGCCTGCTGGAGCTTTTATTGCAGTAGCTCTCAACCTTTGCAGACCCCTCCCCTTTCAGGAATCTGATTTGTCTTGTGTACCCCCCCCAACATATGTACTTACAAAATCAGACAAAAATACAGAAGTGCTAAAGTGCACCTACTGAAAAATTGCTTACTGTCTCAATTTTTACCATATAACAAATCAATTGGAAAGTAAATAATATACTTACATTTCAGTGCATGTATACAGAGCACTATAAGTCTGTGTGATGTTTTAGTTTGTACTGACTTCACTAGTGCTTTTTATGTAGCTTGTAAAAGTAGGGAAATGGGTTGATGTATGACCCAGAAAATGTCTGTTTACCCACAGGAACATGGATAGCCCTGGTTGAGAAGCTCTGTTGTATCAGACCAACTTTTGTTGATGATACAGAAAGCATTTGAGTTTGCATTTAGGGAAGGGGATACCATCAATTAAAAAGGTGGCAGGCACTGTCCAATACATGAATGTTAGAGCAGATATTTAATTTGTGCACCAGACAGTGAAGGCCTAACTGTGAGGAAGTATCTATTCTAGCCTTGGTAATTCACTTAAGTGATATTTAGTAGGAGGGTGGAGTGCATATTTCTATAACTTTTTTTAAAACCAAAACAGAACATTGCCCGGAAGATATTCATGGTTTGAACAACAAGGGCTAACTGAGCCTGAAAATACGTGGATGCTGATGCTGAAAGCTGTCACACCAGGTCTAAATCACAGAAATGGGGAAGGAGTACTTAGTTTACCAGAATTTTTTGAACAGGTATGGTATTTGAAAATGTTCCTACATGGTCTGTTAGAAGCTCTCTCTGTGGACACATGATCTTTGCTCTCTCCATAAACTTTGGCGGAATCTGAATTAGGATGTCAGCTGTTAAATCTAAAGTTGAGGTAGGATTGGTGGTTTGTTTTAAAGTGGAACCTATGTCTTAGCTTTTACCCAGATAGACCTGCTGCAGAAAACTGTTAATAAAATTCTGAATTACCACACCCCCTTCCCCCAAAAAGTTTAGTGATACGAGCTAAAAACTAAAAGCCAAGATTACAGCTTGTTTCCTAGATCTTTGTTTTCAGTAGCACCTAGGGACAACAGGGTAGGAAAGGAGTAGGAAACTTTTTGCACTATTGCTTCCTGTGCTATGCCAACCAGTTTGGTGGGAAATGGAAGCTTCAGAATTCCAGGGTTGCCAGTTGTGTACCTTTCTGTGCAGGAGGTTCTCACAGAGGGAGAATTTACAGGGAAAGGTAAACTGACTAGGTAGCAACAAGAGCATGTTCTTAGTGCTTAGCACCACAGGACTGTGCTCTCAGACTAGAGCCCTGGAAAGCTGCAGATAGCTACATTATATCTGCAGATGCTATGTGGATATCTGTGGAACATTTCTTGTGAATGCAGATCAGATGTGAACCCACATATTTGTATCCATGCAAGACTATCTCAGACTCAGGGCTGTAGGCACAGCCATAATACAAAATAATAATGTGCAGCAGATCTTGAAGTGTGAATTTCCTCAATGGACATATACAGAGAAGAGTAAACAAGGCACCCTCAAGTATTTAAATACTTTGATTATCCTCTTGACTATTCTAAAGCTCTCTGTAACATACTAAAGGCAGACTACCTTCATTGTGTTCAGTCATCAAAGTTGGTAAGTAGTACTTCCCTTCCCATTTATAAACTGAATTGGACAAGAAAGTTCTTAAATAACATTCACTTATCAAAGATTAGAGACAGAAGAGACGTATTAATTCAAATGTAGACAATTCCCCTAGTTTGGTGTTAGTGTCTGCAATATACTTGTGCGATGCCCACCACTTGTTTTTAACATATGCAAGAAACAGCTGTTGTTTTGAAGGAGGTACTTTGATGTTTTATAGAATACTGAAAATGAGACGACCCCACCACAACCAGAAGTCTTTAAGGTTGGAATGAAAGATTTTCAATGGATACCCTTCCCATCTTTCTGCAA
Organism: Podocnemis expansa; assembly: GCA_007922195.1. Lineage (NCBI taxonomy): Eukaryota > Metazoa > Chordata > Testudines > Podocnemididae > Podocnemis > Podocnemis expansa. The sequence goes on along the minus strand of ML681963.1, from coordinate 14,555,573 downwards.
AGAAAAAACTCTTACTAGAAAGGATCCAAGCTTTCGTCACTTAACAAAAAGCCAGACTGAAATGGAAAGAGGGGACCAGATGGACCAAACAAAGCTAAGTACTGCTCCTGTATTTGACAACATATCCCTTGCAGATAATGAAGATTCAGCTGAGGGCACAATTAAAAACAGCAGAAGAGGTTTTTCAAAAGAGAGAGAGAGAGAAAGGACGGAAAGTTACAAATGCATTTACCCTACGGATTCAGCACAGAATTCTGTACCTGCATCTACCCAAAGTCATGCTAAAGATTTTTGCCTTCAACAGCTCTATAAAGGGCCTATACTGATTGAAGAGAAAACCAGAAAAGAACATGAAAGCAAAGGACAAGAGTCACCGGCACAGATGTGCCAACACAATGTTTTATTAAGTGAGATTCAATCTTCAGGTGCAGAAATTAAATCTCCTCATGCTGATATCCCCAGAATGGAAGGCCTTGAGAAAAAGGCTGAAGATCAGGGAGCAGGAACTTTAACTCTTGACAGTTGTCCAATGTGTCTAATCCAGTTTACTGGAACGTAAGTTACATTTTATTATTCTGGAATACCGGTTTTGTGTACTGTTAAAAAAAACATGGCACTTTTAGTCCTCCTTATAAACAGAGCTATGCAAATTGGCACAAAGGTTGTTTTGTAAAAGTACCGCTTTTTAAAATGTTGTTATTCAGCGCTTGGACAATCTATTTTAAATCCAACACAAAAGTGGATTGAGGTTCACATGCTTACTATATTATACTGCTCTAAAAAGGAAGCTAAAGTTGAGCCCTAATTTGATTGTAAGATTTGTCTGTATATTTTAAACTGATTTTTTTTTTTTTTTTTTTTTTTTTGAAGCAGATACAGAATAACCTGGTGTGCTTGCTAGCTAAAGCCTAGTGTCTATACCTATTCAGATTCCTCTTTGATACTTATCAGTGTTTCATCATAGGTAGGTACATACTTGTGGGAATATGGAGAAACTTGAACCAGTGCTTTCCATCATGAACCTTTTCTGCTGATTGACCTATGAGTTGAGTTCCCAGCAACTCAGAGGCATGAAAAAATCTATGCCAACTTAGCCCCCGCTGTAGATGAAGTTAGGCAAATGGAAGCCGCCTTTCAGCAGCCTATTTACCATCACTCAGGGAAGAGTGGTCCTACAGTGATGGAAAAACCCCTTCCACTGCAGCAGGCTGTATCTGCACATGGAGTTATAACTTAAGTCAGCCTAACCACACCACTGTAGTGATTTCATAGAATCATGGGGTTGGAAGGAACCTCATAAGGTCATGTAGTCCACCCCCTGCCAAGAAAGAAGGACCACTCTCACTAAATTATCCCAGCCAGGGTTTTGTCTAACCAAACCTTAAATATCTCCAAAGACAGAGATTCCACTGCCTTCGTAGGTAACCCATTCCAATGCTTCACCACCCTCCTCGTGAGAAAGTTTTTCCTAATATCCAACCTTGACTGCCCCAGCTGCAACTTAAAACCATTGCTTCTTGTTCTGTCCTTTACTGCTGAGAACAGCCTAGCTCCCTCCTCTTTGGAGCACCCCTTCAAGTAGCTGAAGGTTGCTATCGAATCCTCCCTCAGTCTTCTCTTCTGCAGACTAAATAAGCCTAGTTCCTTCAGTCCTTCCTTATAAGTCATGTGCCCCAACCCTCTAATCCTGGAGTCTCAAACTCAAATCACCATGAAGCCGCATGAAGACTAGTACATTAGCCCGAGGGTTCCACCACTGAAACGTTTTCATATGACTATATTGCAAATATCGGTAACAATAGTGTCATTGTGGGCCTCCAGGAAATAGCTTTCGGGACCGCACGTGGCCCACAGGCCACGTGTTTGAGACACCTGCCCTAATCATTTTCATTGCCCTCCACTGGACACACTCTAATTTGTCAGCATCCTTTCTGTAGTGCAGAGGCCAAAACTGGACACAGTATTCCAGATGTTGCCTCACCAGAGCCAAACAGAGGGGAATAATCACATCCCATGATCTGCTGGTAACACTCCTGCTGATGCAGCCCAATATGCCATTGGCCTTTTTGGCAACAAGAGCACATTGTTGACTCATAGCCAGCTTCCCATCAGCCATAACGTCAAGGTCATTTTTTCCAGAGCTGCTACTTAGCCAATCAGTCCCCAGCCTGTAGCAGTACGTGGGATTTTTCTGTCATAAGTGCAGGACGTTGCACTTGTCCTTGTTGAACCTCATGAGATTTTGTTTGGCCCAAAGCTCCAATTTGTCTAGGTCTCCCTGAATCCTGTCCCTGCCCTCCAGCATGTTTACTATTCCCCCCAGCTTGGCATCATCTGTGAATTTACTGGGTGTGCAGTTTATCCCATCATCCAAATCAGTGGTTCCCAACCTTTTTCAGGCTGGGGACCCCTTTTTAAGGGGAAAAAAAATCTTTGTGCCCTCCCGGCTGATTATATACTGGCCCATGCCATTCTGGCAGTGCCACTGGGACAGCCAGCAAATGGCACTGCCAGCACCACGACCCATGCCACTGGGGAGCTGAGCCGCAGCAGGTATGGCCCCCTTCCCTTGCCCCTGCCGGGGAGCTGCCGCAGACCCATCCTCGCGCCAGGATGCAGCCACAGGCAAGGAGAGACAGCCCTGGCAGGGAGCATCAGGGCTGCTGCTAGATTCCAGCCCCAGCAGGGAGAGGCTCAACAGACCCCCTGCAACATGTCCACAGACCCCCAGGGGTCCCTGGACCACAGGTTGGGAACCACTGATCCAGACAATGAGGATGTTGAACAGAATCGGCCCCAGGACCGACCCCTGGGACACTCCACTGGTTACTGGTTGCCAACTAGACATTGAGCCATTGATTCCTATCCACTGAGCCCAACGAGCTAGCCAGCTTTCTGTCCTCCTTATAATCCATTCATCCAAACCATGCTTCCTTAACTTGCTGACAAGAATGCTGGGGGAAACTGTATCAAAAGCTTTGGTAAAGTTGAAGTATATCACATCAATGGTTATTTCTGCATCCATGTATCCGGTCATCTCCTCATTTAATTGGTTTTTCACAGCTAAGACACACTCATTTAGTTTGAGTAAAGGATCATACAGTAATAGATTGTCCTGGGAAAATTTCCAGTATAATTATACCATTAACTCCTCATGTGGACACATTTGGAGTAATAGTGGCCTTTTTTCAGTTTCCACTGTAGTGCATAAGACCATTCATATAAGTGGGTGTAACTACAGTGGTATAATAACCCTGGTAATACCCCTGTGTGGGCAAACTATAGGAGAATTATTACTTTTTCAGAGCGAGAAGACTGCTGGTTATCTGCCTGCTGGCTCTTGGTAGAAATGGAAGAGTTTTTTTAAATCTCAGTTCAATTGAAACTACATTTTTGGTGAATGGGTTGGGGTTTAAATTTGTGGAAAATCCTTTGATAAAAATTGTAAAATGTCAAATTTATGGTACATTTAGAAATAATTGTGCTAGTCTAAAGAGGTTAAAGAGATATAACTACTGGACATTCACATTTTGACTTTCATTCTTAAGGCTCAGCATCCTGGCAGCTATTTAGTAGCACAAAGTGATGTTAATACATGAAGCTGGGATAGGGAATTACTGTAATCTCATTCTGATGCCTTCTGGGTGCTACACATCTCCACAGTGGTTAAAAGGATGTTTGAGTATGGAAATCACTGTATATCAAAGATTAGAAGAATCTCACTTAAAACTTGATTCTGCACTCTTATGGCAGCCAGTGGGGAGATTTCACCCTGCTTATTAATTTTCAGGGGGTAACCTTTGTGACCCAGAGAAGAACAGTATACGACAATCAATAATCCGTTTGGCTTGACTACCAAAGCTACAGCCTAGTGTGTATGCTGCACACCTTGAGATTGTACCTTACTTTTATTTTATTCTTCTGGTAGGCTAGCTAGTTTTTAATCTGTAAGAGATATTAGAGCTTGCACTTACAAGGTCACTGATATAAATTTTGAGTGGGTCATTAATACCATGCAGTTGTCAGTTGTGCTATTCAAGTCACAAAAAACAAGAGGCCCAAAGAGAATATTCATGGCCCACAAACTACCATGTTACATTTAGAGGTGGCCTTTGCAGTTAAGAGCCATGGGGGCAGGGGACTTGGGAAGCTATTATTGTCTTTGCTGTCCCCATGGGTGGTGGTTAATTCTACTTCAGTCTCCCTTATTGTTGAGCTGGCTTTTCACAGGAACTACATTAAATATTTTCCTAAACCAGATGGACACTTGCTGTAAGAAATTAACTAAATAGTCTGTTCATACTGTACCACTTACCAGTGTTCATGCTGTCTCCTCACCAGCTGCTGAAAGCTCACATTTGTTAGTAACATACCTGTAAGTGTTCTTAACAGGTTCCTCTTATGGCCTTAGGTCATGAAGCATAACATTCCTGCAGGTGTGTTCTCTCTCCTGGAGACTGCAAAGAGACAAAAGGATTATTTCAATGCAACTAATAAAAATGTCTTTTAGTTTTGCCAAGGGGCCTGAGGAACAAAAGACTTCTGTGGCCTCACTCAGACCCAACCTTCCACTAGTGTTTGGGTTGTATTGCTTTGGAGTAGGTTTTTTTTTTTTTTTTTTTTTGGTTTTAAACTGGGTGCTATAAAAGGTGAAGGAATGAGCATATCCATAAGCCTTTCTTAAAGGCTTCCAGATATTCCTCAGACTACTCATTTTGTTATTGATCTAGTTAAGGAAATTCTGTAAGTTTCTGGGCAGTTCCCACCTTAAATGGATGTTTAAAGTTTAGTTACAATTTTGGAGACAGTGAAATTTGTTTTTTTTTTCAAAATGAAATTAAAACATGGTTGCAATTTTGTCTCTATCAGTTTTCCATTTTGTAGAACATAAGAGTGACCTGACTCTTAGAAGTGAAATATAGCATTTTCCCAGATACCTTGAAAACAAAGAGACAGGTTTGGAGGAATGAGAATAAATGAAGGGAGCTAATTTCATCAGCAGTTGACGAAAGGAATTATTTTTTTTCTTAATTTGCAGATTGTCACAGTTGGATGTCGATAGCCATCTTGCTAAATGCTTGTCTGAAAGTGCGGATGATGTGATTTGGTAAATTAACTAGAATGAAGAGCCAAGAAGTCAGTTGCTGTAATAAGAAAATCTCTACAAGAAAAAAAAGGGAAATATTTCAAGAAAATGTGTATCAAACTTCTATAATTTAGATCAGAAGCACCATCAACCTATTCAATACCTCTGTACCTCTCATCAGTGTACATGTTGTAGCCCTGATCCTGCGAAGAGAACGGTGTGGGCAGACTTCTGGATGCTGGGGAGTCCCATGGAGTGTGCATCAAGAAAGTACTATGGTGGCTCCCTGAAGTAAAATCTCTCTTTCACCCATGTACTTACATTGTTATTCTTATGAAAGGTATAGCAGGAAGAGGTTGATGCAAGGAATTTTCATAGACTCAATTTGCCTAATCCAAAGGTCACTGAACCTGGTCACTTCAGTGGCCAGATTCTAAATGGTTAACCCTTTGGAAAGTAAGTTGTCTGTTATTTTTAAAAAGTGCAATATAGTACCCAGTGTTTGTTTAGGCTTTTAAATTGCAATTCATGATGTATTAGAAAAAAGTTTAAATAGAAATCTAGTTGGAAATTTGTGCTGGTCTGTGTTGTCCTCTGTATGAATGTATAACAGTGTTATTAAACTGTGCCCTTCATAAAGATGACATTCCTGGATTTGTAGCACTGCTTGCTGATTCTTCCCCTCATAAGTCTAGATCTGCTTCATTAGAACATCTCACTTAAAAATAACCAAGGTACTGAACCACATATAAATTATTCCTGATAAATGCACGGCTAGATATTCTCATAGCATCTAAATGCAAACTGTGTTTAACCTAATTACGCTACTAGAACAAAGCTCAGATATACTTGCTGCTGCCCCAGACAAGTGGAAAATCGCTTACATTTTGGTGAAAGTATAAAACGGCACTGCTTTAGTATTCAACAGATCAGTCTGATAAAAATGAAGATCAGATTTTGTGCTTTAAAATTATACAGCTGCCTCACCAATTTCTAACTGGTTACCCAGACCACAGCAGTTAAATGTGTTGTAAAATTTTTAAATCTCATTATTCATTCCAGATCATTAAACTTAGTATTAACAATTGTGGGAAGGGAAGGAAGACATTGATATACAGAAGGTGCTTCATTTCCGCAGGGGATTTTGTTCATAGCAAACTGGCTAACACGTTCATGCATTAGACAGTAGCTCAATTCACAACCTTGGAGTTTGAATTAACTACTTCTCGTAAGAATGTTATGAAAAAAACCCCCAAGAACATCTAGTCTGTGCATTTTCTTTGTTATTTTGACCTTCCTTGCCTACTACACCTATTGTGCTATGAAAGAATGCACCTCAAATGATCATGAATTAAAAGTTCAACATTTGAAGAAACAGATTTTCTGCCACTTGAAAACCATTGGACCAAACTCAATGACTCAAACTCAGAAAAGCAGATTTTGTCTCCCTCAGGGAACTGATGGGCAGGA
>ML681963.1:14390725-14544017 GCA_007922195.1 Podocnemis expansa | reverse complement strand
CATTGGCTGTAGTCCAAAAATAGAGAATGAAAAGTACAACACACTAATATAAACCGTAGTGAATATTTTAATTTACCATACACCAGGAGGTTTTTTTGTTTTTGTTTTAAATGTAATTGGTCATTTCTCAACATAGTGATAAATAACAACAGTCTATTGGCTTTTTAATTAAAGTCTTTAATAGCTGTGCAAGAATATAAATGATCTTAGCTGTTATGGATTAGTATACCATCTTCTGCACATTAAAACTGGCCAGCAAAGATCTCAACTAATTAATTATACAAAACTACAAGAACATATTTACTGTTTACAATCATTAAATTAGCTAGTTTTCATTTACTATTTCAAATAAGACAACTATATATCATAACCAGATCCATTTGTAATATATTAGGATTTTTTTTTCAAACCACACATTTAATTACATCCTTCATTTTCTTTAATTTATAAAACAAGTACTTTATATAAAAAATTTCCCCCTTCATCATGAACATAACATTATTCATACACTTGCACGTGAGCAACCAAACTTGTAACCAGCAAACTATTTGGCAACACAGAAACATTGTAAATGCCTTGAATTGTAAATAAATCAAGGATTTTCTTAAATGTTAGTTGTGTCTTTCTCCCCCCACCCCCCAATGTTCCAATGTCTTGAAGAAATTTGAGGTAAAAAACCTCTATGTTCCCACTTCTAAGCCCCTTGCCCAGAACCATCTACAATAAGGCAGCTTTGTCATACCTCCATGCAAGAGCTGCCTGTGGTCACTGATTTACGGTAAGTAATGATCATCAAACCCAAGGGCATTGTGTAACTACTGAAACACAGAAAATGTTAGGGTACACTAAATTGCCAAGGAGGGAAAATAGGGGGAATTAAAACAAAAACATTCACATTACATTTAAAAAATAAGTAACTTATCTAAATTCCAGGCATTTGAGGCAAGTACTTTCTTCTGATTAAATAATTTAGTGCTGGTTAGAACACATCGTGCTTGATATAAAAAGCTACAATCCAACCAAAAGAAACCCCAAACTCAAATCTGGATGGGATTAATAAAACTGAATTACCACAGGCTTGCATCATTGTGTTCAATGAAGGGATACAAAAATGTAGGTAATCAATGGTTAATTGAAAAATTTAAACACAATGTTTTGGCAGTCTCATCCTAGCACCTCATGACTTGGATGTGAATCCGAAAGATGTCATGTTCAGCACCTAATGCAATGCTGTACCCTGAGAAACCTATATGTTAATGTAAAGAAAGAAAAAATGTTGCAATTTATCCTGCATTTTACACCAAATCAGGTGAGATGTCATGGCACAGGGTTTCTTGTTTTGTTTTTTTTTTAATTTCCACATCAATTTTCCCCCAGAACTATAAGACACACAACGTAGTTAAACAAAAACCTAACACAAAGAAATACTGCCTCTGTTGTTGTCATCTGCAATGAGCCAGATGAATCTTTACAAGTATTTGAAAGGTTTTAGATTGCGGTGCACACTTAGTCATCAAATATGGTGACATGAGTTTTTCCCACACTTGACAACAATTTTATTACCTTTGTGATGTAACATCCCGTTTTTTCCAGTTTCCAAGAGAAGGGACGGAACACCTATCACCTTACCCGAATTATCACATACTGATTTTTTCTCTCCATTGAAAATGTTACTGCTTTGAAGCAAGCCATTTTTTATCGAAGTATCCCACTCTCCTGTGTAGAGCAATGAATTAGTAATATACACTGAGTATTTCTAAAGCAGACAGTTTATTAGTAGGAGGTGTGCTTTATCAGGAAAATGCAGTATGTTTATGTATATTCTAGATTTACTATTTAAACTTTAAGGCTATGATCCATTACAGTCTTGTTGTTCTATTTCTGACTATTGTATTATTGATAAAAATACTTTCAAAAATCTAATACATAACACAAGACATCATTGTAGGCACTGCTTATGTATTTTGAGAAAACCACTGTGTGCAAATTTAGGGTCTCCTTTTTAAAACAAAAATTTGGTAAACTTTTGAGGTTTAAGTAATCCAGATTTTTTATTTTATACAGGGAGTTCTTATTTGGAATAGGTATTGCTGAGTCACTCTGCACCTCTCTAAAAATGTACATCACTATTAGGTTGCAGCTTTTATATGTATGTTCCTTATTTAATGTTAACAAGCATAACTTACCAGCATTAAGAATGTTGAAAATATGTAATAAGTCTTCAATGCAGTTTATTCATTTAGGCACTTAAAACATGTACCCAAATTTATGTTTTGATTGCTAATAAAACACAACTCCTTTTACATATAATATCTGAGACATTTAGACAGGTACCACTTGTGGAAAAGGCATAAAAAATAAGCTTCAACACCACTATAACATTTTATTCTTCAGGATGTTACACTTTAATAATCTTCAATTAGTAGCTCATTGCATCAAGTGTTTGTGGAAAATATGCAGCTTTCAGAGTTGATCGGAATCTCTCTTTCCCAGAGGATGCAATGAACACTTTGCTCCTTCATGTGGCAGGCACAAAATGCAAATTCCTTCATTAATGAAGCCAGTTGTGTCAGTGCCGAAAATTTTTTAAAACCATTATTTAGAGGAAGACACCCACCAAAATAATATTCTCATCTTTGATTTTCAGCAGCAATATTTTTTATCATTGGTCTCCATCCAAAACCTTACAGTTCCCCAGCCTTGCATGCATATACTGTAGTTAAGGATTAAATTTAAAGTTCATTCACATTATTTGTCCACAATAGAGATGTCATTCCTTCATACTGTTTCCTCTGTTGACAGCAACAATGGATTAATGTATTCAAATCCTTCAAATTCCGACTGATCTATTCTTTTTATTACATCTCTGTAAAATAAGGAGAAATGTTGGAACTCTCAGTTGTTGCTGAACATTTTGTTCAAGACATTCCTCTTTATACATTACTGTAACATGTGCAAATCCTATAAAAATTCTAAATATCCATCATACAGAACCAATAAGATGAATCAGAATAAACAAGCTCTGAATACACAAATATTTAACAGAGAACCTTCATCCTAAAATCTCAAGTAATACTGTAGAATAGATCGCAATATAACAGAGGATTTGTCCCTCCCCCTACATAATAATATGCTCACTTATGGGCATCAGAAAGGAAAATGAATGAGGCCTGCAGTCTGAAAAACATATTGAACAGCAGTTCATACAGAGAAAAATGCACAGGGCATAGAGGCTGGAAGGAAGTGATGGCTTGGGGGTAAGTGATGTGGTAAACTCAGATGTAAGATAGGATGCTATGAAGTTAAGAAAAAAAACTTGAGAAAAATTAATTTAAACTGAATGAACATTATGCAAAAGGAAGAGCCATTTGGAAGGATTTAGAAACCAATACACAAGAGAAAATATTTATCAAGGACACAGTGTTAGTTCTACAACTGTGATTTTATAGCCAGTTGGTGACAGGCTTAATGGTTAACCAGTCATATGATTCAGTTTGCATTGGCACAGCAGCTTTATTGCCATATGATTGATTGACTGTGCATGTACCCTAACACCCAAACCTGATGTGGTTTTATCACTGCATTCTGAGAAAAACCTTTGCAACTGTCCCATAGTGCTTCAGCAAGAGTATAACGTGACTGAAGATGATGCACACAGCAGTAGCAGCAAAGGCAAAGCACTGATGTATGCTACCACACTGACACCTGGGAGGAAAAAGAACTGGTTGGGGTACTTTCTTCACCAACAAACTCAAGTGCACTTAACCTACTACAAGAGAACACAGCCAGGTGCCAGCCTAGTCTGTTGTTAATTTCCATAGCTACATCCACATCCTGTGCAGACATAAGCCATCATTTAAATCCCTGCTACTTCTATCTATACACACACCCACCCAGGAATAAAAACCAGTTGGCTTGAAAACACAAACCATTACTGCCTTTCTCACCATCTTTAATCTAATAAAACCTGGTTTCTGTACAAATTTCATATGAGCACCATTATCTTTATAAGGAACTTCCAGCGTAAATCCTAACAAAGTTAGAAAAGGTTGAATTGCCCTACAGCCTGACAAATGTCAGCTTGAATTATATTTCTTATAAAGTGGCATGTTTCACATCTTATACAATCACAGAAACGGGAAGGAACCATGAAAGGTCATCAAATCCAATCCCCTGCACTAATGGTAGGATCAAGTACCCTTTTAAACCATCCGTGACGCGTGCTTGTCTGACTTGCTCTTAAAAACTTCCAGTGATGGAGATTCCACAACCTGCGTAGGCTAATCATCCTGACAGTTAGGAATTTTTTTGCTAATGTCTACACTAACCTCCCCTGCTGTAATTTAAGCCCACTGCTTCTGGTCCTAACTTTGGCAGTTAAGGAGAATAATTTTTCTCCCTCCTCCTCGTGACAACCTCTTAGGTACTTGAAAAGTGTTATGTCCCTTCTCAGTCTTTTCTTTTCTAGGCTAAACAAACACGGAGGTTACTCACCTTGTGCAGTAGCCGTGCTTCTTCGAGATGCGTGTCCCCGCACTGCTCCACTGTAGGTGTGTGGCTGCGCCCGCACCTAACACCGGAGATTTTGATAGCAGAGTGCCCGAGGGGGGAAGAGCGCTGCCACGGTAACGTCACTGCTATCTTCCCGCTGTTTGGAATGCGCTCTCCCCCCTCCCACCCATCAGTTCCTTCTCTACCGCGGAGTACCTAGTGGGTGAGACTCCAAAGCAGAGAGGAGGTGGGTGGGTAGTGGAGCAGTGCGGGGACATGCATCTCGAAGAAGCATGGCTACTGCACAAGGTGAGTAACCTCCGTTTCTTCTTCGAGCAGTGTCCCCGCTGCTCCACTGTAGGTGATTACGTAGCAGTGTCACTCTCTGGAGGCGGGACCTTCGGAGTCGTCCCTTCTTACGGTGTTAAGCACTGCAAGACCCACGGCAGTGTCTATAGAGGCATGTTGATCCATGGCATAGTGTTTCATAAAAGTGTCTGCCGACGCCCAAGTGGCGGCCTTACATATGTCCAATATGGGGATGTTGCGAAGGAAGGCTGTAGTGCTAGAGACCGCCCTGGCAGAGTGAGTCCTGATAACGCCGGGAGGTTCAAGTCCACATTTCTGATATGCGAGCCGGATACAGCTCGAGATCCATTTGGACAATCTCTGACTCGATATGGGATTGCCCTTAGATCTTTCCGTTGTTGAAATAAATAGACGAGGAGTGTTCCGGAATGATTTCGTCCTGTCGATATAGAATGAGACTGCCCGTTTCACGTCTAAAGTGTGTAACGCTGCCTCCTCTGGGCCAGCATGAGGTTTTGGGTAAAAAACTGGGGGGTGAATTGTCTGGTTAATGTGAAACGTAGAAGAAACCTTTGGCATAAATTTCGCATGGGGCCGAAGAGAGATCTTGTCTTTCATAAGCATTGTAAATGGGCGACAAGCCATGAGAGCCCCCAGTTCGCTCACTCGCCGGGCTGATGTTACTGCCACCAGGAAAGCCACCTTCATTGAGAGATGCAGCAATGAACAGGTAGCCATGGGCTCAAATGGTGGCCTGGTAAGTGCCCGCAGAACCAAAGAAAGGTCCCAAGGATAAACAGGAGGTCTGACATCCGGGTAAGTATTTTGCACCCCCACCAGGAAACGCTTGATGATAGGATGCAAAAATAAGGAACGATCATCTACTGGCTCGTGAAACGTGGATACTGCCGCTAGATGTACCCTCAGAGTGGCCATCGTCAACCCTTTTTCTTTCAGGTCGAGGAGATAGTCCAGTACCGCTGGAATGGATGCCGACTGCGGAACGACTGACCCCGCCTGGCACCAGGTAAGAAATCTGTTCCATTTTTGCAGATAGGTAGCCCTCGTTGCTGGCTTCCGACTATTTAGTAACACCTGTTTCACTCTGTGAGAACACTGTCCCTCCTTTTCATTGAACCATCGAGGAACCATGCCGTGAGGTGCATCCTGCTGAGATGAGTATGATGTGTCTTGCCTTTGTTCTGAGTTAATAAACTGGGAATTAGTGGCAGGGGAAAGGGTGAATCCTTGGACATGCGTATGAGTAGAGAGTACCAGACCTGTGTCGGCCAGGCTGGAGCTATCAATATCACGACCGCTTTGTCCTGTTTTACCTTTTGGAGAACTTTGTGGATCAAAGGAATCGGGGGAAAAGTGTAAAGGAGACCATGGTCCCACGTGATTAGAAACGCATCTCCTAGAGATCCGGAACCGCGACCCGCTCTCGAACAAAACAGCAGACACTTCTTGTTGGCCTGGGTTGCAAACAAATCCATGCTCGGATAGCCCCAACGTCGGAATACGCTCGTGAGAACTGTGTCGTTCATTTCCCACTCATGAGGATCCAGGAAGTTTCTGCTTAGATCATCCGCAACCGTGTTCAGTACACCCGGTAGGTACACAGCTAAAATGCGAATATCGTGAGCCAGGCACCAGTTCCATAACCTCATTGCCTCTAGACACAGTGCTCGCGAGCGAGCTCCCCCTTGGCAATTGATATAATACATGGTCGCCATGTTGTCTGTCTGAATCTTTACATGCTTGCCACGTATAATCGATAGGAAGTGTTGACAGGCGTTCCACACTGCTCGCAGCTCGAGGATATTGATATGAAGAGTAGCCTCCTGGTGGGCCCATCTGCCCCAAGGTGAGCACCCCATCCCGCTAGGGAGGCGTCTGTGGACATGAGGATGTCTGCAATGTCTGGGGCGAACGGGACACCCTGGAGCATGTTTCGTGGGGAGGTCCACCATGTGAGAGAGTCTTTGATTTCCTGTGGAACTGAGAGCCGCTGATATTTGGCGTGTCCGTGCGACTTGAATTCCGTCAAGAACCACAACTGCAGGCGTCTCATGTGCAGTCTGGAGTTGGGGACCAGGTAAGTTGCCGCTGCCATATGCCCAAGAAGCTGCATGCAGATGAGAGCCGAAACCGACGGGGAAATTCGGACTTGGTCTATGATGGCCGATAGGGCTGTAACCCTGTCCACTGTGAGAAATGCCCTGCAAGTAGGAGTACATATCTGAGCTGCTATGAACTGAATCTGTTGAGTCGGAGTCATGAGAGACTTGCTGTAGTTGATGGTGAGGCCCAGCGAGAGGAATAGAGATTCTGTCAGCTTCACTGCCTCCTGGGTTGCGGCAACGGAGCATGCTCTCAATAGGAAATCGTCCAGGTAGGGGAAAATAGATACACCCCGTTGACGTAGATATGTTATCGGTGCCGCCATAATCTTTGAAAACACTCTCGGCGCTGTGCATAGGCCGAAGGGAAGGACATAGAACTGGTAATGCATGTCCAAGAACATGAAGCGCAGGAATTTCCTGTGTGCTGGATGTATCGTAACGTGGAAATATGCGTCCTTGAGGTCAAGGGATGCCAGCCAATCGTTTCTCTCTAAGGATGTAAGGATATTAGACAGCGTTACCATTTTGAATTTATGCACCCGGACAAATTTATTAAGGTCTCTGAGGTCCAAGATGGGTCTCCAACCCCCTGTTTTTTTGCGTGTTAAGAAATATCTAGAATAGAATCCCTTGCCCCTATATTGCACAGGGACCTCCTGGATCGCTCCTATGGTCAGGAGAGTGGTCACTTCCTCCCTCAAAAATTGTACATGAGAGGGGTCCCTGAAGAGGGACGGGGAAGGGGGTTTGGGGATGGGTGTGGCTATGAAGGATATTAAACAGCCAAACTCAATAATCTCTAACACCCATTTATCCGATGTAATGGACTCCCATCTGTGGATAAACGGTGCTAGTTTGTCAGTAAACCGTACGGGTGCCTGAATTCGTTCAAGGGACAATGATATACGTTGGCGAGACAAACCCTCGACCTGATGTTCAAAAGTACTGCCGGTTCGACTGGGGTTGCACGTTTTGTGCTGGTTGGGCAGCTTGCCTACGCCTGCTATTTTGCTGTCTGGATCTTGGACGCGAAGACTCGAACCTCCTACGCTGTTGTTAGTAGGAGAATCTATTGTTTCTGTTATATTGGTACCTGTTGGTACGAAGTCTGTACGTGGGTGGTTGAATTCCTAAGGTGCGAAGAGTAGCCCTTGAATCTTTTAATGAGTGCATTATATCGTTTGTCTTTTCTCCAAACAGTTTGACCCTATCGAAAGGCAAATCTTCTATGATGGCCTGTAGCTGTCTCGGGAGGGCCGCTGCGTGGAGCCATGCTGATCGATGGAGCACCACTGCCGAGCCAATGGTGCGTGCTGCCGTGTCTGCTGCATCCAGTGCTGACTGTAGAGCCACCCTTGATATCAGCAGGCCCTCCCGAAGAATCGCATTAAAACAGTTCTTTTTTTCTTCAGGAAGTATTTGGGAAAGCTCTGCCAACTTGGCATAGTTCTCATGATTATAATCTGCTAAAAGGGCAGCATAATTTGCTATTCTTAATTGGAGTGTGGCAGATGTATAAATCTTTCTCCCCATTACATCCATCTTTCTATCCTCCTTATCCGATGGCGATGCCCTGGTATAGGTCTGTTTCATTCGTTGGTTTGCAGCGTCTATGACTAACGAATTGGCCTGTGGGTGGGAGAATAGAAACTCGTTATCACCAGGCATAATAGAGTATTTCTTATCAATTTTCTTGCTTGTGGGAGGTACAGAAGCTGGGGTCTCCCATATTGAAATAGCCGGCTCCATGATGCCTTCATCCATGGGCATTGAGACTTTGGATGAGGTATTCGCCTGAAGGATTCTATACAACCTGTGCTTGGAAGCACTAACAGGCTGTTCTGGCAAGTCCAAGGTTGTAGCCACTCTCTTAAAAAGATCCTGGAACTGTCTGGCTTCGTCCCCCTTGGATTGTGTCTCATCCATATTTGCCACCCCATGTGACCTCGCTTGGGTGGAGAGATCATCTAATGATCCAGCAGTGGGAAGCGTAGTACCCTGTGCCTGGTATGGTTTTTGAACCTGAGAGGGTACCCCGGCCATTTGCGTTGGCGGATAGCCTGGCCAATTAAACCAAGGAGCCCACGGCATGCCATAGGGAGGATACTGGCACCAGGTGTTAGGTTGCCACTGGCATGACTGAGGTTGCAGTTTATCGGGTCCCGTCTGTTGCAATGGGACTCCTGTGTTTTTGTTGTCCATCTCTGATATAGAACTCGTGATGGAACGGTTATCTGAGGGTGACCGAGACCGCTCTTTGTCGTCAGACAACTGCATGCCATACGGCGGAGAGAAGCGTGAGGAGGAGTCAGAAGAAAAATCCTGCCTGAGACAGTGTTTCGTCTTCTTGGATCTCTTTCTGGGTGGAGAGGAAGACCTGCTCCTACATCGGGAGCCTGCCTCAGGCACCTGCGCCTGATCTTGGTAAGTGACAATGCAGGGCTGCACGGGTTGCGGTGCCGGAGGGTGATAGAGTGGCACCGGCATCTGGATCGCCGTTGGGGTGGGGAAAGCCGGTGCTTGCAGAGCGCTGCTCGGCGCCAGCGTTGTGGGCACTGATAACAACATTGCCGGCTCTGGTGCTGTGGCAGTCGGCTGGGTCAGAGCCGTTGCTGCCATGGCCGTGATGCCGGTAGAAGACTGCGGCAATGGAGCCGCGGGCAGCGCGATCGGTGCTGGGGTGCTCTCAGTTAGCCCCGGCGCCGGTGAAGAACAGTCCGGCGGCGGCGCGCTAACTGCCGGCTTCTTCAGCCGCTGCGCCGCGGGGCTTTCCTGCAGCTTAGATTTGCTGCGCCCCGAACTGTTGGGGGGAGCCAGAGTCTCCTTAACATGAGACCGGCTGTGCCCCTTTTTACTTGTGGCTGAGGAGGCTGGGGATGGCGGCTGGGAGCCGGTTTGTCCCCCGCGCGTCCTGCGGGGAGAGGCGGTCGGCTCCGATGCCGGGCGGAGCGTGCCTTCCATAAGCATAATCTTCAGCCTCCTGCTGCGTTCCCTCCTCGCTCTTGCCTTCAGTGAGGCACAGTGAGGGCAGGAACTCACTAAATGTGCCTCTCCCAGGCACTTTATACATCTGTCGTGCCCGTCCGGCTCTGTGTTTTCAGCTCTTTTGGTTT
The DNA here is from genome assembly GCA_007922195.1 of Podocnemis expansa. Lineage (NCBI taxonomy): Eukaryota > Metazoa > Chordata > Testudines > Podocnemididae > Podocnemis > Podocnemis expansa. The sequence goes on along the minus strand of ML681963.1, from coordinate 14,533,978 downwards.
GTTTTACAGGTAAATGTTAAGAAGAAAAAGAAAAGAAGAGTAACTAAGTAACCCTATCACTATGAGGAACTAACTAACTATATACAATTGAGGTAAGGAGCTCCTCTCAAACGGTTGTTAGTGCTGAGGCGGTTGAGAAGGAACTGACGGGTGGGAGGGGGGAGAGCGCATTCCAACGGCGGGAAGATAGCAGTGACGTCACTGTGGCAGCGCTCTTCCCCCCTCGGGCACTCTGCTATCAAAATCTCCGGTGTTAGGTGCGGGCGCAGCCACACACCTACAGTGGAGCAGTGGGGACACTGCTCGAAGAAGAACCAGCTCTTTCAATCTTCCCTCATAAGTCAAGTATTCAGACCTCTAAGCATCTGTGTTGCTCTTCTCTGGACTTTCTACAATTTGTCCATATCTTTCCTGATGTCTTCAGACTTTACAGAATTTTTTTTGAAAGTGCCACTTCCTTTACTTCTGTAAAAACCTTTCCAACTATTTAAAAAGTATTAGGATGCACTTTAATTAATTTTAGCAGGTTTTTCTTCCCTTTTCCCTCCCTTCCCCAATAAAAAAGACTTTTTTTTTTGCAAGCTAATTTACAATCCTCTAATGCAGAGAGAGACTGTATTTCCCACTTAAGTATCCTAATAACCTGTCGTCACTCTTGATGCATCTGGAGCCAAAGAATCAGTAAAGGATTGGATAAGCAGAGAATAGAAACAGGAAGGGAAAAAGAACTGAACTGTTGTCTGGAGGCAGTTGGAAAGTTTCAGCATAAAGATGCCTAGCTGTCAGTTTAGAGTTTAAATTTAAAAAAAATACACACACTAATTTTCTAGATGGGTAGCCACGTTAGTCTGTATACAGCGAAAACAGCAAGAGTCCTGTAGCACCTTAAAGACTAACAAATTTCTTTGAGCATAATCTTTCATGGGCTGCAAGCCACTATATCAGATGAAGATGCATCTGATGAAGTAGGCTGCAGCCCACGAAAGAGTATGCCCAAAGACATTCGTTAGTTCTTAAGGCGCCACAAACTTTAAAAATGTTTAACACAGGTGTGTTTTTCAGGTTCACGAAAACAGAGCACAAGACTCAGTCCATTATTACATTGTTTGAAATGAAAATAAAAATGCAAACATTTCAATCTACTATCCATTTTTAATGCACTGTACTGTTTCTGATCAAGTTGGTATCCAAACACAGTCTACACACTCCTTCTCTCTGAATGTAGTTACAGTACAGTCCTTGTCCCTCAGGAAACTAGCTGATCTGACTATGGCTGTCAGTTGGGAATGGGATAATATCCATGCTGCTCCCAACTTCACTGGTGTAGACTGTGCTATGAAAGAAAGGCCTGCAATGAGTTTTGATTGATCTACTTCTCGTGCCAGGAACTCAATTTAGGTTAGGAGGCAGCAAGAGAGAGGGACAGCCCATCTAAGATGAGGTTACCACTGAGCCCCACAAGGCTCTAGTGCAGTGGTTGGCAAACTTTACTGGCCCCTGTGCTAGCCCCACCCACTGCACCCTCTGCAGCTGCTGGGGGCAGGGCCTGGCCTTGCGTTCCTGGCAGGGACACAGACTGCGATTGAGGCCAGCTCCCGCCGGCGGGCAGCCTCCGGTTCCCTGTTGAGGTGGGGACTGGCTCCTGCCCGCTACGGCACCTCTGGACAGGCTGACCCATACTCTTTCCCGGCCATGGTTGGGGCTGACCCACCCCCCTCCCCTCCAGCAGCTCTGCCCAGCAGGGGGTGGAGCCAGCAGCCTCGTGCTGCAGCTTCTTTTTCCCTGCTGGCCACGCTCCCCAGCGGGGAAGTGTAGCCAGAGGGGGCCTGGAGCGGTGGCACGCAGCTCTTGTGACCCAGGGCTGCACTAGTGGTGGGCCTGGTGGGGAGCCTGAGTGGCGCCATGTGCTGCTCAGGCTCCACCTGCATGCCACCCCTGCTCTAGTGAGAAGGGTGAGTTGGGAGTGTGACAATCTTTGCTTGCTTGGGATAAAGACATCTTGCCTTGTATATTTAGAAAGACAGTAATGAGTACTTCAGTACTGAATAATAGGAAGCATCAGAATTTATTCGCTGTGGCCCTAATTTGGGAAGATACTTAATCACAGGCTTAACTTTATATATATGAATAGTCTCAGTGATTTCAGTAGCTTAATCTTAGGTACCTTCCTGAATTAGAGCCTCTAAATGTTCAGATGAAATTGTAAGTTTAGATTTCAAAACTGCATTTCTTCCTAAGCTAGACTTCCTCAAAAGAATATTCCCCATTAGGAAGGTGACAGACAGGAACCATTCAGAAGAAATCAATACATCCACTTTCATAAGGGAAAAGAAAAAAGATGCAGCAAGAGCAATGGAAAGCCACAACTTACTTCCTTGCTCTCTTACATCAGAACTTGCCTAAGAATTCCTAGTCTGTGTCTCATTTCAGACATCAATATAACAGCCTGGTTTAGATTTGAAATAAACCCACAGTCTCCTTTGACATGAAGACTTCTTTTATTTTCCATTTTAAAATTCTAAATTTGAATAATGATAGTCTTGCTTGTTTTGTATTCCTGAATAGACTCTCTCTCACACCAAACGTATGAGAATGCCAAAGCAGTACTTTAAAAATATCAGTGTGTAAATAGTCCCACTGAGCATATAACAGGCTCTATTGTGCCATTTCATCAAGCTGCAGAGCCAATAAATCGAGTCTTTAAAAGGTAAAATTCTAACAAACATGTAACAGTAGTGACATGTGTAATTGCCTTGAAAGAGAAACTGCTCCTGGAAAAAAAATCATGTCCCCTTTCTTATTATTCATTCAATGCAAGACACATGTTAGATACTTTACAGATAAGAGTCATGTGTCCCACTGAAGTTTTCCTCTCATTGTATTTATAGTTTCTGCTTATTTTCCTATAACGAGCTTAAAATTCTGATCTTGACTTTAAAGACTTGCCATACCCTGAACCTGGTCTGATGTTCTCTGCTCTTATCCCATCATTACTTTCAAGTATTCCTCCTAAGACACATTTGTATCTTGCTTTCCTCTATGCTATATACTTGGAACAGTTTCCTCGACTTACACTAAGCAACCAGTTTCTTACCCTTCAAATTTCTTCTTGTTCCATTCTTTCTTTTCCAGGAAAGCCTTTCAATAATGCCCTGTGCAAGAACCCGCTATCACATCAAACACAAACTGGCACTTGATGCATTCTCTCTCTAAATTGTTTTGTCTCAAGTAAGTCTCTTGGGGCAGACCTCCTACATTGTTAGTTTTTTGTGCAGCACCAAGCACACTATTGACAATCAACAATTGCAATACATAACACTTGCGATTATTCATTAGGTTGTTAAGATGCATTCCAAAATATATAATATGTATAATGTGGATGTCTAAATGTCACTATGAGAACTTTTACCTGCTCATTTCTTGAGTTTACATTCATATATTTTTAATTTTACCATTTTTGTTCCATTTCTAGATACCAGCTCCTCCTCAGTAACATTACAACAACTTCATATTCATATACATTTCTTAATGCATATTTGTTTAACTGTATTAAAAACATACTCATCATCTGGGGTTAGCTGCACAGGTTCGCTGGTGAACTGTGTATCAAAGTTATCCAAACCATAATCGTCTGTGATCTGAGGCTGAAATGGAGGGGTTGTCTGCTTCTTTTCCAGCTGAGAACAATAAGGGGGGGGGACAGAATCAAACATCAAATATTTATTAAATCTCAGAAAACATACATCTGCTTTATATACATGCAATATGAAATACAACACAGCTATACTTTACATGTCCGATATTGATGAGAGAGGCAAACACTATTAATCATTTAAAGGATTTTCACATTAAATGATAGGTTCATTCAGTTTTTTCCTCTTTTGTGGTTCTAAATACAAATATTTGAGAAAAGTCATAAAAATATTAATCTTTATATTTAAAAAGGACAGAGAAAGCAATTTCCACAAATATTTCTTAGCATGCCAGATCTAAGAACAAATATTGCCTCTAAATAAAGAGAGTGCAACGCAAACTAGTGCAACATTTAATTATGTATCCTTGGCATCGAAACTGTTTTTGAACTGGGTATGTATCTGAGAGACCTTCAGTCTGTTTGTATTAAATTCAAGCCAAGATACTTTCCCAAACACACATACTTTTTCCTTTTAAATGCTCTCATGAAGTGCCTTCGTCATGTTTCAAAGGATGACCCAGTAGAACAGTAGTTTTCAAACTTAAGGTTGGGACCCAGTATTGGGTCGCAGACCTTCAGGTACTAGGTTGCTGCACCTCCCTGATGCCACTGCCAAAAGACTGGTGTGCAATGCTCAAAGATGTAATTGCTGGGTTGTGGGCATAAATGATTGTTTTCCAACTGGGTCCCAAGGAAAAAAGTGAAAACCACTGCTTTAGAAGATGTGAGCTCCCTAGATCATACAATCATGCACAATCAAGTCAATTTAACCACACCTGTTTGTCTGCCACTCTAATTCCAGAATAGAGAAAAAAATATAAGGTCTCTCTACTAATGACTGCATCAATGGCCAACTGTGATGAAGAAGTTGCTATTGTAATAGGAGTCATTAAAAGCAATTGCATATAAGCACTAAAATGGCAAAAGCAGCCCATATCTTTCTTATGTAAAGAAAATACCACTCCCCCTTAATTAAGCAATCCATGTGCATCTTCTGTTCCAGCATTCACTAAATACAGATAAACCAGCAATTTTAAAATTCATGTGAGTTGCTCATGCTAATACTCAGTATTCTCCCCAGGAGTCGAAATTAGGGGTGCAGGAGGGTACTGGAGGTGCTCAGTAAATTGGTACAACACTATTACTAGCTGGCAACCGGGGGGGCGGGCGGGCGTGGAGCGTTGAGAAATCCCTGCTAATACTTTATTCTGTTTTAGTCACTCGGGGAATCAAGCTCCCATCATGCAACTTCCACTCTGGATTTCAACTATAAACAAGTTCAAAATGAAATTCTGCTGAAACTGCCAAGACTCACCTATGTTTCAAGCTGATAACATTATTAGACTGCAGGCCCATGCTTACGATCTGTAGCAAGTTTTTGAGTGCCAGGGTTTTGAGTCTTACGATATCCAGTGCCAAGCAACCTTTTGCGTGGATTTTGCTAGCATTCTGCATGACAAGTGCTCATCTTGTCTGAACACACAGATGCTCAAGAGTAAGGAGCAGAAGTTTCTTTCCAGGACACTAAACCAACCTTTAAAAAAATTAATATCTCCTCTGTTTCCAAGTCTATGAGTTGTTTTTTTTAAATTATTTAAGGGATAAAACTGATTGCATAAGTAAAAATATTTACACTGACACAGTCAGAACCTGAGAGAGCTGACAAGGCTCAGTTTTGTCAACACTGTCTCACCACACCAACAGAAGTTGGTTCAAAGATCCTCACTCATCTTGTCCCTCCAATTCTGCCAGGGACTTTCAAGCTTTACTTGTAAACAATGCCTTTCAAAATGGTTAAAGAAAGTCTTTTCTAACTTAGAATCACTAGTTGTGCTAAAACCACAAAATTATGCTGATGGAGAGACCAATTTCTCTGTCTAGTTTATCACATACTTGGGGTGAGAAAGGAGGTTCCAACAGATATAATGGGGCAATACAGTTGAATTCCTATCTGACAATTCAAATGAATTTCGGAATTGCCATAAAACACTGTTCTGAAAAAAGCAAGCAAGAGAAAACAACACTGCTTATCAAAGGCAGGAATTTAAATGCACAAAAACTTGGTGTGCCATTGAATTGTACTAAACACACAAGTGGAACAGCTAATGTACAAAACATTTTCAGTACAGTACAAGAATTCAGAGCACTTTCTTCCAACAGGGCTACAACACTCAAGAAATCAGCATGCTGATTGTTAGGTCTATTCTGTGGGCTTGTTCATGCCAGAAGACACCTGACCTCACACTATTGAGCACTTATCTCCACTCCTGAACCCTGATTCACTCCGCTTTGCCAGGTGACCACTCCAGAGTTAGTCCACACCAGCCTCTAGAGCAGGGGTCTCAAACATGCAGCCCATGGGTCGCATGCAGCCCTAAAGCTATGTCCGGTGGCCCACGGCAACACTGTTACCAATATTTGCACTATTGTTATATAGAAAGGTTTCAGTGTTTCAGCTAACATGCTCATCCTCATGAGGCCCTCATGGTGATCTGAGTTTGAGACCTCTGCTCTAGTGTGTGACTGGTCCCAGGAAGTGAAAGTGCTCTCTCTAGTCACGTAGGAAATGGTCCCAACCAGCAAGCACCCCAAACCCCAGTTACCACACCAGAAGCCACTGTTCTACAGGAATTGGGACCTACTCCCAATCACCATGATTGCAAGTCTGTTCATTTAACACAAACAGATCGTGCCCCACCTTCTGCATTCACACCCTTTAAAATCCACACAGCTTTAGATGAAAAAAAATTATTGGTCAGAGTATCATTTTAAGTGAAAATATTAACAAATCAATGTAGAATCATATTATAAATGACTCAGGAGTGACCCCAGGGAAATAAAAGGCATAAAAATGCATACTAACCTATTATGTCTACCTAAACTGACCTCATAGTCCAAGTTGATGCTCAAGATGTTTTTACAGCCAGTCTCTGCCTTAGGCCAGGCATGGACCAAATCTTGGTTGAAGTTGCAAAAAGTTACAAGATGGAGTTTTTCAGGCAAAAAGCCTTAAAGTGCCTCCCTTTATTTCCAAATTCCCCTGACCTCTCCCCTTCTGTGCTGTCATGATTCTCTTTACTTCTACCTGAGCATGGGGGGTAGGGGGATTTGCATTCACTGTCATATAATTCTCTAATCTCTGTGCTAGAGATAGTTCTGAGAGTCTGTGCTATGTAACTTGCTTCATCTGCACACACATACAGGATGCTGTAGGAGATATATCATTAACTATATGGTGGAATATTCAAAAGGGAAACTTGCACGATGTAATTGGCATCAAATCATACAATCACAATGCACAAGTGAACAGCAAAATCATATAGATCATAACTCAGGGGTGCACAGATGTTTATCCCGTGACAGGAAGTAAATTGGGGGCCTATGATAAGTGATGTACCTAACAATAAGGCACATTTTTCTTGTGTTTCACTCATGACCATGGTATTTGAATGGAAAAGAGACATATGCTCGTGACACAATGAAGGAAATTAAGAAAGCAACAGTGTTTATGAACAAGCTGGGAAACAATGTAGAGAACAAAATGCATTTTAAACATATTTAACAGCAAGAAATCTTATTGGTTCACTAAATAAAGTGTATATGCCTTTATCTGCACTCACGAAGACAACAAAAAAGTGCTATAAATTCAAATATAAAAAAGAATTAGCTTGAGAGTATAAGTGGTATATAATAAAAAGCTGCAAGCCACTGAGAATTAGATTTTTGCAATCATCTTTAGATTTAAGATGGACAGTACAGATGTGCCAGAAACTCCCATTTCAATGCAAAAACCACCATTTTTATGGGATTTCCCTACCCCCAAATCTATAGAAAATGGATAATGTGATATTCCCAACAGGAAAGATAATTGGTCTTCTCTGTACTGTTTTTTCTACACTGGGTTATTTACTAATGGTTACTCCTAGTATTCATTAGATTACAAGTAGGATTGCGCAGACAAGGATCTAATTTAAACTGAAATCTCATTTCCCTTTGTCCTTAACTCAGAGAATAGCTATTTTATATTGGTAAATGAAACAGGTGAGAAACATCTCAATGAACTCCCTTGGAAATACAATCCTTTCCCCTGCTGATGGATGCAACACAGAAATGGTTACTTCATTTATAGTGTTCATGGAAAGCATCAGATTGGCAGCACTGGTAACACAAGTCTCTTGCTACTTAATTACAGCACTGGAAGCACCACTCTACCTGTGTGTACCCCAATCTTGACCCAGAGAAACAATTCTCAGGGCAAAGGAGGAGTTCAGTCTCTTCTTGAGCTGCCAGATGTCAAAAAGGTTATGGATTCCTGTCTGTTAGGGACTGGTCTGAGCTTACCCTTTCTTCTACAGGCCACCACATATGACTTTTGACACTGTCCTGGGCTGGATTCAATTCAGTGAGTAAATCTGAATTCTAATAACAATGCTGAGCACTACTGACCACTTCTAGAAGAATTTTTAAAATAACTTTTTATGTTGCTCTGATAGAGGATTCAAAATAGAAATCCTCTTTCAAATGCAGTTTTCACTGACTTAGCAGAATTGAAACTAGCTTCATTCAATACAAAAGAATTTATCTGGTTGCCTTCTCTTCTTCAAATAAGCCTCTCTTTTAACTGCAATAAAAAAACTAGATACAAACACAACATACAACATTAATTTAAGTACAACTTGGCTAGTGCACTCCCAAAACCAATACCCACAAACCAACTACCAGACGTATTTGTTATAAAGGTACTGCATTCCCTCAAATACTTCCAACATATATAATCATCTGTTTCAGAAAAATAAGCCTAAGACAGCCTGCGAGAGGGCTGATTCAATGTTCAGCTTAGCAATTAATAGCTCTGGATGTCACCTCTTTAAATTAGTAAGGCCTCAGTTATACAGGAGTTTCCATTACATTAATTTTAAGCCCCATTTTCCCCCAGGAAAAAGATAATTCTATTTATTAGAAACTAAAAAAAAAAAAAAAAACCCACCCCACACAACACCCCAAAACCTTATTCATACTTCCAAATTCAGTTCTGCACATCACAGGACAGGATAAAACAATACAAACTTGTTGCATTTCTTCATATACCCTTGATGTTTTTTCCTGAAGCATAGTTTTAGAGTTTAGGACTATCAGTAAGTGAGAGAATCAATGGAAAGCTAAATGTTAACTGCTTGGCAAGAAAAGTACAAATCAATCCAGTAATACACATGAAGGAGGTTTGGCCCAGTCTAAAGAACAGGTCTTTTTTAACCATAAATAAAACTAATTCAAACATTTCCCACTGGCCATGGTTCACTTTAAAAATTATAAAAGGCTCAGTCCTACAAATTACTTACTGGGAGTAACTCCCACAGTGTAAATGTGACAACTTCCAATTGTGAACACTATGCCCAATGGGGTTCAAAGGACTGGTTCCAAATTCTGCACATTACATTTATTGATGGAAGGTGGGGAATTAATGTAAAGAAAATTTAATTTTTTTTTGAAAGAAAATTGAGAGCATTTGACTAAACCTCCAACATTTTCTATTCAAAAATACTACTAGGAGACTTCAAAGGAGTTGTAGCTCAGGTCCTTCAAATCCCTAATCTACTCTAAGGGGAGAGCTCCCTGAAAAGACTAATTCCCATGATGCATAACAGTCTCCCCTCTTGTTGAATTGCCCCAGTGCATCATAGAAGTCTAACTGCCACACATTATGGAGATGTAGTTTCCAGAAAAGAAAACCAACCCAGAGAAGAGAATGGCAGCAAGACTTCAGCTCCAAAAAGGTGCTGCAATAGAACTTCAAAATTAAAATGCCTCAAGTTTCAATATTTTTTTTGTTTTACTAGTTTTGCATAGCTGTGTTTGGCAAAAAAAGTTAAAATTTTCTGTGGAATATGGATATGGTTTGCAAAAAAAATTGTCAAAAATAATCCCACTGTCATCAAAATCAATGCTGACAGTAAACTAAGCCGGTGGACATCTCAGAAATTTATATAAACAAATATGGTCTTGCTACTGGGGCCCTTGTGCACATATGACCTCATAAATAAAGTCTATGACTCCTGAGGTCTTGAAGGCTGATGTTGTATACAGAAAAACTGTGCCAGTTTATACTAGGAACAGAGACATAGCAAATGACAAAATAAGCAAGTATACCATCACAATAGAAATACTAATATATACTTAAACAAATGAGCCTTTTCATTTATTTTATCAATTTACTTCAATTCTGTTTTTTTTTTTTTTTTTTAAAGAAGGTAACATGGTTTATAATGTAATAGTAAATTCACCATAGGATATTTTGTAGAAGTTACAGAAGGCTGAGGATCAGGGGAGACATGGACTATTATTTTTTGTGCAGATTATAAAAGTGCAGACCTGATGTGTGTTGGTTGCATGTTTTTAGAGCTCTTCTACTCAATGTCAATTTATAAGCTAACAGCTGACCTCTGCAATATTTTTGCTCAGATCGGCCCTTGCAGCTACATGCAGGTCTACTGATCTACCAGGACTCTGCCTGTGTAGATCCAGCTGAAGAACTGGGGTCTAAACATACATGCAAATTAATTTCTGGGCAAATTGTGTAAAAAGGCTGGAAAACTACTGAGATATGTCCCTCCTGTGCGCGCGCGCGCGCACACACACACACACACACACACACACACACACACAAACTCCACTTATGGGCACTGGTTTCCCAACAGATTCTCCCCTACATCTTTTCATTTCCAAGGATGTTTCTAATGGTTTTTGCTTCAAGGCTCATTTGAAACAAACAGTCTCATCTCCAAACAAATCTTTAGTGTTTTGCATGCCAAGGTTTTAAAAGTTTTTCCTGTTTTAATACGTCTGAATCAAAATTTTGCCCTCTTCTTGAAAGCACAAAACAAAAACAGGGTGAACAAAGAGTTCTGATGCTCAGATACCACGGTGATGAGGAGTTATGAACTTTTATAAAAAACGTCATTTAATCAATTTACATACATCATGGTAACACCCAAGACCTTAAACAAGATCAGGACCCCGCTATGCTGAGCTCTAAAACCATATAGGAAGATAAACAGTGAGATTCTTAGTCCCTGTTTACTAGGTACAAGCGCTGGGAAGAGAAAAGCCTTCTTAAAACCCTGGATCCAGCCCTAGGTAGAATCCCCATGATATGACCACTCCTTTAATTGTGTGTGCAGTTCTAGTCAGCCCCTCTTAAAAATACATAAAGCAGAATTGGAAGCACTACAGAAAGAGACCAAACAAAAAAAACAAAAAGAGTGGAGGGATATGGAACAACTTCCATGTAAGGGGGTATTAAAAATTGGGACTATTCTTGTTAGAAGAGAGACAGCTGAAGGGGGATATTACAGAGCTATATAAAATCAAGAATGGTATGGAGATAAGTGATAGGGAAGTGTTCTGTACCTCTTCATATAACACAAGAGCCAGGGGATCACACAATGAAGTAAACAGATGGTATGCTTAAAATAAGCATACGGAAAAGTTTCTTCACACACACCACAGTGTCAACCCATGGAACTTATTGCCAAGTTATTTTGGCCAAGAGTATAACTGGGTTAAAAATGAATTAGATACATTCATGAAGGATAGGTCCATCAGTGGCTATTAGCCAAGGTGATCAGGGATGCAACCACAAGCCCTGGCTGCCAGAAGTGGGGACTGGATGAAAAGGAACAGCCAGCCAGGTTCTATTCATTCCCTCTCAAGCATCTGGTACCAGCCTTAGTCAGAGGACAGGAAACTGGCTAGATGAACCACTGGTGTGATCCAATATGTGACCATTCTTATGTTCTCAACTGAGGAATACAGCTGTTGTCCATTTTCCAAGTATCCCCTTCCAAATTTCAAGATAGGACACATGCCAGGGTTGGGCTGTGGCTGGCAGGATGCTTCAGCTGGAGGAAGTCTAACTGCAGACTCAGCAGTTGTGCTGCCCATTAAGAGAAAAAGTTGCCTTGTGCCAGGGACTGTTCCAGTCCTGAGGGAGCCCAGAATTGAGAAGGCGCAAAGGAGGCTTTTGCCACCTTTGCCCCCCTACCCGTCTCTGAGGTTAAAGTTCTGTGCTGCGTCTCAAAGAACCCAGAGTTCTTGCCGCAAAGAGCACACAGTCTTAATATTGCTGATATTCAGAACTTCTGTTTAAGTCATTTACCATTCATAAAATGCATCTCTTCTGCATGTCAGGAGTCCTGTTTTACTGGACAGTTCATAAGAAATTAGGATTACAGTAATGATAAACGTAATAAATCTAACAACTACTTGTAAGAAATTCTTTGCTAATTTCTAGTCTAATAGTGACATTTCTTTTAATGTAAAATCAAGTCTTTGTGAGTGGATCTGAAAGATTAGCTCCAAAACATTTTGGGGAACAGGAATTCCTTTATTCAAAAGGCTTGAAAAAACATTTGAGGATAATAATTTACAATAGATTTCTGGTATTATTCAGTAATATATTTCTCTCACTCCCAGTGAACCTAACAAGGCATGTAGCTGATGAATGAATTGCTTAACATGTTATTTCTGAATAAGGTTTTGTTTAGCATATTCTGGTTAAATACGGAGGTGACTCCACTGTAGGCGTGTGGCTGTGCCTGCACCTCGCACCGGAGATGTTAATAGCAGAGTCCGGGGGGGGGCACTCCTCCTATGAGGTCATTGCTGTCTTCCCACCGTTTGGAATGCGCGCTTCCCCCTCCCACCCGTCAGTTCCTCCTCTACCATGGAGCATCAGTTGAGGGATACTCTGGAGCAGAGGGGAGGCGGGTGGGGAGTGGAGCAGTGCGGGGACACGCATCTCAAAGAAGCACGGCTACTGCACATGGTGAGTAACCTCCGTCTCTTCTTCGAACAGTGTCCCCACTGCTCTACTGTAGGTGATTGCCTAGCAGTATCATTTGCTGGCAGTGGGACCTTTGGAGTTATCCCTTCTCGCTGCATTAAGTACTGCAAGGCCGGCAGCTGTGTCAACAGAAGCGTGGCTGTCCATGGCGTGATGTTTTACAAAGGTATCAGTGGACGCCCAGGTGGCTGCCCTACATAAGTCCGATAGTTGGACGTTACGGAGGAACGCAGTAGTAGTGGAGACTGCCCTGGTCGAATGGGTTCTGATTAGGCCTGGTGGTTCATGTCCATGCCTCTGGTAGGCCATATGGATACAGGTAAAAATCCATTTGGAGAGCCTTTGATTAGACACTGGATTGCCCATAGACCTTTCGGTCACTGAGACGAATAACCTAGAGATCTTGCGAAAGGACTTAGTCCTGTCAATGTAAAAGGCTACTGCCCGCCTAACATCGAGGGTATGTAATGCTGCTTCCTCTGGGTTTGTGTGAGGTTTCGGGCAAAAAACCAGAAGGTGGATTGTTTGGTTAATGTGGAACGCTGAAGAGATCTTCGGTAAAAACTTTGGATGGGGTCTAAGAGAAACTTTATCTTTCATAAGGACAGTAAATGGAGGACAAGCCATTAGAGCTGCTAGTTCACCTACTCTTCTGGCTGAAGTCACTGCTACCAGACAAGCGACCTCCATTGATAAATGTAACAGGGAGCAAGTTGCCATGGGTTCGAATGGTGGCCTGGTAATTGCTCTTAGGACCAAGGAAAGATCCCATGGATACACAGGAGGTCTAATATCCGGGTAAGTATTTGTCACTCCCATCATGAAACGTTTAATAGTGTGATGGGAAAACAGAGAACAATTGTCCACAGAATCATGAAACGTAGAGATCACTGCTAGATGGTTGAGGTATGTATGTTGCATCTTGCCCCTGTTTTGGGTAAGTAAATTGGGAATGACTGGCAGAGTAATTGGTGAGTCCCTGGACATTTGCAGGAGCAGAGAGTACCACATTTGCCTCGGCCAAGCTGGCGCAACCAACATGAGTTTCGCTTGGTCCTGCTTCATTTTCTGAATTGTTTTGTATACCAATGGAATCTGGGGGGAAAGGCGTACAGCAGGCTGTTGTCCCATTTTGTTAGGAAAGCATCTCATAGTGAGCCCTGTCCCCGACCCCCTCTCGAGCAAAACTGGGCACATTTCTTGTTGTCCTGGGTCACAAACAAGTCTATCATTGGATGTCCCAAACGATAGAATATGCTTGTTAGGACTGTATTGTCCAACTCCCATTTGTGGGGATCTACAAAGTTTCTGCTTAGATTGTCTGCTACAGTATTGAGTGCACCTGGTAGGCATACTGTGGATATCCGTACATCATGCTCCAGGTACCAGTGCCAGAGCTTCATAGCCTCTAGGCACAGGGATCGTGAGCGAGCTCCGCCTTGGCGATTGATGTAGTACATGGTTGTCAAGCTGTCTGTCTGGATCTTGACATTTCTGCCCTTTATCATAGTTAGGAAGTGCAGACATGCGTTCCGTACTGCCCGTAACTTGAGCAGATTGATATGCAGGATGCTTTCTTGACACGACCATCTCCCTTGTATAGTCAGGTCTCCAAGATGGGCTCCCCATCCTGCGAGGGAGGCGTCTGTGGAGATCAGCATGTCCGCTGTTTCCTGTGTGAACGAGATGCTGTGGCGGAGATTTTCCCAGCGAGGTCCACCAGGTAAGTGTGTCTTTTATTGGCTGTGGTACAGATAGAATGCGGTATCTCGTGTGTCTGTGGTGCTTGAATTCTTTTAGAAACCACAGCTGCATGTGTCTCATGTGTAGCCAGGAATTGGGTACCAGGAATGCTGCTGCTGCCATATGACCAAGGAGTTGCATACACGAGAGCCGTAACCGTAGGGGAGGATTGGATCTGCTATATGATGTTGATTATGGCTGTGATCCTGTCTGGTGTGAGGAACTTTGTGCATGAAAGGGTACAAATTTGTGCTCCTGTAAATTGCATTTCCTGTGCTGGATTCAGGTTTGATTTGTCGTAGTTGATAGTCAGTCCCAATGAGAGGAATAGTGGCTCTGTTGCTCTCACCGCCTCTTGGGCAGCGGGAAACGAGAGTACCCTTAGGAGGAAATCATCCAAATAGGGGAAAATGGTTATCCCCTCTTTGCGTAAATGCGCTATCGGCACCGCCATGACCTTTGAGAACACTCTTGGCACTGTACACAGGCCGAAGGGAAGCACATTGAACTGATAATGCTATTGTTGGAATGTGAACCGTAGAAATTTCCTGTGTGCTGGATGTATCGTGACATGGAAATATGCATCCTTGAGGTCGAGGGACACCAGCCAATTGTCTTTTTCTAGGGACAGAAGAATATTAGACAATATTACCATTTTAAATTTCTGGACCCGGACAAACTTGTTACGATCTCTAAGGTCTAGAATTGGTCTCCAGCCCCCTGTTTTTTTTTTGTGTTAATAAATATCTGGAATAGAATCCCTTTCCCTTACATTGTTCAGGAACCTCCTCTATTGCCCCGATGTTTAGGAGGGTATTTATCTCCTTTTTGAGGAGTTGTACATGAGGGGGTCCCTGAAGAGGGACGGGGAAGGGGGTTTCGAGATAGGTGTGGATGTGAATGGAATTGGGCATCCTGATTCAACAATCTCCAGCACCCATTTGTCCGATGTAATGGACGACCAACGATGAATAAATGGTGCAAGTTTATCTTTAAAACGTGGGGTTGCTTCGGTCCCAGGGGTGAATTGGGGTAAACAGTGGCTAGGCGAACCCTCGACCGAAGTCTCAAAAGTGCTGCTTGCCCAGCTGGGATTGCATATTAGAGGATGGTTGAGCACCCTGCCTACGTCTAGGATTTTGCTGTCTAGGTCTTGGGCGTGAGGTATCAAACATCCTGCGCTGTTGCTGAGAGGAGAAGCTGTTGGTCCTGGTATATTGATACCTGCTGTTCCAAGGTCTATACATGGGCGGTTGGATTCCCAGTGTCCGTAGGGTAACTCTCGAGTCTTTCAACGAGTGCATGATCTCGTTTGTCTTTTCTCCGAACAGTTTGTTCCTATCGAATGGGAGATCCTCGATCATGGCCTGGAGCTGTTTCGGTAGCGCCGCTGCATGGAGCCACGAGGATCTACGCAATACTACAGCAGAGCCAACAGAGCGGGCTGCTGTGTCTGCAGCGTCCAATGCCGCCTGTAGGGCTATTCTTGATATTAATAAACCCTCTCGCAGAACAGCATTAAATGACTCCTTCTTTTCATCTGGGATTAAAGTAATAAAATCTGCTAACTTGGAGTAGTTGTCGTGATTATAGTCTGCCAGTAGAGCAGCATAATTCGCTATTCTGAGTTGTAAAGTTGCTGATGTATAGATCTTTCTGCCCATATCCATTTTCCTATCTTCCTTATCAAGTGGTGATGATCTGTTATGGCCTTGTTTGAGCTGCTGATTCGCTGCGTCTATGACCAGAGAATTGGTTTGTGGGTGGGAAAAGAGGAATTCATTGTTATTGGGCATAATAAAGCATCTTTTATCTGTTTTCTTGTTGGTGGGTGGTATTGAGGCCGGAGTCTCCCATATAGCATTGGCAGGCTCCAAAATGCTGTCGTCCATGGGCAAAGAAACCTTGGACGAAGTACTGGCTTGGAGAATCCTATAAAGCCTGTGTATAGAGGTTGGAGCAGCCTGTTCTGGCAACTCCAAGGATGCTGCAATCCTTTTAAATACCTCTTGGAATTGTCTAGCCTCATCAGCTTTAGACAGAGGCTCTTCCCCGCTGGTGTTGCCAGAGGCCTTGGCATCGGTTGGTGAGACCCTTGGAGGATCCCTCATAAGTGGCATGGGAAGCTGCGTATGTTGCAGCTTCTGATCTTGAGATGGTGTCATGGGCATTTGTGATTGAGTGTAGTTTGGCCAGTTGAACCATGGGGCCCAAGGTATACTATAAGGTGAAAATTGATACCATGGATTGCCCTGCCATGCCCATGGTTGGATTTGTTGGTTGAGGGGGTCCGGTTGTTGTAATGGGTCCCCAGTGTCTTTGTCTTTGGGCTCTAGTTCAGAGTTTGATACAGAGTGAGCATCAGAGACTGACTGAGAGAAATCCTCCTCCTCAGAAGAATGAACACCATACAGTGGTGACAACTGCGAGGATGAGTCAGAGGAAAAATCATCTCTTGGGCAGTGCTTGGTTTTCCTGGGTCTCTTCCGCGGGGGAGACTGAGTCCTGCCGCTGTGGGGGGCATCCTGCGCCGTATCCTGCCTGGTAAGTAAATGCCTGGGCAGGGGCTGTGGTGCTGGTGTGTGATACGTCGGTGCCGGCATTTGATTGCATAGTGGCACCGGGAGAGGCGGCCCCTGTAAGGGGGGATTCGGCACCATCGCTGCAGGCGCTGTAAGCATGAGTGCCGGCATCAGCACTGTGGCAGTCAGTGGCAGTGAGCTCGCGCCCGGCACGGCTGAGGCTGCATCAACTGACAGCAGGGGCGGAGCTGCGGGTGGCAGTATCAGTGCTGGGGCGCTGTCTGTAGTCACCAGCGTTGGAGAGTGCTCTGGCAGCGGCGCGAAGCCAGCAACTGCCACGTTTAATGCCCGCTCCAGTGCGGGGCTTTCAGTCAGCCGTTTCTTTTCTCGCTCGGGGTTCTTGGAAGCAACAGAGGGCTCTCCAGACCCTACGCAGCTTTTCCCCTGTTTATCTCCTCTGTCGAGGCAGGGGAGGAGGACTCTGAGCTCCTCTTCATGGCTGACAGCCTGTGAGGGGAGCTGCTGGGCTTGGAGGCTGGCCGGAGAGCTCCCTCCATTAGCAAGAGTTTAAGTTTCATACTGCGGTCCTTCCTTGCCCTCGATTTCAGGCTGGCACAGTGAGGGCAGGATTTTGGTAAATGTGTCTCTCCTAAGCATTTTATATATTTATCATGACCGTCAGAGGTTGGCATCGGGTCATGACAGTCTGCGCAGCGTTTGAAAACTGAGGCAACAGGCATTCTGAGGGAGCTGCTGCTGAGGCACGTCCACAGTAT
This sequence comes from Podocnemis expansa, assembly GCA_007922195.1. NCBI lineage: Eukaryota > Metazoa > Chordata > Testudines > Podocnemididae > Podocnemis > Podocnemis expansa. The sequence continues at coordinate 14,516,401 of ML681963.1, read as the reverse complement.
CTTTTCTTGTTTCTTCTTCTTTTTTTTGAGTAATAAAAAAAAATACTTAAATATTAACTAAATAACTAACTACCTAAATCACTAGAACAAACAAGGTTAACAAAGGTACTAAAGATAAGAACTCCTATAAGGAGGTGCTAAGTGCTGGGCAGTTGAGAAGGAACTGATGGGTAGGAGGGGGGAGCGCGCATTCCAAACAGGGGGAAGACAGCAATGACCTCATAGGAGGAGCACCTCCCCCCCTCCCCCCCAGACTCTATTAACATCTCTGGTGCAAAGTGCAGGCACAGCCACATACCTACAGTGGAGCAGCAGGGACACTGCTCGAAGAAGAATAATTCTTGCCTTCTCTCAGTAACAGACGTACATTTTTGATTCATTAAACAGGGGGAAACACACTGGTTATGTATCCCCATGAGATATGATCCTGGTAAAGAGGTCAGAGAGATAACTGCTGTGGCTGGATTATGATAGGGTCTGGATAACTTCAGGACTACAATATTTTCACTATGGGTGTTAACATAAACCTGATCAAATTTCATGCTTCAGGAAATAAAGCTGATCACCAGAGACGTCAGAAAGAACTTCATCTATCAGTATAAGCAACACTGCATTGCATCTGGAATGTATTTTACCTCCCCATAAGCTTCTGATAGTGGTATTTCTAGATTACCATGTACGATCAATTATTTCCTATGTGTTGGACATACTTGGAGTAGCCTCGTTGGCCACTGGAGGTCACCATTTCCCTAGAGAAACATTAGAAAATCCATCCACAAAACTCCCTTTGGAAGAGACCTGTTAACAAACACTACTTGGAGAATAAAATCTCATATTTTGTTTACACAAAAAACAGCCACAGTGATAGCAATACATATGAAGTAAAAATGACAGATCAGCAGAATTGTTTCTAAACTTATAGTTTCTCACAAAGATTTAGAGCAACTCTAAGAAATTGCATTTTTATACTGATGACATTCACTTGAAATGTAAGTTACAGAAAAGTCCATGGTTCAAATGAGTAGTGAACAAACAGCTGCCTATGCTCAGGAAGACACAAGCAGGCACTCTCCTATTGTCCATTTCATCTTCCTCTAAACTGAACACTATTGAATATAGGTTATTAGATTGGCTAGATCACTGGTCACAGAGACAGCACAACAAATTCCTGTGTTTCTAAAAAGGCATTACGGGATCAAGTGTCACCACTGCCATGGAGCTGCTCTGCTATAGCAGGGCTGTCAAGGGCTCCCTGCATGGCTGCAGGACCAGTGATATCACATTCCTGCGGGCACACCCACTGCTAGTGACGGGGAAAATAAATACCGATCCGTTTCTGTTAGCAGTTGAAATTGATGTTCATTGACAATTATCTACTGAAATTGAATCTGCCAAGCCTAGTTACACTTGTAACAGATAAGAGCCCACGAAGATATGCCTGCCTCCTCTCAGTGGTGTCAGTGTTCACTGTGGCTGAAGGCATTTTGGGCCTTGGGTCAAAAAGTAACTGAAGACTGAGGACAGCCACATTTGGAGCTCGAGCAGATACAAGAGAGCTGGGAATAAAATGAAGTAGCATGTCCTTATGCCTCTAGAGCAGTGGTTCCCAACCTGGGGGCCACAGAAGTATTGCGGAAAGTCCACAGAGAGTGCCGGGAGCTGGACCCATTTTAAATCTCCTGGTCTGTGCAGTCCAAGCATGTGGGCTGCGTAGGGTGGAAGAAACCAGCTGCAGACCACTCTGCAGCTGCTCCTGGTAAGTGTGGGAAGGGGGGGAGAATAGGGTTGTGGGACTGGCAAGGGTCGGGGGTGGGGCACAGAGGGCTGTTTGGCCACAGTGGCAGCTCCACTCCCCTGCAAGAGGTGGGGGCCATGGTGGCGCTCACCAGCCAGTCACTGATGCCCACAGCGGCTCGGCTCTGTTCCACTCCCCTGAAGGGGCTGCCCCTGCTCACCTGCAGGGGGAGGGGGCCATGGCTGTGGCAGCAGCTCATCTCTCCCCAGGAGGGGCAGGAGGAGGGGGCCGTGGCAGCGGCTCGGCTCACCTGCCAGTCCCAGCAGTGTAGTCCAGATTTTGCATCACTGCATCCCAGAAGTAGCCAGGGGGCCCATGAAGATTTTTTAGGTTAAAAAGGGGTCCCCTGCCATGAAAAAGTTGGGAACCACTGTTCTAGAGATCATGTTTTCCAAACACTCTGGGGATCTATGTAAGAGCTTATTAACTCACCTTTACTACAGGTTTTGAATTTACTTGACAACCATGTTCTACAAGTCACCAGAAAACAAATTCAGTACAAATGGATAGTACAAATAAAGATCATAAACGCTATCATTCTTTTAAAAACAATAATTAAATGAAAAATAGCTACACTACTTTTGACAAGTCAACTCAATTAAGGACGTAGATTTGTTCTACTTCATACCCTACCATAAAATTCCTTCTTTAGGGTCTTCACATCTGGATCCAATTCAGCATACACTACTTACAATTACAAATTCTTTTTTTTTTTTTTTTTTTTTAAAATAACTTTTTTACAAGGATTGATGTTAGTTAAAATTTAGCCATCTGCTTAGCAGAGATTTACTGTTTTACTGTTTATTAAGCCAAGGACATGAAGATTAAATGATGTATGCTACTTAATGTCAGTAAGACAAGCAGCTGGTGTGATGACTCAATTCACTAATACAATATTATACGGTAATGATTCTAGCACTTGAAGCCCTCAAAAGTGACATCTAAATCTGAAGATTCTGAATCTTATGACACAGGGGCCTGGGTCTACATTGCTGTGCTGGGTCGACAAGAGATATGCATTCTATAGTACATAGCTTGCATATTTCCCATCAACTTACTTGTCCTCCCTTACTGCAGCATTTTCACTAGGCTATGCTCCCCGTTTGGAGCAGCATTACTCCCTTCTGTGAGGTGGAGTTACTGTGTGGAACAGAAAGCACTTCAGTGATCAACTGAGCATGTTTCCACAGGCCACTCAACTGATCCCACTGCATCAATCCATGGAGACTGTCAGAGCAATTTTATAGATAAGCCCAAGATTACATATATTATTAGGCTTCTTCCAGAAATAAGGAAGGCAGATTTCCCTTCCCGGTACAGTGAGAGAGTCCATCACTTACGGCAGCTTCATTACAGCAAATGGTCAACGTCAGAAGTTCTGTGTTTTCCTGATAATGGTTCTCCAACAGTGAATATTGTTTTCTGCAGGTCCTTGAGTTAATAAGGACAGAGGCGGAAGGTAAATCCAAGGGGGAGGGGGGAATCTGCTCAGAAACAGAATGTAGGATTTGACAAAGAGAAATCTGGCTGAGACATGTGAAGGAGCTTCCTAGGCTTTTACCCAATTTTAGAAGCTGATCTGAACCTTTATCTTTTGAGGTTCTGAAATGCTCAGATGAGGATCCCTCCTCCCTCCGTCAGGTTTCTGACACTACATAAGGAGGTCTTAATTCAAAATGCTGGTTTAAACTATTTAAAACAGCAGTTTATTCAAACTAAAAGGCTCAGCTGAAGACTTCATTTTAAGATTATTTTAAAATCAGTTTTAAGACAATTGCAGTTTATTTTGTGATGAAAAATCCAGCAGCTACTTTTGGAATGAAACTTATTTATGTAATAAAACACAAGTCAGCTACTGACTTGTAATGAACTGCATAAAATAGCTATAAATTCAAGTGGAAAACAAACATTCTTCAGAGATTAATGTCAAAAAAACCAAAAAATAAACATCTTGTTTAGTTAGGTAATCAAAACTATTATAATAAATATGCAGCATTTAATAAGAGATCAACAAGGAACACACATTTCAGGTTTTATTTTTCCAAACTTAAGTTCAGAGCTCTTTCAAGGCTGACACAGGGTTCTCTAGTACTTGACCGTTTCAATTAAAAAATATTAATGGGGCACCCTTTCTCCTCCTACTGAATTTAATAGCACTTCTACACTCTTTCAGAGGATACTGTAACATACCATTGTACTCAACTGTATGATACCCCATAAACTGTTGCAGTAAAAAACTATGATTTTCATTGCCAATTACATTTTTCAGAACTTTGTCTGTATATTTGTACTACTGCTTTGAAAAAGCTGCAGACATCTTAATGCAGTATTTACAGTGAGAACTAAACCTACAATAAAAAGAGACGATTCTGAGATCCATATGTAAACTAAGAGACTGCTTACACTATAATATTTGGGAATTGTGTTGCATGAAAAATCTGTAATTATCCTAACACACACAACAACATTTGTAGTCTATGATTTCGTGTACACTCGTCTGTATTTTAAAAGAATCACTGTGCCATAGCTGGGGCCAAAATCTGACTCATTTAATTTTTTATAACCCAGTTCCTGATCTTTAGACTCTGAATTCCTTTTAATTTCTTTTACATCTACCAAAGAAGGACAAACACTCTGTCATGAGTGTGTCCACCCACGCATCACTGGTTTGACTGTAACAATTGAATATACTGCTAGAGCTTAGCAGATTAACTGAGAATGTTTATAAATACTACAAGAGCCTAAGAGCCCCCAGGCTTTGAGCAGCACCCCACTGGGCTGAACAAGAACAAAAAATAGTCCCTGCCTCAAAGAGCTTACAACCTACTGGTAAGCATAAAACAGGAGACAACAGAATGGATACAAACAAATAAAGGAGTTCAAGGAAACAGTGAAGACAGCATTGGTCAGCATTATATAGCCAGTGGTCTCAGGACAACAGCAGCCTAGTTGATGTCAAGTTTTTTGTAGACACCACAGAAAAGCTAAGTTTTGAAGAGGGTTTGGAAGAAAGAGAATATGGAGGTTACTCACCTTCGTGCAGTAGCCGAAGTTCTTTGAGATGTGTGCTCCCAACATGCTCCACTTTAGATGTTTGTGTCCTCTGGTACTCCAGATCGGAGATTTTTCCCTAGCAGTGGCTCAGGCAGTGGGCAGCTGGGGCGGCGTTCCTCTTCCCGCCTTGATGACATCAGCCACTGACAGTGCCCGCTAACGTCTCTCGCCAGTCCCCTTCTACCCCAGAGGCACCCTGAAACGAGAAAAAAAGAGCCCCCAAAGTAGAGGGGAGGCAGGAGGGTAGTGGAGCATGTTGGGAGCATGCATCTCGAAGAACTTTGGCTACTGCATGAAGGTGAGTAACCTCCATTTCTTCTTCAAGCAGTGCTCCCGACTGCTCCACTTTAGGTGATTTCGTAGCAGTCATTGGTTTATGGCGGTGGACACTTCGGAGCTGTTGTGTCAATTGTATGGAGTACTGCTTGGCCAAGAGCAGTATCCAAAGCTGTAATCTGCTCCAGCACATAGTGTTTAGCAAAAGTGTCATTAGAAGCCCATGTGGCTGATTGACAGATAACATGGAGCGGAACTTTATTAAGGAACGCAACGGATGATGCCATAGATCTAGTGGAATGTGAATGAATACTGTCAGGCGGGGTTGTTTGACGTATTGAATATGCTGTGCGAATGCATGATGCAATCCAGTTAGATATTCTTTGTTTAGAGATTGGTTGTCCTTGAGAGCATTCAGTAGTGGATACGAACAAGCATGTGGATTTTCTAAAGTCTTTGGTTCTTTCCAGGTAGTATGCAATGGCACGCCTGATGTCGAGAGTATGAAGAGTGCCTTCTTGCGGTGTGGAATGTGGTTTCGGATAGAAAACAGGTAAGTGGATTACTTGGTTGATATGCAAGGATGTTGTTGATGTTTTAAGTAGGAATTTCAGATGTAGACGTAGAGAAACTTTGTCCTTGTAAAATATTGTGTAAGGCGGGTGAGCCATTAGCGCTGCTAACTCACTGATTCTCCTAGCCGACGTGATTGCTACTAGGAATGCGACTTTCATAGATAAATGAAGCAGTGAGGCAGTGGCTAATGGTTCGAACTGTGGCCTCATTAGTGATTTCAGTACTAGGGCAAGGTCCCAAGGTGTTGCCGGTGGCTGGACCTGTGGAAATAGATTGTGTAACCGCTGCATGAACCTCTTGGTGATTCCATGAGCGAATGCTGATGCACCATCCACGTGGTCATGGAACGTCAAGATAGCCACCAGGTGTACCCTGATTGTGTTAATCGCAAGGTTTTTGCCTTGCAGGTGCAGTAGGTAATCGAGGATTGCCGGGATGGGAGCTTCCGCCAGCCTCAGGGTTTGCTGATCACACCAGGAGGAGAATTTGGCCCATTTCTGCAGGTAAGTGGCCCTTGTAGCTGGTCTTCTGCTGTTCAGAAGGATATAGCGGACTTGGTCAGAGCACTGAAGCTCCGTATCCTTGAACCATTGAGGTTGCATGCCGTTAGATGGAGCCTGTCTATAGAAGTGTGAATGCGGTTCCTGTGGTCCTGGGACAAGAGGTCTTGAACCAAGGGTAAGGGGATTGGAGGTGTCTTGGACATTGCTATGAGAAGCGAGTACCACGGTTGATGTGGCCAGGATTGGGCTATCATAATTACTGCAGCTTTGTCTTGCTGTATTTTGTGTAGAGTGCGGGGAATCATTGGAAGAGGGGGGAAGGCATACAGAAGTATGCCTCCCAAATGTATAAGGAATGCATCTCTGCTGGACCCTGGGCCAATTCCCGCTCTGGAGCAGTAACTCCTGCACTTTTTGTTGGCTACCATGGCAAAGAGATCCGTGGTTCGAAGGCCCCATTTGGCGAAGATGGCCTGGATGATGTCCTCTCGAATTTCCCACTCGTGGTGGTCTGGGAACAAACGGATCAATGAGTCTGCTAGTACGTTCTCCTTGCCTGGGAGATACTCCGCTAGAAGGGAGATTGCCTGATCGATGCACCAGTCCCAAAGGGACACTGCCTCCAGGCATAGAGAATGAGACCTGGTGCCGCCCTGTCAGTTGATGTAAAACATGCAGGACCTGTTGTCTGTGCGGATTGTCACCACCTTGCCTGCTATCAGTGGAAGGAAGTGGTAACAGGCTTTTCGGACTGCCCTCAGCTCTAATAGGCTGATGTGTAACGTCGTTTCCACTGAGGACCACCTGCCTTGGGTGATCTGATCCGGCAATGTGCTCCCCATCCTAGAAGTGATGCGTCTGTTGTGACGACGGTTTGCGGTTGAGATGGGGCAAATGGGATGCCTTGTGATAGACTCGTCTGTTGGGTCCACCAAGACAGTGAGTCCTTGATGAGATGGGGCACAGGTAAGAAAGTTCTGGTCGGATGTCTCAGCCATTTGAAGTGCGCAAGGAACCACAGTTGTAATGGACGCATTCGCAACCTCGCATTGTTGACTAGGTAGGTGGCTGCAGCCAAGTGTCCTAACATTCTCATTACCGTGTGGGCTGATACAACTGGTGAACTTCGGATATTGAACGCTATTTGTTGTAGATTGTATATTCTGTCGGTAAAAATGCTGTTTTCAGTGCTGTGTCAATGCTTGCTCCAATGAAGTGAATGTGTTGTGTTGGAGACAGAGTCAATTTGTCATAATTTATTCTGAGGCCTAACGTCAAGAAGAGTTTGCTTGTGATTTGTACCACCTGGGCTGCTTGTCGTTGTGTGGAGGCTTTCATTAAGAAATCGTCCAGATAAGGGAATATCTGTATGTGTCTCCTGCGCAGGAATGCTATTACTGGAGCCATCAGTTTGGAAAAAACCCTGGGCACCGTGCAGAGTCCGAACGGAAGCATCGTGTATTGATAGTGATTCTGAAGGAATTGGAATCGAAGGAACCTTCTGTGTGGCTGACGAATAGAAACATGGAAATATGCCTCCTTTAGGTCGAGGGAAGCTAACCAGTTGAATTGTTGGAGGGCAGGAAGAATGTTGTTTAACATCACCATCTTGAACTTTTTTACTTGAACATGTTTGTTGAGCTTTCTGAGATCAAGTATGGGTCTCCAACCCCCCGTCTTTTTCTCTGTGAAGAAATAGGGGGAGTAGAATCCCTTCCCCCTCTGCTCTACTGGAACCTCTTCAATGGCACCAATATGTAACAGATGTTGGATCTCTGTCGTGAGGTATTGTACATAAGCAGGGTCCCTGAAAAGGGACGGGAAAGGGAGTTGGGTTTTGGGTCTGGAGATAAACGGGATGGAATATCCGTACCGAACGATCTCTAGGACCCATTTGTCTGATGTTGTTTGCCTCCAGTGCTGGAGGAAAGGTTGGAGTCTGTCCTTGAATACTAGGTTGTAAGATGGTACTTATGCATGGTGGAGGTCCTGCAGACTGGTTGTTCCCTCAACCTGACCATCAAAACTGGTGCTTCAGATTGGTAGGCTGTGGTAGTTGCTGAGGTTGGGTTCCTTGCCTACCCCTGTGTGACTGTCTAGCTCTGTTCCTGTACGAGTCGCCTCAGCAATTAGGTTGACTGTGTGTGTGCCTATAATTGGCTGGTTGGTTCTTGTGAAATCTGCGCCTATACTGTGGGGTATAGATCCCCAATGTTCTTAAGGTTGCTCTGGAGTCTTTCATCCCATGCATAACTTGATCTGTTGTTTTTTCAGACAGATGATCCTTATCAAAGGGGAGATCCTCAATGGTTTTTTGCATCTGCTTAGGGAGCTCAGCTGCCTGGAGCCAGGAAGAGTGTCACATTACCACCGCTGTTCCCAGGGTCCTTGCGGCGACGTCTGCAGCATCCAGCACAGCTTGGAGGGCTGTCCGGGCTGCAAGCAACCCCTCCGCCACTAATGCATGGACTCGCTCTTGTTTGTCCTGTGTAATGAATTTAAGGTAGTCATTAAGCTTATTATAGATATCATGGTCATAACTGGCAAGCAGAGCTGTGTAATTTGCGATTCTGAGCTGCAATGCTGCCAAGGTGTATACTTTCTTCCCTAATGTGTTTAGTTTCTTATCCTCCCTATTAATAAATAAGGACTTAACATTTGGTTGTCTGTTTCTGTGGTTTGCGGCGTCTACCACTAGGGAATTTGGCTGGGGGTGAGTGAAGAGGAACTTATTCCCTTTGGGCGTGATGAAGTATTTTTTATCTGCTCTTTTATTAGAAGGGAGTGCTGACACCAGAGTTTGCCAAATTTCATTTGCAGGCTCCATAATCCCTATGTCCATAGGGAGAGCCACCGTGTGAGACTCGTTCGACTGCAGGATTTTGTATAATTTATGATGTGGCGGCTGAGTGTCCTGTAGCGAGATGTCCATAGCCTCAGCTGCCGTTTTGAACAGCTCTCTGAGCTGTCTATTATCATCATGTTTCCCCTGTGGGGTAATATCTGTTGGAGTACTGTCCACACCTGTGGTTACCGTGGTTGGTACAGATGTTGTAATTGTTGGGGGCTGAAGCTGAGTTTGTGAAGGTGCTGAAGAGGCGCCATTGGGTGGCAGTGTCAAAGTATATGGCTGCCATGATGGGTAGTTTACACCATGCTGAGGATAGAGCACCCAAGGAGAATATGGCCAAGGCATAATAAATTGGGCATTGCTGGTTATGGGCTGAGGCAACTGCTGAAGGGGTGTTTGGCTTGACGCAGGACTAGATGAGCCCGACGAACCTGCAGCCATCGATGGGGAAGAAGGTGGATTTGAGTCTGAAGAATCGGTCTGAAACAGAGGTGACCTTGGAAAGGAGTGGACTGTCAAGTCATCTATGAGCTCCATATGCTTTGTTCTGTTCTTGTGTTTAGTAGGTAGTGAGGTAGGGGAGGCATCCCGGATCAAATTAAGCGAAGGAGTAAGAGGTGCTGCCAGTGGTGTCGAAAGCTGCACTGGCATGGGGCAGACCGGGGTGGGGGGGGTGTCTGTGAAGGGCCAAGCAGCACCGGATTAACTGCTCCGGTTGGAGCTGGCAATGGTGCGGAGAACGGTACTGCTACCAAGCCAAGGAGCGTCAGCGCTGACATAAATGACAGCGCAAACGTCGGTGCAGTGCCTGGTGCCAAGACAGGCGGCGGCGCTTGTTCTTTTGATGGTGCCGGCTGCTACGCACGGCTCTTATGCTTCTTGCACCTGGCAGGGTTATCAGAAACCTGCAAGGGGCTGCGGCGAACAGTTTTGCCGTGCCTCTCAGTCCCTTTAGGTCTTTTCTTAGGGACAAGAGAGGATGCAGCGGACCCGTGCTTGTGCACTCCCTCAACTATGTGAGGAGAGGCACCGGGGTCTGACGCTGGCCGGAGTGCTCCTTCTAACAAGAGCAGCTTGAGCTTATGCTCCTGCTCTTTCCGAGTCCGTGAAGTCATATTCCTACATTGTTGACATTTTTGGGAGGAATGTCCTTCTCCCAAACACTTGATGCAGGAATCGTGTCCGTCTGAGGCAAACATCGCCTCATGACAGGACCCACAGGGCTTAAAGCCGGGCGGGTTCAGCATTGCGCTAAGCTGCTTGTCAATTTCACTTTTTTTTTTTTTTAAACTTCTTTCTGATATGGTTGTTGTTCGTCTTCTTTCTTTTTCCTCTGTCCTTTTCTTTTCTGTTTTACAGGTAGGATTGGTTGTTATGGAGAGCCACCTCACACTCTGCCTGGAGTCCAGGGCAGTAGAAAGGGACTGGCGAGAGATGTTAGCAGGCACTGTCAGTGGCTGACATCATCAAGGTGGGAAGAGGAATGCCACCGCAGCTGCCTGCCGCCTGAGCCACTGCTAGGGAAAAATCTCCAATCTGGCGTGTCAGAGGACACAAACACCTAAAGTGGAGCAGTCAGGAGCACTGCTCGAAGAAGAATTGTTGCTTTTGGGGATATTTATTGGGTGCTCCACCCAAGTGTAGGGTTAGCAGATGCCCGGCAAAAGGAGGATATGTCCTCCTCTTTGCCCTGTTGTCCTCTGTCCTCCAGGCATTTCAAAAAAAGCCGGTTTTGTCTGGCTTTTTGCTGGACACCTGGGCAGCAGTCTAAAAATACACGTAGGCATCAGCATGCTCCTCTGAAGGCTTTCCCCTGCTTGCTCAGGGGGCTGCAGTGGCTGGGAGCAAGCCTGACCCCCCCCCCCCTTCACAGCACCTGGCCTGGGGAAGTCCTGTCCCTCCCAGCCGGAGAGGTCCATGCACAGTGTGTCCCATTGTGCTGGGGCCGGTGCCATTTAGCCTCCAACCCCAGGCAGGCTCCCTGGCTGTGAGTTCCCGCTGTTGGTCATTTCCTTCCCCTGCCCCTACCCCTAACGGTGAGCTGCCTGTGTGATGAGGTTGTTTGGCTAGCTGCCCTGGCTTCCTTGCTGTCTGTGTGGTAAGTACTGTATACCTGTGACCTGTCTGACTCCTGAGAGCTAATGAGGTACCCAAGCTGCAGCCACATACATCCTGAAATTGCACTTCAAACGTGTCTTGGGCTATGGCAAAAGAACCAAGGAGTCCAGTGGCACTTGTACACTAACAAATTTATTTATCACACGCGCTTTTGTGGGAGAAAATCCCACTTCGTCAGATGCTTTGAAGATGGGGAACTTACAGAATGGGAGGAAAATAAATGCAAGGGAGTGTAAGACATGGCCAGGGTCACTCCTGGGTTTGAGCCCTGTATTGGACACTTTAATTTTTGGCCTATTGCTCCCTACAAAAGGGCTGAACTGCAGGGAAAATACAGAGCAAACACTAATAAAATAAAGGAAAATAAAGTATACCATGAATAAAATTACTAACAGGGACCAGTTAAGTAAGACAAACAAAGGGGCACATTTGCACTGGCTAGAAACAATTTAGGACAATTTTTTTAAAACTGTAAAATGGGCTGCTGTGGAAAATGAAAAATGAGAGGCAAGTTAACTGCCTTTTTTATTTATTGTTTTTTAAAGGTGCTTAACAAGCTAATATTTGCAAATTTAGTTTTTAACTTTTTTTAGTTTCATGAACATTAATGAAAGGGTCATGAAAAGCTTTCATTTACTGAAAAAATCCAGTTTTCAGTAAAAGAAAAAACATTGGTAATTTTTATTTTAAAATAATTTAAAAAACACATGACTTAGCACAGTTTCAACACTGCATTCATTAATCATTACCACATTATGTCATGGAAAATGAGTAATGACAGTTATATTAATACATTTTCTCCATGTGTCCTCCGATGTCCTCCTTTTCGTACTTCCCTGTCCTCCTTTCCACCCTTCGGTATCTGGTAACCCTACCCAAGAGTGAGATGCAGCAGAGGAGACAGGACACAGGTGGCTGTTTGAAAATTTAACATGTGGGATGACAAAGGTGAGAGTCAACAAGCCATGAAGAAAGATGAAAGAGAGGACAAGTAATTTAGGCTTATATCAATGGAGGGATCAAAGAGAGGGGAGACATGGTCAAAGAGACGAGGTAGGAAAATGATTTTTGCAGCAGCTTTCTGAACGAATATAAGATGACATTCAAAGATCACGAAGAATAAAAGTTAAACTCTTTCAGAGGACAATACGCTCACTGGAATGTGAAAGTAAAAGTCTACTTTGAGAAGTAGGTGGCAGTGTTGCAAACTTTAATTTGAGGAACTGAGGAATCAGCAGCCACAAAATGCATTTCAACTAGTTCCATCAACTCTCTTAGGAATTTGGAGAGATGTCATTCTACTTGGTGAGCTAACTTAAGACTGAAACAAGCTTGTTTCCTGAAAGTAGCAATCTTTCCTGACATTGTGCCCCATGTGTCTTTCCTGATCTCCCTCGTTATGCATCTCTGTATTTGCTGTCACACAGTAAAAAAAAAAAAAAAAAGTACTTTATTAAACACAACATTTCTGCAGGTTTGCTGCCCAACAACTCCACAAAACCCTGTTGGAGTTTCCTGACTTCATCCGTAACCAGCTTTATTGCACTACTTTGTTTCACCTATGTGTTTTCCTGACTGCTGTGGTAATTCTTCCTTTTCATTCTGTTTCTCTGTAACATCTAGGAAGTAAGCTCCTCACACATGGCAGAGAAGACTTGAATTACAACTTCACAGCAACGACTTTTACAGATAGTTATACTCAGGCAGATCACGCCTACGTGCTCCTTCTCTCCTGTCAGTCTTTCCTGTCCTCCAGCCCTCTGCCCTCAGGATACAAACATTTAACAATACATTGTTTTGTTAACATCTTCCAAAAAGACTTCCCAACACTTGGCAGGGGTGGTTAAAGATGGCACTTGGCCCTGCCAAGAATGAAGGGGATTGACTAAATGACCTCTTACAGTCCCTTCTAGTTTCTATGATTTTTTTCAGGTGAAGAGTTAGTTAATTCTTCATCCATTCAAATACTCTTCATACTACTCTTATTTAAAAAAGCATTTAACCAGAACGCCTTTGTATGTACTTTCCAAACACACATTATATTCCTTCTCATTTGTATCTTGTTACCAAAAGATCTTGCTATAGTTTCCCCCCTTCTTATCCAATTGCATTGTTTACTTTGGGCCAGATATTCAAAAGGTATTTCATCTCAGATAGGTGCATAGTGAGATTCTCAAAATGCACCTAAGCAGATCAGGTGTCTAACTCCCACTGAAATCAATGGCCTTTTGTTGAAAGTCCATATGCTGTTCTCCTTTCAAGTGGCCATTCCTAACAATTCTTTATACGTCTAGAAGCAATCTTTCAAGATTACCTGGAATTGTTCTTGGTGTACTCTGATTTTCCAAGACTAAACTTTCCACTTGCTTCGAGTTTCATTCCCACATTAATTTGCTTCTCACTGCACCAATCACTTCTTAGCTTAAACTTATTGACAGTCTCCACATCTTCCATTATGAAGCTCTATTATGTTTACTTCTCAACCACATGTTAAAATATCAACCAACACAGATCACCACAAACATAGGCCAATTTCAGACTTAGCTGTGACAAAACTCCAGGGTTTGTTAATAAAATATTCCTATACTGGTTGCCATTACAACCCCCACCCACCAGAATACATTTTGTAGGTAATTAATTTTGTCACACACATATTGGTCTTTATATGGATCTTCATTCTTGGTCCACCTCCATTCGTACATCTACACGGCTAAAAGCAGTGACATCAACCATAACTTTGTATTATAGCTTTTATTAATAGGTAGTGCAAGAAACATGAAGACTAGAAATACAAATGGACTTCCCATTATATAAAGGGTTCTTAATCTTTTTTGGCCAGAACCCAGATTAAGTTTGGGAGTCAGCTTTGCAACCCATGGTTCAGTTTTGAATTAATAATGCACTTCCTTTCTCAGTTTATTAAAGAGGATGACAGCAACCCACCCTAAACAGTATAGTGACCCATTTTTGGGTCTCAACCCATAGGTTAAAAAGCTCTGCCTTATATACACCAGGAAACATTTGGAAAACATACCGAAGTAATCAGGAAATCTGTCTTATTAGGTTTCAGAATGTTACTGCCTAATGGCATACAAAGCAATATCCCAATGCTGAAGTTATCCATAAAGTAGACCTGTATTGTACAAAGTATAACTCATCTAAAAATTTACCAAAATTAAGAGGTACCAAGCACCCCTTTTTCCAATTAAGTTACTTGGGGAGGCTCAATGCCTTTCAAAAAATCAGGTCACAAATATAAACTGAAAAGTGTCCTAACTTCTACTGTTTATACCTTAGGGTATGTCTACACTGACAACTTCATGGGGATCAATCCTGGAATGCATTAATGCATGCATTAATACACCTCCCTGGAAGAAGTAAGGCTGCATCAACTAGAGCAGTGGTTCCCAACATTTTCTTTGCCGTTGCACACCTTGCTAACTTTAATTAATTTGAGGCACACCACCATATATTTGATTATATATTTAATATATATAATTAATATATTTAATTAATTTGAGGCACAGCACCATATTTGAGCTTGCAAACAGGAGACAGCAAACAGGGGAGTTTGTGAGGGAGTTTGAAGAGGAGTTTGGTGAGGCCAAGATGGTGAAGAGGAGCCGCACTGCTGGTGCCAGCGCCCCTGCTGTTTCCTTTGCCACTGTTTGTAGCCAGACAGAGAGTGTCTGATGATGGATATCTCCACCCAGATCCTGGTGTGGATTTGCAAGGCCTGTGGCCTTCCTTTTCCCGCCACGGATGATCAGGCTAGGGAGATGAGCCTATGTGATAAGTGCCTTCTGGTGGCATCTCTCCGGAAGCAGGTAGGAGAGTTACAGGAGGAGGTGTCACGACTCAGGGGTATCTATGCCCTGGCAAAGTTCCTTGACAGTGTCCACGATGAGACCTGCAAGGAGGAGGTCCCTATCCCGGTGCCAAGGGCTACTGCCACAGCTCTGGAAACGGATGGGATGCCTATGGCAGAGGGAGGACACTGGCAGCTGGTCACCTCTGGCAGCAGACAGTGCTCCACACCTGCTCACATCCCACCATCCATTGTGGTGAGGAACCGTTATACAGTGCTGGACACGATGAAGGAGGTAGAGGAGAGACCATCCACCCCAGAGGCTGGGGAGATCACAGCCACCTCACCTAAGAGGAAACGTAGGGTTGTGGTGATTATGGACTCCCTCCTGAGAGGAACGGAGGCACCCATCTGTCGCCCTGACAAGGCCTCTAGGGAGATATGCTGCCTGTCAGGTGCCCGTATCAGAGACGTTACGGAGGGACTGTCAAAAATCATCCGCCCCTCAGACTACTACCCCATGCGGGTACCAATGATACTGCGAGAGGTGATCCTCAGCAGATCAAAAGGTGACTTCAGGGCTCTGGGAGGGAGGGTGAAGGAGTTTGGAGCACAGGTGGTGTTCTCCTCGATCCTTCCAGTCAAGGCTAGGGGCCTGAGGAGAGACAGATGCATCCTAGAGGTGAATGCCTGGCTGAGAAGATGGTGTGGTCAGGAGGGATTCGGCTTCCTTGACCATGGAGTTCTGTTTCAGGACAGAGGATTGATAGGCAGAGATGGCCTTCACCTGTCCAGAAAGGGGAAGAGTGTATTTGGGCACAGACTGGCTGACCTAGTGAGGAGGGCTTTAAACTAGGTTTAACGGGGGGAAGGAGACCAAAGCCCACAAGTAAGTGGCAATGTGGGAGATCTGGGGGAAGGTAGTTGGAACATGGGGGGGGGGAATCAAATAATTGTCTTAAATGTTCCACTGAAGCGCCAACACATGAGGAGAGTGGGGGAGGAGGACTCCAAGAAAAAATGCAAGGAGGTATATGTAATAGAATTGAAAACCAAACTGACAAAGTAGGGCAAGTGACTGGGTATCTTTGGTGCCTATACACTAATGAAAGGAGCCTGGGAAATAAACAGGAAGAATTGGAAGTACTAGTGCAGACAAGGAACTATGATATCATAGGAATAACGGAGATGTGGTGGGATAGTCTGCACGACTGGAGCTCTGCCATGGATGGGTATAAACTGTTCAGGAAAGACAGGCAGGGAAGAAGTGGGGGAGGAGTAGCACTATATGTAAAAGAGCTCTATGACTGCTCAGACCTCCATTATGGAAGTGGAAGCGTGCCTGTAGAAAGTCCGTGGGTTACATTGAGAGGGGAAAGCAACAAGGGGGATGTTGTGGTGGGGGTCTGCTATAGACCACCAGACCAGAAGCAGGAGGTGGATGAGGTGTTCTATGAACAACTAGTGGAAGCTTGTAGATCACATTCCCTGGTGCTCATGGGGGACTTCAATTACCCTGACATCTGCTGGGAGGCCAATACAGCAGTGCATGGGCAATCCAAGAGTGTGTTGGGGACAACTTTCTAGCACAAATGCTGGAGGAACCAACTAGGGGCCTTGCACCTCTCGACCTGCTGCTCACAAACAGGGAAGAATTAATCAGGGAGGTAGAGGTAAATGGCAAGCTAGGCAGTAGTGACCATGACATGGTTGAGTTCAAGATGCTCATTAAAGGAAGGAAGGAAAGAAGCAAAACAAAAACCCTGGACTTCAAAAGAGCAGATTTTGGGTCCCTCAGGGAAGGATCCCTTGGGAAGCTAATCTGAAGGGGAAAGGAGCCCAAGAAAGCTGGTTATATTTTAAAGAAACCCTGCTAAGGACACACGAAGTTGCCATTCCAATTAGGAGAAAGAATAAACATGTGAGGCAGCCAGAATGGCTTAGCAGAGAACTCTGCTCTGAGCTTAAACATAAAAAGGAAGCTTATAGGAAGTGGAAGCTTGGTCAGATGACCAAGGAGGCATATAAAGATATTGCTAGGGACTGCAGGGATAAAATCAGAAAGGCCAAAGGACAAATGGAGCTGTGGCTAACGAGGGATGTAAAGGATAACAAGAAGGGGTTCTACAAGTATGTTAATAACAAGAAGAGGATCAGGGATGGTGTAGGTCCGTTGCTGAATGGGGCAGGCATCCTCGTGACAGAGGATGAAGAAAAAGCTGAAGTGCTCAATGCGTTTTTTGCTTCAGTTTTCACAGGCAGGGTCAGCTCCCAGCCCACTACCATGGGTATGGCAGATTGGAGAGAAGAGAGGCCCTTGGTGACAGAAGGTCAGGTTAGGGACTGCTTAAAGAAGCTAGATGTGCACAAGTCCATGGGGCCAGACGAACTGCATCCAAGGGTGCTGAAGGAATTGGCTGATGAGATAGCAGCACCGCTGGCCGTTATCTTTCAAAACTCATGGAGAACAGGGGAGGTGCCAGAGGATTGGTAAAAAGCAAATGTAGTGCCTATTTTCAAGAAAGGGAAAAAGGAGGATCCGGGGAATTATAGACCAGTCAGCCTCACCTCAATCCCTGGAAAAATTATGGAGCAGATTCTCAAAGAATCCATCCTCAAACACCTAGAAGAAAATAAAGTGATCAGGAACAGTCAGCATGGATTTACCAAGGGTAAACATGTCTGACCAATCTCATTTCCTTCTATGAGCGGATGACTGGTTTTCTGGATGCAGGAAGAACCGTTGATGTCATATACCTTGATTTTAGCAAGGCTTTTGATACAGTTTCCCACAGCATTCTCACTGGCAAATTAAGGAAGTATGGGTTGGATAGGTGGACTGTAAGGTGGATAGAAAACTGGCTAGATCAACGGTTTCAGCGTGTAGGAATCAATGGTTCCATGTCTAGCTGGCAGCCAGTCACGAGTGGTGTGCCCCAGGGGACGGTCCTGGGGCCAGTTCTGTTCAACATTTTCATCAATGATCTGGATGAGGGAATAGACTGCACTCTCAGTAAGTTTGCAGATGACACCAAGCTGGGGGGAACAGTAGACATGTTGGAGGGCAAGGACAGGATTCAGGGAGACCTAGATAAACTGGAACAGTGGGCCAATAGAAATCTTATGAGGTTCAATAAGGACAAGTGTAAAATCCTGCAAGTGGGATGGAAAAACCCCATGCACTGCTACAGGCCAGGGAACATTCAGCTAAGTAGCAGCAGTGCAGAAAAGGACCTGGGGGTCATGGTGGATGGGAAGCTACATACGAGTCAGCAGTGTGCTCTTGCTGCCAAAAAGGCCAATGGCATACTGGGCTGCATCAAAAGAAGTATTACCAGCAGATCAAGGGATGTGATCATTCCCCTCTATTCTGCACTGGTGAGGCCACATCTAGAATACTGTGTTCAGTTTTGGGCTCCCCACTACAAAAAGGACAGGGACATGCTAGAGAGAGTTCAGAGGAGGGCAATCAAAATGATTAAAGGGTTGGAGCACAAGCCCTATGAGGAAAGACTGAAAGCATTAGGCTTATTTAGTCTGCAGAAGAGAAGACTGAGGGGGGATTTGATAGCAACCTTCAACTACTTGAAGGGATGCTCTAAGGAAGATGGAGCTTGACTGTTCTCGGTGGTAACAGAGGACAGAACAAGGAGCAATGGTCTCAAGTTGCAGTTAGGGAGATCGAGGCTGGATGTTAGAAAAAACTTTTTTACTAGGAGAGTGGTGAAGCATTGGAATGAGCTGCCAAGGGAGGTGGTGGAGTCTCCATCTTTAGAGGTGTTTAAGGCCCGGCTGGACAAAACCATGACTGGGATGGTTTAGTGGGAGTGGTCCTGCCTCTGGCAGGGGGTTGGACTAGATGACCTATGAGGTCCCTTCCAACCCTAGGATTCTATGATTCTATATAGCTCCCAAATGAGCTCATGAATATTCATGAGCCAATCCAGAGCTCTGAGTAGCTTTTCAAAAAATCTTGTGGCACACCTGCTCAGGCTTGATGGCACACCTCTGTGCCATGGCACACTGTTTGTTAAACAATGGATTAGTGGCCATCTCCTATTGACACAGCACAGTGAAGACACAGGGCTTGCTTACACTAGTGTGGGGTCATAATTTGATCTTCAGCTGTTGAATTACAGAAGGTGAAGGTGAGTGATCACACCAAATTGCTTCCTTGGGCCTCATATCCCCACTGCTCACATTACTTCCTTAAATGCACTGCATTGTGTGTAGTAGGCACAGAGGCTTGGGGGGAGGCAGTTGTCCTCAACTCATCCCCCTTCCCCTCTTCTCTAAAGGAAGAACAGCAGGAAAAGTTTCCCTTGCTGTTTCTTGACTGCAGGCACAACAGACAGGCACAGTGCTCATGCAGAGAGGGAATTAACTGAAAACTTCCCAGGACTGCAAGCAGGATAGGGGTTACACTATCATAGCAAAGAGAACAGGAAAAAAACATTTAAGTTACCCTGTGGTTACACAAACCTGAATTCCTTAGTGCTATACGATCAAATAACAGCTCCATTTTTTCCCCAAATATACTGCTCTGACAGTGGAGAGACAGGCTGCCCGAAAGCTGAGGTAAGTAGCATCACACTGAACTTTGCTGTCAGTGTATGCTAGCCCACAGTGGCATGGCAATGCAATCAAGTCAACAAAAGATATGGAAGCTACAGTATATAGCTTGCATATCTCCTCTTGACAGCTGGCACTACTGTAGACCTGGTCTTGCTAACCCTGTAAAGATATTTAAAATATCTCCTTTTGCTGTCTTTGCATTATGATGTTGTTGGTGGGTTTTTTTGAGCACTTCACTCAGGCTGGAACCTGGTACCAGTTTCTACTAAATTCTACCTTCTGGTTGTGTAGGCTAAGGCTATTGTGTTTTAGAGGAAAATGACAGAGAATTGTTTAATGAAAAATCTCTTCCCCTTTCACAGCTTGCAATCCAGAAGATGATTCACTAATTAAAAAAAAAAATCTAGTAGGCTTTTATTTATTTACTTCCAAAGGTATGTATTTTGGCCTACAACACAATGACAGTGACATTAAAACAACTACGAGCAACATCATCTTCTAAATACAACACAGAATACAATAGGGGCCCAAAGTAAACATAATTTTCATGTAATTTTCTATCAAATGTTGTAAATAATTCATTATTTACATCTGATGAACTTAATTTATGTGATACAGCTTTGTTGAAAAGATGGGAAGTATTACATAATCACCTATTTCAGTTTGGAATGGACTTCCCAAATGATCACCAAAAAATATAAAGTGAAGAAGTCTCTTGTATAAATATAAAATAAATCCAACATAAATCTTCCCTTAAAGCTACAATATGGGAAGTTTGATATTGATATTCTATTAAGGAACATCCTAGTAATTAGCATGATAATGCTTGAAGGTACATGCTGTAAAATAGCATCACAGGCTTGATTAAGATAGCTATTAAGAACAACCTACATCTTTCACAAATTATTAATAGCCTTATCAGATCCTCAGTGTTGTATGAGCAGCTATATAAATGTCAGATATTTGGCTCTGTTTTAAATTTCTTCTCATAAGAACTTCAGTGAAGATGGTCTGAACAACTCATCTCAAAGTAGGAATTTAATCTTTCTGTTTTCCTTCTTCCTCTAAGAATTTCTCTCATGCTGCTACAGTCATTATGTCCTGTTTCTACAATATTTCGTGTGGAGTTCACAATATTAACCCCCCATCCCAAAAAACCCCACTATCTTTCATACTTGCATCTCTCATCATTAAATTAACTATAAAAAATATGCTTAACTAACTCAGGTAATGTTCCTGGCACATTAGCCATAAAGTAGTTGGTGTGGTAGACAGTACCTTTTAATGATCATTTCATGATGAGAGCAATGGGCACAATCAAGAAGTGACTGGTGTTGTTCTAGAGCAACCGACACAAACTAATCTTAACTTTTAAACACTACACACACCCTCTTGCAAATCCCACTGAAAGGAAAGTACATCTTTGACCTTGCCTACATTAGAAAGTTTTGTTGCCAGAAGTCGACTTTTGCTTACAAAACAAGTACTGTGTACACACTACAATGCCTATTTTATCAGCAAAATGTCATCACCAGTGCAAGAGGAACAGAGCCTTTTGTGTAACTGTTTTCAGGAGCGTCACTGCTCTGGGGAAGGACTCGGGGCACGGACGCAGGACACGCCCCCAGCCCCGATTCCACGCTTGGGCCTGGATCCCCGGCTGGGGACAGGGCAGAGAACAGCTGCCGCCGCCATGGGCAGCCCGGCTTAGGACAGGGCCGCAAGCGGCTGCTACCACTGTGCGTGGCTGCGCCCCAGCTCTCTGGGTGGAGACCAGAAGAGGCAGAGGCTGCGCCAGGACTCGGGGCACTGATGCTGGGATTCGGGGCACAAGCCCCATGTGCCAGGCACCAGCAACACCCCTGACTTATCGTGAAAGAATCATTGTGGATGCTGAAGCTGTATTTTGTCATGTTAGATAGCCTCCAGAAATGTCCCACAATGTAAGTCAGGACCACTCTGGTCTTCCAATTGTATTCTGCTGCTCTGCAGTCACCAGCTCCTCCCTCTTTTCAGTCTGATGAATTTTTGAATTGCCTTGGTTCCACTTCCTGTTTTATTTGGTGTGGAGAGATAGTGTGTCATGTTCCCAGGTAACTTTGGTGGCTCCATGCTGCAAACAGTCTTCTGCCTAGAGCACAACAGAACTGCTGGAGCTCATTAGCATTTGGGGAGTCTGCTGTGCAGTCCTACCTCCTCAGGAGCTGAAGGAGTGTTGCCCTATTCAGCTGGATTTCTCATGCTCTGGCAGAGAAAAGGCTCTGAGAGACATGGCGCAGTGCAGAGCCAAGGTGAAGGAGTTGCAGCCAAACTATCTTAAAGCTGGGAGTACAACCATTGCTCTGGCTCAGCACCAGCCACACACCACTTTTACAAAGACCTTGCAGCCATCCTTAGTAGGGACCCCCCATCCACTCCCAAGGCTCCTGTGGACACCTCTGCAGACCCAGTGCCACCATGTTCTGATACAAACCCTGATGAGATGGTGATGGATGAGGAAGTGAAACTGGAGGACACACCAGGATCAGGAGGCAGTTCAGAGGAGACTGGTGACAGTCAGGAGCTGTTTGTCACCCCAGAAACATGCAGCCAGTCTCAGCCCTTCAGCTGTGATGCACTGGATGCAGGAGAAGGGATCTCTGGTAAGTGATGGAGAAGTTGATGCTGCTTCATTATGGGATCCATGACGTCTTTGTTTATTAAAAAAAGTAGGGGCAACGATGGGTGAAAATGTACTTCTCAAACATACTCCCTGATTCTCTGCCTCAGATTCCACACGAGAGCAGCTGTATTTCTTCCCCACTAGAAGGGCACACTCCCACAGCAATTGGAAATCATGGGCCCAGTGACCAAAGTGACACACAGCCCAGAAGCACAGGGACCCAGTCTAGACCTGCTTGTGCACAACATGTGCTTTCTACTGTCCCTGCAAACCCTTAGGAGTGGGATCTCAGCTTCTATGGCCACTTCCTATAGAGTAGGGGGACACCAATTTAAATTTCTTCAAACCCGTTCTTTGCCACCCCAAGTAAGCCATGCCCTCCTGGGACCATGAACCTTGTCCCAGGACAGTGATCTTGGCACCCCATAGAGAACTCACCATTTCTAAGATGAGCAGGGAGCTGTACTTTGCTCAGAGAGATGGTGAGAATAAGGTGGTTTTCCCAGTCTTAAAAGGTATATTGTGCTGGGACTAACAATAATTCCTTTGTTTGTTATAAGTTGATCTTTCACAGAAATAACCTTCGGAGGCAGAGGCCCCTCACCTGCCAACCACCTTCAGCAGATAAGGAGGCATCCCCGCCAAAGCAAGGAGGACATGTTTCAAGAACTCCTCCAGTCCACAGCAGCATGCAAAAGAAAAAAAAAAAAAAAGAGCATGGAGAGAAGCAATGTCTGAGAAATGGAGGGAATACAGAGAGGAGTGCAAAGAAAATCAGAGAGTCTGGACCATAAGAAGCATCTCATTACTCTACCTGAAAAGCAGACTGAACTACTACAGACTATGGTAGCAGCCCAAACCTAAATAGTGCAGGCTCACTGCCCCCTGCAGCCTGAACAGCAGTCCTTTTTCCACTGCTCTCCAGATGCTCCCAGTAACCAATTGTTTGAAGTCAATGGCCCCACCTGCTTAAAGGTTACATCCACCTCTTCACACAGCTGTGGGAATGACAGCTGGATATATACCCCTTTGTAATACCCACCAATGCCCCATACACTGTCTCCCCTGAATGCTCAAGTTTCATTTTACCACAGTTTGTTGTTTCTTAATAAAAAATTCAGTCAAACCCATAATCACTGTTTATTTGTGTATGCACCACGTCCCCCAACAGTTGCAGCCCCCTGCACATGTTCATCAAAAAAGTGCTCCTTGAGTGCTTCCCTAATATGAATGGTTTGCTGCTGTGCCCCCCAATACTCCTAGTATCTGGCTGCTCATATGCATATGCAAGGACATCTGCCTCAGTGGTCCATCCAGGGGGAAACTTCTTGCCCTTTGCTTCACAGAGATTATCAAAGACACAGCAGGTGGTTATGACCATGGGAATACTGTCCTCATTTAAGTCAAGGTTGCCATAAAGACAGCACCAGCAGACTTTTAAATGGCCAAAAGGCATATTCCACAGTCATTTGGTACTTACTCAGCCTATTATTAAACTGCTCCTTGCTGGTATCCAGATAGCCTGTGTAAGGCTTCATGAGCCATGGCATCGGTGGGCAGGCTGGGTCTCCCAGGATCACTATGGGCATCTCCACATTCCCTATCTTCACTTTCTCATCTGGGGAAAAGGTCCCTGCTTCTAACATCCAATACAGCTCTATGCTCCTGAAGATACGAGTATCATGCACCTTTCTTGACCAACCAGCATTAATATCTGTGAAATAGCCCCAGAAATCCACAATCACCTGTAGTACCTTAGAGAAGCAGCCCTTTCTATTTATGCACTCAGTTAAGAGATGTCCTGGAACCAGAATTGGGATGTGTGTGACATATATTGCCCTGACATAGTTCAGGAATTCCATGGCTGCAAATCCATCCTCTGTGTCATGCACATTGCCCAGAGTCACAGTCTTTTGCACTAGAATGTGATTGATGGCCTTGGACACCTGCAATAGTGCAGCCCCAACAGTGGACCTGCCGACTCCAAACTAATTTGAGGCCAACCAGTAACAGTCTGGAGATGCCAGTTTCCATGCGGCAACGGCAACATGCTTCTCCAGCAGGATAGTAGCTCTCATTCGGGTGTCCTTGTGCCAAAGGGCAGCGGCCAGTTTTGCACACAGTTCCATAAAAGCGGCTTTGCACATTCAGAAGTTGCATAGTGACTGCTCATCATCTCAGAGCAGCATAATGGTGCTAATCTCCTGCTCCTAGAAGTGAATGTGCACTGTGTGCAGATGCTCCATGAATGAAAACAATGAAAAAAATGTGTTGTTTGTCTGAGGTCACTCAGGAGGTCCAGCTCACCAGATTTCTGTTCTGATTCGGAGCTAATGATGTATTGTGAGACCAGCCATGATGTGTTTTTGGAAATCAGGATTTGTGGACATGCAGGTAAGAACTGTTCAAAAATGGTGCAAGCTGCTATTAGCAACAGCAAATGACGGCAAGGAAACACTGCCCAATGGGACATTTCAAAATGCTCCCAAGGTGCTCTGCACTCCTTTCCTTCAGCCCACAATTGATAGCATTATTACATTACAGTTAGAACAGTATGATAGCACCCCACAATGCACTACTTTCACAGGTGATAAGACAGAATCGAGCGTGGATGCTCCTTTGTGATAAAAGGAATGCTGTATGAATGCATGCAAGCACTGCACTTATTGTCCTTTTGTTTTACCACTAAAACCTTTTTCGCCAAAAATCTGTAGTGTGGACATGACCTTAGTTATCACACTGTGGGAAAAAAAATGTCCTTAAGAGGAATGAGTAAGAAAACAAAATGTAAAACTTGAAAGTAACAAGCAAGCAAAACATAACTTCTCAATCATACCGCTTTCAAGTTCTTCCTTGGGTCATTTTGTCTTTTAAGGGCCTGATCCTACAAACATTAACTGCTGTATTAAAATCTACAGGGCAATACGGGTAAGTAAAGATTACTAACATATGCAAGACTTTATGATTGCAGTTATATTGTATAGTGTAAGAAAACTGCCTTATATATCTGTCAGATTCCATGTATATAAATGATGGTATACAGAGCATACGTTATTAACAGGTTCACTCTAGTATTGTTTTTTCTAGAGCAGAATACCAAGGTTCCATTTGTCCCAAAGTCTCCATTACATTTAGCATTGAAGACCAGTGTAAGATGTTCTGCCTCTCAGGAATCAGACTTTGCTCAGCAATATTAAATATAGGATTGAGACAAAAGTTAGAGGGGGATTAAGACCATTATGAAAAATAGGTTGCCATCTGTCCATGTTCGTGGCAGTTGGCACCTCCTCTATAGAAAACTGCTAGGTAGCAGTAGTTTTAAATTAAAAGCAGGACTCCACAAGAGCTCCACCAGCAGATCTCTGCTGAATCAACACCTGTTCTCAGTGCTCTGACCTCAACACCTCTTGACCAATCTTATTCATTTTGTTGGCTGCCCAAGATAAAGATTCTAACCTCTCCATTCCTAGGAAAGGTCAGGTTGGTATGGTCCTTGTATTGGACTAGACAGCACAAGCTCTGTACCATCTATCAATAGAAATCAGGGAATTCACCGTCTCCCAAGACTTTATTATGGTATTTTATGGTTATTTTCTAGCAAATATCACAGTGGCTTTTTTACTAAATATCTAGCCTCACATTTTTAAAGCAAAGCCATGAGAGCAGCCATACTTAGAGTTCAGTAACAAGTCAGTTTTGACCATGAAATTTATCTAGCTTCCAATATTTCTAAACAAGTGACAAGCCTATGCTGATGAAACAAAAAAATATTTTACATGAAAATTTTTAAAGGCTTGAAGCATTCTTTCATTTAAGAGCGACTGTATTTTTAAGAGTGTTCATTAGCAGCGTGTTTACTATGATAGGTTCATGCACTAAAGGAACATGCTTCTATTTAACATACTTAAGTAAAATAAATTAATTTTACCAGATCCCAGTCTATACTGCGGAAAAATGTGTGAGACTTGATATCAGAAAATCCTGTCTGTGGCTGGCAGCCAAGCCTTTCTTTGGGATCCTGTGGAAGACAAGAGAAAACACAATCAAGACTGTTTGTTTTTACTTTTTTTTTTTTTTTTAATTGTTCTATCAGTACCCTCTAGGTTTTCACTGACCCATACAGATTATGAGGATAGCAGTATATAAACTACTGGTAAAATAAATTAAGAGAATCTAGTTTTCTTAATTTCATGTGTTTGAAAATTCATTTTAGACTTTTTATTTTACAGTATTTCTCCTAATATCAAAAATGGAGCTTACTCACCTTTCATGCAGTAGCTGAAGTTCTTCGAGATGCGTGTTCTTGACATGCTCCACTGAAGGCCTTCGTGCGGCACTGCACTCCAGCTCGGAGATGTTTTGCTCAGCAGTGGCTCCATCAGCGGGGAGAAACAGAGACGGCAGTGATAGGCTGGAGTGCTTCCCGCCTTGGTGACGTCATCTGTTTGATCTCCCTGCTGCCCTCTCCAGTTCCCTTGTACCACGGAGACCTGATGTAGGCCGTTCCGAAGTAGAGGGGAAGAGCGTGGGTCGTGGAGCATGTCAAGAACATGCATCTCGAAGAACTTCGGATACTGCACGAAAGGTGAGTAACCTCCATTTCTTCATCGAGCAGCGTTCTTGACAGTTCCACTGAAGGTGAGTTTGTAGCAGTTGCTGTGCTTGGAGGTGGGTACTTCGAACCATAGGTCCCGTGCAGCATTTCGGACTGCTTGTCCTAACGCCATATCCATCGCCGAGAGGTGGTCCAAAGCATAATGCTTTGTGAAAGTGTCAGATGATGCCCAGGCAGCAGCTTGGCATATCTCGTGGAGAGGTACTCGGGTAAGGAAAGCGATGGAAGATGACACGGATCTGGTGGAATGTGATCGAATGTTGCGTGGAGGAACTAGCTGTGAGGTTGTGTATGCAGTCCGGATACATGTCGCAATCCAGCGAGAAATTCATTGCTTGGAAATGACTTGACCCTTTGAGCATTCAGCAATTGACACAAAAAGCCTAGGTGTTTTCCGGAATGTTTTGGTCCGCTCCAAGTAAAAGGCTAAGGCTCGACGAACATCGAGAGTATGTAGTATGCGGTCCTGTGGTGTGGCGTGGGATTTTGGGCAGAATGCTAGGAGGTGGATTGTTTGGTTAAGGTGAAAGGCAGAAGAGATTTTAGGGCCAAATTTGGGATGGAGTCGTAAAGAGACCTTATCCTTATAAAAGATAGTGTACGGTGGATGGGCCATAAGCGCCCCAATTTCCCCCACGCGACGGGCAGATGTGATTGCCACTAGGAATGCTACTTTGATTGATAAGTGTAGGAGAGTTGTAGAGGCAAGCGGCTCGAAGGGAGGCCTTGTCAGAGCTTTTAGGACTCTTGTGAGGTCCCATGGGGGTAGTTGGAGGACGCATATATGGAAAAAGGTTCTGTAAACCCTGTATAAAACGTTTAACCGTAGGGTGAGTGAAAACTGAAAATGTATGAACTGGCTCATGAAAGGCAGAGATTGCTGCAAGGTGAACCCTTATGGAATTTACTGATAGATTGCTCTGTTTCAGGTTGATGAGGTATTCGCGAATTCGAGGCACCGAAGCTGTAAAGGGATCCACAGAATGCTGCGCGCACCAAGAGGAAAAACGACGCCATTTGTGCAGGTAAGTAGTTCTGGTTGTGGGTTTCCTGCTGTTTAGCAGAATGTGTTGAATGTCCTGTGAGCACTGTAGTTCTGTGCCTGTGAACCATTTAGGTTCCAAGCTGCCAGATGGAGCCCGTCCAGATGAGTGTGGAGAAATGTTCTGTTGTTCTGTGACAACAGGTCCGGGAGGAGAGGTAGGGGAACGGGTGGTACTGTAGACATGGTTTGGAGGAGAGTAAACCACGTCTGATGAGGCCATGCTGGTGCTATAAGTAATACCCTTGCCTTGTCCTCCTGGATTTTCCGAAGGGTTCTGGGGATCACTGGGATCGGGGGAAATGCGTAAAGTAAGTTCTTTCCCCAACAGAGAAGGAAGGCATCACCGCTGGACCCGTGACCAATTCCTGCGCAAGAAAAGTAGTGTTTGCATTTTCGGTTGCTTTCGGAGGCGAAGAGGTCCATGGTGGAGAATCCCCAACAAAGGAAGATGCCGTGTAAGATGTCAGTGCGAATTTCCCATTCGTGTTGGGATGGAAAGGATCAGCTCAAGGAGTCCGCTAGTGTATTGTCCTTGCCAGGTAAGTATTCCGCGGAGAGGTAGATGTTGTGCTGTATGCACCAGTTCCAAAGGGTCATTGCTTCTAGGCAAAGAAGAGTGGACCTGGTACCGCCCTGGCGGTTGATGTAACACATACGCATCATGTTGTCTGTGCGGATTCTGATATGTTTGTTTGTGATGGTGGAAAGAAAAAACTGGCATGCACATAAGACTGCTCTGAGTTCGAGAATGTTTATTTGAAGGAGAGTTTCCGCGGGTGGCCAGTGGCCCTGAATCGTCTGCTCTTGGAGGAAAGCTCCCCATCCGATGAGGGAAGTGTCGGTAGTGATGGTGAGAAGTGGTTGCGGTGATAGAAAGGGGACGCCCTGTAACAAGTTGTTTGGATTTGTCCACCAGTCCAAGGTGTGTTTGATAGAAGGTGGAATGGCTAGCAGTTTGATGACGGACTGGTTGAACGTGCGACACCGAGACAGGAACCACAGCTGGAATGGGTGCATGCTGAGACGAGCGTATCTGACCAGGTGAGAGTAGTTGCTGACATGTGTCCCAACAGTTCCATGAAGCTGCTAGCAGAAGTGAAGTTGGAATTTTGAATTAACTGGACTAATTGAGTTATTTTGTGGAACCTGTCGGGAGGGAGGAATGCCCCCCCTAAAGGGGATAGTGTATCCTTGCCCCTATAAACTGAATGACCTGCATGGGCTTCAGCGTTGACTTTGTGTAATTTATGCTTAGGCCTAAAGCAAGGAACGATTCCTGAGTGTATCATACTGCCTGCTGCACATGAGTGAATGAGGAGCCCACTAGGAGAAAATCATCGAGGTAAGGAAAAATGTTGATACGACGTTTCCAGAGGGATGTGGCTATCGGTGCCATGAGTTTGGAGAAAACTCTGGGTGCCGTGCAGAGCCCAAAAGGGGAGAACATTGTACTGATCATGCTTGGAAAGGATGGTAAAGCGTAGAAACCTTCGATGAGCCAGAATGATGGGGACATGAAAGTATGTGTCCTTGAGATCGAGAGAGGCCAACCAATCCCCCGATGTAAAGCCAGAAGGACAGTGTTTAGAGTCACCATTTTGAATTTTTTTACTTTTATGTAGTGGTTGAGGCGCCGGAGGTCCAGGATTGGTCTCCACCCTCCTGTTTTTTTCTTTGTAAGAAAGTATGGGGAGTAGCAACCCTTTCCCCACTGATGGTTTGGAACTTCTTCGATCGCTCCGATGTGGAGGAGGTGTTGGACCTCTTCTTGAAGAAGTTGTACATGGGTGGGGTCCCTGAAAAGGGACGGGTAGGGGTACTGGGATTTGGGGCGTACAATAAAGGGAATGGAATAGCCCCATTGGATGATTTCTAACACCCATTTGTCCGATGTTATTCTGTGCCATTGTTGGACAAAGGGTTGTAGTCTGTCCTTGAAGATCAGATGGTGAAGTGGTGACTGGGGTTGGTCTGTTACGGTGTGGTTAGCAGCTATCTCGATGGAAACGTCAAAAGTGTTGTGTCGACTTTGGAGGTTGTGACGTATGCATGGATTGATTGTTTGGTTTCTTGTGAGGCTGACAAGATTTCAGTCTATAAGTGTCAGACCGACGGTTAGGTTGATATTGTGGAGGCCTGGAATTGTATGTCTGGGTCCTGTGAAATTGTTTGTTTGGAAACGAGTGGGTGTAGATACCCAATGTATGCAATGTAGCATGGGAATCCTTTAGGCTGTGCATTATCTTGTCTGTCTTTTTGGCAAATAAGTTGTCTTTTTCAAAAGGAAGGTCTTCAATTGTGTGTTGCAGCTGTCTGGGTAAATCAGCTAAGTGGAGGCAGGAGGCCCGCCGCATGACAATTGCCGTACCAAGTGACCTGGCAGCAATGTCTGCTCCATCTAAGGATGCTTGGAGGGCTGTCCTTGCGACCAGGTAACCTTCTGAAATTAGTGACTGAAAGTGTTCGTGTTTGTGGTACGGGATGTCTTCAGTAAAATCCTTGAGTTTGTCATATAGGTGAAGATTATAATTAGAAACTAGTGCAGTATAATTGGCTATTTGGAGTTGTAACACCACGGAGGTGTAGACCTTCTTACTAAGCATATCTAATTTTTTATCGTCCTTGTTCGTGGGAGCGGATCTAAAATAGGATTGTTTGGTATGTTGATTGGCCGCCTCCACCACTAAAGAATTTGGTGGGGGGGTGCGTGAACAAAAATTAATTGGTCATATAGGAGATAAAGTACTTTTTGTCTGCCCTCTTGTTAGAAGGGGGATTAGATGCTGGCGTTTGCCAAAGAGTAGTTGCAGGATCTAGAATACCAATATCCATTGGTAGAGCTAGTTTGTTAGATCCCGCTGTTTGCAGGATTTTATACAGCTTATGTTGACTCATGGTATGAGAGTCTAATGGGATGTCCATAACATCTGCGGCTCATTTAAAGAGCTCGCGAAATTGCCTTAAGTCGTCAGTTTTAATGTCTGAACTAGGGACATCTGGATCCTCGGGGTACTCCAACGTGGATGATGGCGCCGTGGACCCCACAGGCTGCGGTTGCTGGTGTTGTTGCGGGCTTGGACTAGGTTGTGTTGGTAAATAGGGATACATTCCAGGCGGCGCAGTAGTGCTAGCTGGCCATTTAGTATAAGGCATCCCAGGTAAGGAGGGGTAAAGTAGCATGGTGGATACGGCCGTGTAAAAACCGGTGCAGGGCTCTGGACCGGAGGCTGTTGTGTCTTTGGATCTGCTGGCTCTAGCGATCTGGGGCTAGAAGAGGCAGAGGAAGACAAATAACAGGAGGAGCCCAGAGTCGAGGGTAGACTTGATTGAGAAGAGTCCGACCCAAATAAAGGAGACCCAGCGGCAGAATGAATGCTTAAAACATCCCTGGGCTCCATGTGTTTTGTTTTATTCCTGCGCTTGCTGTGAGCCCATTGCTCAGGCTGCAGCTGGGTGTCAATGTTTACTGAAGTGTCGGGTGGTGGCGCCGGCAACGGCAGCGGAGCGGGAAATGGAGCCGGTGCAGGAGGCAGGAAGTGGGAGACCAGGTGCGGTGTGCTCGGTGGTGCCGTGCCCAGTGCTGGAAAGGCAGTCGGTGCGCTCGGCACCTGTGGAAGCGGTACCGTCACTTGTGGAGCCGGGATCAGTGCCGGAGAGTCCGTCGGTGCCGCTGAGACCACCGCGGCTTTAGCAGAGCGCGCGGGGTTCGTCTTAGTGATTTTTGAAGCGGTTTTGTCTGAGTCTGCTAGGGTTGCCATGCCTACCGGAGGACCCTTCAGCAGCTCCCTAGTTTTTCTGTCAGTGGTCCTGCCGCACTTAGGCGGGACCAGAGAAGACAGTGTTGAGCGCCGCTTTTGCACTCCCTCAGGAGACTGAGGAGAGGCACCGGGGTCTGAAGCGGGGCGAAGAGCCCCCTCCAACAGTAGGAGCTTCAATTTGCGCTCCCTGTCCTTTCGCGTTCTGGCCGTCAGGTTTTTACAATGCTGACATTTCTGGGAGAGATGACCTTCTCCCAGACACCTAATGCAGGCTAAATGTCCATCAGACGCCGGCATCGCTTCATTGCGCGAAGCACAGCATTTGAAACCCGCTGGGTTTGTTAACTTGGCTGCTTGGATTAAAGATTGTTCTGTCATTTGTCTGATGTTATTGTAAAACTGTTTTTGTCACATATTGTAAAACTGTTTTTGTTACATGTAAGATCGCGCTGGAGCCCCCGCGGACTCCATCTGGAGTCAGAGGCGGTATGAGGGGACTGGAGAGGGCAGCGGGGAGATTGAACAGATAACATCACCAAGGCAGGAAGCACTCCAGCCTATCACTGCTGTCTCTGTCTCTCCCTGCTGATGGAGCCACTGCTGAGCAAAAAATCTCCGAGCTGGAGTGTGGTGCTGCACGAAGACCTTCAGTGGAGCAGTCAAGAACACTGCTCGATGAAGAATTCTGAATTTACTTAGTAAACATGCAGTTTTCCCTCAGTGAACTAGATAATAATTCCATCAACTTCACTTAGCATGCCTTTATTGACAAGGACTACTCATTTAATAATTGTTTGCAAGTACAGACCAATACTTAATTATCTTTGGTTTTGTACCCAGTTTCATTATAAAAGACCATTTCACTAAGGAACCACCTTGCTACTAGGTTTTCAAAAAAAGTTCCATAATATACATTTTTCACATTAAAAAAAATCAGCAATTTAAAAGATTGGTTTTGGAAGCTACATATCCTTATTTTAGAAGTTTTCTTTACAGTAAGTAGATACTTAGTTTTAAATTAATTTACATTTTAAAACAAAGCTCTGAGCTACTAAACTTACAGAGATAAGAGTGTTGTAAAACTCACCTTGTTTAAAAATCCTTTTAAGACATGAGAGGCCTTGACAGACAGAAATCTTGGAATCCGGATTGGCTTTTCAAGGATAACTGTTACAAAGTTTAAAAAAAAAATCTGTGTTGTGCTTTTTTTATTTAACATCCACTATGATTTTAATAACTGCCTTAATTGTGTTATTACCTGGGCAATCTGCTAATATGGCATCTATTTTAATTATTTCTACTAAATTTGCCAAGCTTTAACACTGTTAAAAAAAAGTCACACCACTTTCTTTGGTTAAAAGGACATTTAAATAACATAGCTTAGAAGAGAGAGAATATTCATTTTTATGTTTTCAAAAAGCTGGAGGTACTGTATCCAGTGGTTAGCACAAGGGATTAGAAGTCAAGACTCCTATTCCTGGTTTTGTCAATTAGCAGGTCTGCACTGCCTACCATTTTTAGTAGCAGTCAAATAAAGATATGCAAGCTACTTAGAATAACTTGTGTATCTCAGTTCAACTGTCCTATGTTTGGCACATCCACTGAGCTGAGACAGAGGGCTGGGCCTCCCTTAGAGTCAGTGTTATTCCAGTTGCCAGGGTGATCTTAATAGAGTGGCTTCCCAATTGACTGAGCGGGTCTTCATAGACCCACTCAGTCAATAGTGATGGGGATCCAATGGCAGTGATTTTGCTACCACGGGTGGAGATGAGCCCTCTATCTTGGGATCCTCACATGAAGTTTCTATGATAGCATGACAATTAAAAGACTTGCTGAAAATCTGAAATCTCATGAATGACATTCTTCACCCGCATTGTCACACCATCATAGCACTGGAAGGGACCATGAGAGGTCATCAAGTCTGGTCCTCAGTTCATTTTAATGAACACATTGAATAAAAGGTTTTCATCTCCTTAAACTCTTTATCAACGTGTTTTATAAATCTGCTACTGCATTTTTAAAGAATTGGGCAATATTATACTGGACGAGTGGCTGGGGTGATTCCCCAGTGTCTCATTACGTACCACCTCTTTGTTCGTTATACAAACAGTGACTGTGATAATACAATATTATATATTATTCCCTCAAGGCATAATTTAGAGATGAATTATATACTTTAAAGAGTCCACAATGGTCTTTGAAACTGCTCACACTGGCACACAGATTGGTGGTCGCTAGTAGGTATTTCAGAATGACTCAGTCACAGAGTTTAAGGCTGGATGCGTCATATATGAAGAGCACGATCTAAGCACCGCTATGCTAATTCCAACACCTGAAGTATTATAGCCCACAAAAGACTAAACTTACATACCTCAGGGATAGAATGGAAGGTACCTAAGCACACCAATGTCTGAGGTCCCTGCAATGGCAAGGAATTTTACTTATATACCCACCAGAGAAGCCTGGTGATTTACCCCACTGCCCATGCCGCAGAGGCAGATTAAAACCCTATGGTCATTGCTAGTCTGATCTAAAGAAAAATTCCTTCCACCCTCTATTCCTTCCCCCTGAGTCTTTGTTCACACACCTTCACAACTGACTTATTTCCAACCAGGAACTTACCGTGTTGTTCCTATACTTGAAAATGGTTGGTTGTGCTGCTATCTCTAATTAAAATAACAGGTACATTGCCATTTATGCAAACCATCTGCTACTGAAGTAACTTATGACATTGTTACTTTGAAGTTACCATAAGGAGACTATCAGCAAAACTACAGGTAGACATAGATGATGCTCAGAAGGTTCATACCATGCTTTCATGTACTAGTATTCAAAAACCTTTCCTAGTTCCAGACGCAACCTAGCAGATACTGCATTATGCACCGATTCCCTTTCCTTTCATGACTATCTTTTTTCCCCTACTGATAACAGCTTAACATCCTTGTGGCAACTACAGCAGTTGACTGAGTGAAAAAGAAAAGTGTTGTTAACAGCCGTTGGTACAATGAGTGCTTTGCCTTTTCTGAAGAAAGTCAGTCAGGCTGTCTGCTGTGTCGTCTTTTCAACTTTCACTCCCACCTGTTCTGTTTCTTGACTGACACCAAAGTGAACCAGCTACATATGACCAGTCAGTCTTCTAGGAGACCACCAGCAAGTTTAATATACTATGAACAAGGATTACATTATACGCATAGAATTAACTGTACACTTGGAACAAATGTATAGATCAGTACTTAAGGGGGTATAACACTCTAGGAAGCAACTAGCAAGTTTAAGGTCTGAAGCCTTGTTTTTTGTCTAAGCAGAAACACTCATATTAAGAGAGACAGCATCCAGAAGCTAAATAGCATGTAATTGCATCTTCATGTTCCTGAAATTACATCAAGACAATGTAGTATTGTGCTGTTAAAGTGTTACTGTCCTAATAGTACTACCACCAGATAGAGAAAAACATATCTTACAAGGTGTGAAGAAAACTTTGATTCCTTGCAAGATAGAATGCCATAAACATTTTTCACCAGCTGTGGTTGTAAAATCTACACTTCTTACTATTTGTCTTTATGTCTATTCTTTGTTTGAATGATTTTTGTGAGGTTCTTCAATTGTTTCTGTCTGCTGCATGATTAAGCGTGTAGATGGTGAGACATGACTGGTTGAAGAACTGTTTCATAATGGGCTAGGATTGGTGTTTTGTAATACTTTAGTTCAAAATGACTGGTTAAGGTACAGCTAAGCAGGATCCAAGTTTTAACTATATAAACTGAGGTACAGAATGAAGTTCTGTACAATTTAACTCCAGGACACAGCCTAAGATCAAAACTACCATACCTCAACACCCTACCAACTGTATTTACAAAAGCCACATTCCCCAGATGACCTAATCCTGATTGGCCATTAGAAGTTTGCCTTACTGGGAGCGATAAACACTGTATGCTTAGTGTGCGTATTCTGTTTTGGTAATTGTTAGCATGCAGAGAATAAGGATATCACTATCTAAGGTTCCTTCACTGTTAAAAGATCCGGCAAATCTGCCAAGAATTACACACTGAGTCCTATGGATTAGAAAAAAGTGGGTACTTCAGCTAACCAAATTATGCCTGCAGCCCTTCAGACTGGGAATGGGTGACCCTGAGCCCTAGAGCGTGAATTGGGTAGAGGTAGATGCCTCTGTCTTCAAGCCCTCTGGACTAGGAAAGTGTATGGGGTGCCTTAAACAGGTTATGACCTGAGCTCTACAGATTGTGGTAAAGATGCAGTGCCCTAGTATGCAGGTAACACAAGTTCTTAAACCCTATCTCCTATAGTGCTTGATAAATTATTTTATAACTTTGAATGTTACATGGAATAAAAACATTTGTGCCAAAGAACAAGGGTGAAAGAAAAATAAACAAGCAGCCCTGTGGCACTCTCCCCTGCCCCCCCCCCCTTTTTTTGCTTGACTAGACTAACATGGCTGGCTCTTTGGAACTTGAAAGAAAAATGCTAGACTATAAGATGCTGGAAAACTGATGTGAATGATAATTTCTTTGTTGAATATAATGATGGACTTATGGTTTTCAACTGAAATGGAAAGAGTGCATGTACACAGATTCAACCAAAGAATTCTGCACCTTATTTTCACTGCGTACTTCTAAAATGTGGATCTTACCATGTATGTCTACTCTGTAGCTGGGAGCATGCCTCCCATCCCAGGAAGACTAATGCATGCCAGCTCCTCTCAAACTAGCTTGATAAAAATAGCTGTGCGGATGTTGCAATGGGGTGACAGATCAGGCTAGACACCTTAAATCTGGACCTGCATGACTACCCGGATCTGAGCTCAGGTGGCTAGTCTGAACTGCCACCCATGACAAAACATCTTCGCTGTTATTTTTAGCAGAGCTAACATATTGTCTGTTTTCCCAGGCTTAAAGGCATGCTGCCAGCCGTTGTCTCAACATACCTTTAAATTAAATCCAATCTGAAAGAGACTAACTTGGATTCCTAATTTTTTGCTTCTGGAACTAAGTTGCTTGAACATGGAATTAGAAACACCACAATCCTATTTGCCTTATGCTAATACCGTTGGTAGTCTTGAGATGATAGGAACCACTGAGCCCCTCTCTCTACTTCTTGTTGTGTAGGAAATTAAAAGGAAGGCATAAGGCACCCACAATAAGTTGGCTGCTTATTTTTGTTATTTAGTATTTTGTTCTTCCTTCCTTCAAAGAAAGGATTTAATAAGAATACTGAACCGCCAAACAATAATAAATCTTAAATATACCTTGGAAGAGGTAATCTTCAGTATTCATGTCTGGATTGTCAGTTATTATATCAAATGGAGATCTTCCTGCCATCATCTCAAACATCAGGACACCAAGAGCCCACCAGTCTACACTGAAACCTGTAATAATTCAAAGAACATGTTTCCATAAATCCTGGGTTCTAGGATAGTATAACAATGACACTTACTGTATCATCAAAGGCAGTTAAGGCCTGATTCTACAAAGAGAATCCTCAGCACCCCCTGAAACCCTGAACAGTAGGACTCAGTGACTCACAGAAATAAGCCTTATGAGAGCACTTTGGAGAAAAATAAGTAAAGGTAATTTATTCAGGAACTTGAAGATGGGCCATAACTGTTCATAATATAGTATGGCTTCAAATAAGAATGCCAAGATAAAGCTCTATACACTTCTTAAAGCTGGAAGGTATTTTAGGATTTATAAAGTTTTAAATGCTACATTTCTACATATGTAAATCTCAGTACTCAGGTATTTTACCATCAAGAGCAGCCTCTTCTCAATTCACAACAGTAGTTAGAGTGCTCCTCTTAACGACTCCTGTTTTGAATTCTAAGTTTTCAGCTGTTAGACACTGTGATTCAAATCACTGTTGTATCTGAAAGCGTAAGAGGGCTGGACTGGGGCATTTGCTCTGTAGCAGGAACTCTCTCTCAGAAGAAAGCTTACCAACCCTGTTTGGAAATATATTTCAACAGAAACTCACATCCATAACCATGCGGTTCAAAACCCATAAAAAGTCTGAAGTATGCCTGAGAAAATTAAAATAAAAATTCAGAAAAGACATCTTGCCTGTATACTGAATACAAACAGAGAAGCCTAATTAAAAATTTACTGAATGAGATGAAATTGAAATTTAAAATTGTGATTCACTATAACAGATCAACTCACCATATTCTTCCCCTCTTAGGATCTCTGGTGCAATGTAATTTGGCGTTCCACAGAAAGTGCTTGTAGTGTCACCAGGGCCCAATCCTTCCTATAGGAATACATAAATCCAGCTTTTGAAAGTCAAATTCTACTTCCAGGAATTTCTCAATCAAGGTTTTGAAAGCATTTTAACCAGGAGTCTTAAGATTCTTCTCTATATCCAGGGGATGTAAGGGGGCAAAGCAGTGACAGCAATTCTCTCACAAGCTTCAACCATTCAAGGTTGGCTTATTGAATTTTTCTTCTTTTTTGTGCATAGCCCTTCCTCAGTGGTAAATGTATATGACAGGACTAATACTGAAGTTTATCATGTTTAATTAGGGTTTTGTTTTGTTCTGTTTTTAAACAAAGATAAAAGTTTGTCTCATTTCTGGGGGAATAGGGCAGTGGTGTTTGTTATTTTTAAAGACAAACTTTAAAAAAACAGGTGTTGCCTTTTAACTCCAGACTGCAAATTTCAGTGCTGGCACAACACCTTGGATAAAAATTCTTGAAAACACGAGTCCTATTTAGCGTCTGAAGAGGTATATCACAAGCCGTGACAATGCAAGTTCCCACACACTGCCCCACTGCCAATTTGCATCACAAACTGGAGGAACCTCTCAAGATTCTTTCCAGTGTTAGTCTATTTAGCCCTGTTAGTCTATTTCAAAAAAAATAAACAAGGAGCTCTGTATGGCACTTTTAAAGACTAACAAGTTTATTTCTCGCATAAGCTTTTGTGGGCATACGGTAAACGCTCATGTGAGAAATAAACTTGTTAATCTTTAAAAGTGCCACAGGACTCCTGGGCGCCAGCTGTGATGCTGATTTGGGGACTGGGTGGTTCACCAGAAACTAAACAGACCCTCATCTCACTTCACATAAGCCAACAAATAACTTGGAGGCAACAACTGTCAGCAAGCATTAGTGTGTGTCAAACCAGCAACCCACATGGAAAAGTGGTAGTATTGCAGTACAAGCCCCTTGGGCACCCTGACTGCCATAGTTCATTAATTTACTTGAGCTTCTTAATCTTTGCTTTGACTTGACTTTTTTTTTTTATTATTATTATTATTAAAGAAATTCATTTTAAAATCAGACTACTAATACCTTCTCTAGTGCTGTATTTGCTTGCCTCAGTCTCCAGATACAGATAATATTTGATTAACATTTTTGCAGTAATACTTTAAAAAGTTCTATTCAATGCCGAACAGTTCCAAGGCCAACAATTACAGATTTACAATCCTCAAAAAAGAGTTACTGTAACTGAAAAGGACTAATACAATTCAAATATCCAGGATCATAAAAATGGAGAAGGAAAATACATATTCTATTAATTCATCAAGGCCATCTCCCTAGAAGTGCAAGGCTAGTCTCCTACTAGAGGTCATATCAGATGTGGAAACAATTAAAACTTTTATTAGAGAATATTTAAAATGGTAGAACACAAACAGTTGAATACACATAATAAATACCTCCCAGCCATATCAGTTCATGTTTGTCAGAAACAATATTATAACCATGGATTGCAAATGGAGAGAAAAAAGAGATATGATCTGACTACTGACCACAGCAGAAATACAGATGAGAGTTAGTAGGTAAGCATATAACACAGAAAAAGGAAGTACACTAGTTAGTTCATCAGTTCAAAGAATGCTTCAATCTTGTCGCTTCTCAGTTAGTGATCTGGATTGCATTATTCTCATAGTGGTGATGGTGGTCCAGTGAGATGTTCAATACAGTGGTACTGGAAACCATCAACTGCTGCATCAACCTGGAACAGTGTCTGGGAACCCACCAGTCCTAGAACAGAGACCCACTCTCAGGCTCCCAAGCACCCAGCAATCTGATATTGCCATTAACATGCTGGAGTATCAATGTTCTCTCAACATCCTAAGGGGTAGCCGTGCTAGGCCAGTTCATCAAAACAAACAAGGAGTCCTGTGGCACTTTTGAAGACTAAGATTTATCTATTATATGAGCTTTCATAGGAGAAAACATGAAAGCTCATGCAATAAATAAATCTGTTAGTCTTTAAAAGTGCCACAGGATTCCTTGTTTGTTTTCTCAAGGTATCAGCGCGGGGGGCTTTTCTCTCCTGTTTCCGTTCTTGTGCCTCAACAACGGCAATGACTCAATTCTTGAAGATGATCATCAAGTGAACGGTGATAATCCACTTCTGATCCTTGCCACTGATCACAACTTTGGCTATGAAAGTACTGTAATAGAACATGATTATTCTAAAATAAAGCCTCGTTTACTTCAATGTAGTGTAAAAGGAGCCTGGTATTATCTGATCCCGGAACTGAATATAGTTAACAGTTCTGTTGGCAATACATATGAACGAACAGAATTCAGCACTCAGCTGTGTTGAATCTATAGGGCAAACAGAAGCAAAGTTAAGAACTTAATTTTTGTCCTCAAATTCAGTGGTATGACTTGGAACGCACACAGGCAGTAGATTTAATAAGTAAGGTGGTAGTATTTTTTAGCACAGAACTGCGGTTTAAGAGTTAAATCTAGGTTTGGTTACACAAATTCCATATCTCAGATTTACCATGGTGTTGTGGTTACAGAATTTGATTCAATGAGACTATTTGACATAACCAGGTTAAAATATAGAGATTCACAGGAGAACCACAAGGAAAGACAGAAAATAAGAGAAGAATGGTACCTTGCACATGCCATAATCTGTTAATTTGATATGACCTTCTGCATCTAGCAAAACATTGTCTAGTTTTAAATCTCTGTAGATAATTCCTCTCTCGTGTAGGAAGTTCAGAGCAATACAAATTTCAGCAGCATAAAATCTTAAATGGGGGGGAAAAAAAAAAGAGCACCACTCATTACTAAAAGAATTAAACAAAAAATTGGCAAAACTTGA
This sequence comes from Podocnemis expansa, assembly GCA_007922195.1. Taxonomy (NCBI): domain Eukaryota; kingdom Metazoa; phylum Chordata; order Testudines; family Podocnemididae; genus Podocnemis; species Podocnemis expansa. The sequence continues at coordinate 14,475,687 of ML681963.1, read as the reverse complement.
AAAATTCAGTGACAGTTTTTGAAACCAAAGGAACAAAGTAAGAAGGAAAAGCTAACATCAGAGCCTGGCTTCTAACTGCAGAGACAAATAAAAAACAACAAAAACCTTAAATTCATTCAAAAGCAGCTATCAATCAAAACATGAACACTTAAAATACAGCCACTGTCTACAAAGCTAAAGCTTTTTCTTTTCAATTTGATGGTGAAGAAATACTTGTTTTTCATCCTATCCATCCAACATTTCTCTGAAGCTAAGAAACTCTTATACTGGATATCAGAACCGGAATTCTGAGCTGGTAAAATCTAGATTAATTACGCTAATGCAGTGGTAAGACAACTGTCCATAATGACAAGACTTGCAAGATAGTAGTAAAAGACAAGTAAACCTCCATCTTTTTATTGTGCTCTGTATAAAGCACCCTTAAGGTTCACTAAAACACTAAATCCTACATCCATCAGCAATGCAGTTCAGAGAAATGTTGATCAAATATAAAAACAGTGATATTTATTCCTATTATCAAATGGTTTTTAACAAAAACCAACTTACGTCCTTGTAGAGTACAAAAGGTTATCTTTCAAATGAACTGCTTTCCAAATTTAAGGTTGAGTTTCATTTTTTTTAAACTTTCCAGATGACCTACTTAATTTCCCTTGAAATTTTTGTATTCTCTCATAGCATTTAAGATGAATTTTTATGCTGTGCTAAGTAATGAAACTCTCAGAGAATTATTACATTTTCCAATGCATTTGTAAGATACCTTGCATGTTCTTCAGGAAGTTTTCTTTGCCGTTGCATATGAAACATAAGATCACCGCCATTTACATATTCAATGACCAGAAACAATCTGAAAATGTACAGTATAATACAATTAGTGGATTGCCACATAAGGAAAAGCATATTTTTTAATTCTGCAAAACAGACACTTTTACCAAGGTCATAGTTAATATATCACTAACAATTTAAAATCTGAAGTTAAAAACGTTCCTTTGAGTTGCCCTCTGATGTTAGATAAACTTGTAATTACAAATAAATGTTAGTTAAACTTGTAATTAAAATTAATAATCATTTAGAAATAAAACAAGACCATTTAATTTATAATACACCCATGTCTCTGGTATGCAGACCATACGTTCATAATTTAAAAGCATGAAGAATACTTTAATAGGAAAACACAAATGAAGAAACTGATAAGTTAATGGAGGTTTGCCTGCTCACACTAGCATGGGTTAAAGTAAAGGGTAATGCCCCCTATTTTTAGGGGGAGTGTTCAAGGACCCCCTAAAAATAGAGAAACACACCAGAAGGCAGCATTCCGGGGCCCCCTAAAAATGTTCTGGCGCATTCCTCCTGGAGGTGGCTCAAGGGGCTGTGGGCTGCAGCAAGCCTGGCCACCCCCTCCCACCCCTTCCCGACACCTGGGAAGGCCCTGCCCCTACCAGGCCTGGGCAGCACATGCCCCTTCTTGCTGGGCGGACAGCTGGCTGGCACCATAGTGCAGCAGCTTGTACATCAGCAGCATGGCTGAGAGTCCCCCCGGGCCCCTTCCCTACCCTACTGGTAAGAAGGCCTGGGAAGGGGTTTGGGGGCAGTCAGGCAGCCAGGGAAAGGGCATGGGGAGAAGAAGGGGTCAGCATGGCAGGCTGTGAAGGGATTGGGGGAGCTGAAAGAGGTGAAGTGAAAACGGGGGACCTGGGAGTCAGGGATTAGGAGGGCTGGAGTGGTGACATGGGGAAAGATGGGTCTTATGGGAGGCAGGAGTTTTGGGGGAGCAGTAGCTGGTGTGGGTGAAGGGGGCCCAGAAATTTAGGAGGATTCCAGGGCATGGCAAATTATACTTTAACCCCTGCATACTAGGTCTGAGTTTGGCATGAAGCTGGCAATTATCCAAACATACAAAAAAGATAACAGAGGTTGCTGTAAGTAACCAACTACCATTGTGGGCTCTCAGGATAAAACATCATTTCTTAAATACAGAATCATACGTATATTTTAAGAGTTTAAATTAGAGATCATGAAAAAAAGATGATACTGTCACAAGAGTAGGGCAAGCAGATGATAAATTGTAAAGCCAAAAGTTAAACAAAAATAAACGCAGGGGCAAAATAGATATTAACAAATGAGGAAACATTTATATAATGATACCAAGTTCCAAAGGGGTAGCCATCCTAGTCTATTTCAGCAAAACAAAGAAAGATTCCTGTGTAATTTAAAGATTAAATTTATTTATTGCAAGAGCTTTCCTTGGAGAAAAATCTAAATTCTAATTCTAAAAAGATCTAAGCGCCTTACGAAGTGAGATTATTTTTCCCCACAAAAGCTCATGCAATAAATACATTTATTAATCTTTAAGTGACATAGGACTCCTTGATTATTTATATTATGAAACACCTTATTTTAATTGCTACATCTATCCTATCAAGTGATTGGTACAGATTGCAATGGATGTCTTAATAGGGCCCAGCAGTGTCATATTTGCTCAGTTCAGTGCTGTTGAAGAGATGTATTCTGACTGGCTTGCAAAGAGACTGTGGCATAAAACAACCACTTATAAATACATTTTAACATTACACTGTACTTTAAAAAGGCAGTTCCTCATTGGATGGAATTTAATTATTTGTTACTAAATAGAGAAATCAGTCATCCAGGAGTTTGTCACAAATTTACTTTAATACAAGTATTAGATAAAGTACTGAATACTGTTTTAGATTGAAGGTATGGTTTTTATTTTTGTTTTTTAATCAGGTAAAGACATGAAATCTGAATAGCTTCATATTTGAAAAACAATTTACATACGCAGACCTGTTATAAGTCAAGAACATATAAAATTATTGACTCCTTTTTATAAATACGTTCCAGAGGGGTAGCCATGCTACTCTGTATATAGCAAAAGCAATGAAACCCCTGTGGCAGCTTAAAGATTACCATGTGAAAAATAAATCTCAGTCTAAGTGCCACAGGACAACTTAAAGACTATGTCTGAAGAAATGTGTTAGTCTTTAAGGTGCCACAGGACTTTCAATGGTTCTTCATGGATACATTTTTTAAACTAACCAAAACAGAAGTCAGAAGCAGTGAACTTTTAAAAAGACTAAGATCGCTAGTTAATAATCTACCAGTGTTAAAAAGGTCAGTAAGCTCTTTTCAGTTTTTAGCATTGGTGATTTGACTGGTTCATGAAAAGCCCAAACTGACAAACTAAAATGTTTGAGCAAAGTAAAAAAGGTTCTGATGATTTGAACCACATATGATGCACAACAATTTTCTTTAAAATAAAGGTCTATATTTTATGAAGATCCTTATACCATAAAAACGAAAATAATTCTGTTTACATGCTGAATACAACAATCTGGAGCTCTTGATGTCATGCTGCGAGAAACATTCTAAATTTGAAGGACACAGAGATGCCACCTGCAAAATGACTAAGAGTCTAAGGAGTTCAAGTATGGCAATTTTTAACTAGAAATGGAAATTAAATTCGGTGCAGCAAACAGGACTATCTGGGGAAGTCATAGCCCTGTTCTTTGACTAGAACCATTTTCACTAAAAGAATCTGAATGAAAACGCAACTGAATAATTTCCCCACTACTGCAGAGGCTAACCCAATGCAATTCTTTCCCCCTCCCCCCCACCACCAAACACTTGTCTAGTATAGACTACAGTTCACCTTAAGAAGAAAAAAGAGTACGATTTCTCAGTCTTGGGAAAATCCAGTTTGCTACATCATAACTCAACAACTCGTCAAAATCTCATCCATTGGCATTTTAACCTACCTGCAATGATTCTCTATTTCCTAGCAAAACACAGTGTAATCAGAAATTACACTGACTAATTTCATATGTAAATTTATCTCCAAAGCAAGACAACTGGTCGCAGGCTTCTTTGCTTTTTGTTGATAAATCAGCGTTGCTTGATTATTTTGCATTACAGAAAGGCTGTAACCTCCCTTGCTTGATACACTAAGATTTTGCAGGAAGTTCTACACATTTATGAATATTTTGGAGTAGATGAATAAGCATTCTGTGGTTCTTCGGTATGATACAAGTCTCTGAAGATACTGCAATAACCATTTTGGGTCTGATTTTGTATTATTCTATACAGTATGCCTACTGAAGTAGATGGGAGAACGAGACACAAGATCTACACTATCAGAGACTAATAGTACCTTTTGAAAACTAGTTTCCCAGTGCTCTCCTCAAACACACACACAGGATAGAGAAAACACAGATGGAATGATAAGCCATTTGAAGAGTCTTATTACTTTCTAGAGAGAAGATTTCATATGTGGGAAAATATGATCCATGCAATGCTGCCAAGGTCAAAGAATCCTACAGATTAGAAACATGCTGAATGAGTGCTTCTTATGAAAGCTGAAGCTGCCTCAAAGACAGCTTTTCTTGTGCACCAAATTATTCCAGGAATTAAAAGTTCTTCTCTTCTCCCTACACCTTCCTCTCCTCACAGACATTCGGCAAACTCTCCACAGAGCTCTAAAATACATACTTTATAAAGATTAACAAATATAGAACCACCCATGAATTCCATTCAGACAAAGCCTCCCTGAAAACACGATCCCAACTTAATTAAATTCCAAGTTAAATTAAAATCCAATGCACATGATTGACCCCTTTTCCTTTTCAGAGACCCCCAGTTTGTTTCCTTAAGAGGCAAACCAGCTTGTCACGAACCAGGCTGAGGGTTCTTTTTCTTGAAACAGTTATTGGTTTTGTACAAAAACACTAAACCAAACCAAGACCAAATGCCACTAACCAACAATTTGAATGCATTATGAATAAGCACAGCTTGTAATCTTTCATTGTAACTACTGAACTCTTCTATGCTCTCTCTTGGTTATTATTATCTAATTCAGACCACATTAGATAATACAGACTAGGATGCAGTAAATACTTATTGATATGCTTAACTATATGTCTGAGAGTAGTCCCTACTGTCTTCAATAGGACTATCTTTGCAGGCTCAAGGTCTTAGATTGGAACCATCTGAATTACTGGTTAAATATCATATGCACCTCTCTTACTGCAATAATAGAATAACTACGCTACTAATACCTAAAAATGTGCTTTAAGTGTTAGTCACAACAAAGTAAAAAATGTGAACAGAATTCTTCTTTTAAATTATATTAAGTATATATATTTATTCTTCATTGTCAACAATTGAGAAATAAAATATATATATTTAAGATTAAAAGAAAATGGCACAAAGAATTTATCAAATATTTACGAGGAGTTGCTTTAGAAAAATTTTTAACAGACAAACATAAAGCTTACCCAAGTTACTGCTTTTTCCCTGGGTGCTGATTACTAACACTAGTCACTACTTACACTTGAATAAATTTGCTTCCTCAGTCAGTTCCCTGCTTCCACTGACATTGCAGTGAAGTCAATGCTGAGTTTGTGACATTACAACAACACTGCCCATGGCCAACAGACAATCATAAAACACAAGACGCTGGTTTCACTGCAGAATTAAAAAGTAGCAGCAAGGCTGGGATAAAGGACTAAAACACAACTCCAACATCAAAGGCCACATAGAACACTGGCCAAGTACAACACATTTCTTTTCTAAACTCTAATTTTGCTTCTTACTACATTTATAAGGAAGTGTGATTTTTTTTAAGTGTCTTTTTCCCTGCTTTTACATTATTAATTCAGGCCTCACCTGGCCTGGAAGGCACCATGATGAGACTGAAGTATTAGCGGAATGACGACAACAATCAGAAGAGTAAAGGCTATGTCTACACTTAGAATGTTAGTTGGAACTGATAGAATTCAAACTAATCAAGTCGAACTAATAACGATTAGTTCGAACTCAGTCAATTCGAACTAACACGGCCACACTAGGAAAACCAATTTGAACTAGCATGTCCATGGACAGGACCTGCTGGTTCAAACTGGAAGAGGAGTACCATGGGAGGTGTGGAAACATGGCCCCCAAGAAGGCCCATGCCACCACCCAATCCCCTGCCGGGCTCCAGTCCTCCCACCCCAGCACAGGGAAAAGCACACTCTACCCAGCTTTAGGAGGGGTGCCACTAAAGCTGGGTAGGGGATGCTTTCCCCCACATCCGGCTCAGAAGGCAAGAGCAGGGCAGGGGATGTGTTCCCCTGGCAGGGCTCCTTGGGGCCAAGGCACCCCTCCACACACAGTGCAGCAGGGGGCGGGGGAGAAAGGATTCCCCCAGTCTGTGCTGTCAGTGCTAGCCAGGGCATCCTTTCTCTCCCACACCCCTGCTGCACTGTCAGCATGGGGCCGGGGGAATCCTTTCTCTCTCACCCCCGCTGCACTGTCAGCGCGGGGCTGGGGGAATTCTGCTGGCCTGCGCTGACAGAGCAGAGGGGTGGGGGCGAAAGGAGCCCCGCTGGCCACACGCGAGGATCCCTTTCCAGCATGCGGCCAGCTGGGCTCGAGCCCCCAGCAGGGGTTCCTTCCCCATGCACAACCAGTGGGGATGGAGCCGCACCTGGGGTTTCCTTCCCTAGCTAGCAAGCGGAGCTGGAGTCCCTGTCCCCAGCCAGGGGACAGGGACCCCATTGCCCTCCCAGCCCAATCTGGCTGGGGAGTGGCAGAGGCATCTTTGGGGGCTGCTGGCACCAGGTGCTGGAGGGCTGGTCTTCCTTCCAGGAAGGTCAACCCATGTCAATTCAAACTAAGTGAGTTCGAATTGACATGGCCACACTGGGTTAATTCGAACTACCGAGTTCGAATTGACTAGGACTTCAAAGTCAGCTTTTATCACTTCAAACTAAGGAGTTCCTCAGTTCGAATTGAGGAAAGCAAGTGTGCCATGCACTTACCGGAATTTGAGCTGATTATCATCAATTCAAATTCAATTCTAAGTGCAGACATACCACAAGAGAGCGAAAACTTAGCAGCAGAAAGCGATTTTAAACTGTAATATTAAAACTATATTTGTTTGGTTTTGTGAACATCTATTACTCTTCAGTGACCTCCTCCTTCAGTAACTCTGTGAGTGGTAATGTATAGCTTCTGACATCCCATGGGCTCTTAAACAAAGCAAGAAATCAGAGCTGACATTCCTGATATTTCTCAACTAAAAACCCAGCAGCCATTAAAGACAAAAATAAAAAGCTTTGGCCCTTTTTAAATCATCAAAGCAGCAAGAAAAAAGGTGCACACCCCCTTTTTAACATCATCCTTCACAAGTCACCTCTGGAACTCGTTCTCTCTCCCTGGTCCACAATAGCCTTAGCTTATTGACCTTCAAGGCATCCTTGACAGCCCATTTATTTTCACAAGCTGTGTGAAAATTAGACAGTGCTGTTTAGAAGCAAATATTTTAGGTATGATTTTTGCTGCTAGGTCATAATGGTTACTGTGATGACTGAAGTTTGAAAGGAGAGTTACAGAAGTGGTCTATTTCATGGCTGTGTATTTAAGAATTGCCAGTTTGCTTGAGGAAGAAGGGAAAGGTGTTCCTTTTTTATAGCTATGTACATGAGCCTAACAAATAAATCTACTAAACACTGCACGAAATCTGCCCACTTAGGTTACCCATGGGGTCTATTGAATCCCACTCGAACTAATAAAATTTACGGAAACAAATCTTCCAAATATCTAAATCTTCCAAATGTAACATTTTGTAAGACACAAGTCAGTTTAAAACTGAAAGAGCTATGGAACCTAAATGGTGTGCCATGAATAAGAATATCCTGAGACAGGGAAAAGGGAGGAATTGGAAACATCCAGATTCCAGCCACACACATGCACTGTGGCATAAGAATGTTTTTCTCCCCCCCCCACATTAAATACTCTGCATGCAGTAAAATACTGAAAAAATATAAACCTCTTTAGTTTATGCAGATGAAAAAGGCAATTCACTGAGATATTTGAAAGCAGCTAAGAATTAAGAAAAAGCATTTTGGTTTGAGAAACTATCTGCTTGTCGTTACATATTCAAATGCCACACTGATGAAAGACTAAAATAATAATTAATAAATAGCTACATGCAAAAACAATTATTTCTATATATACATGTAGGGAAGGGGCTTTCAATTGTCCAAATTATGCAGAAAAGCTGTCAATTGCCCCAATTCATATTCTGGTAGAAGACATGGAGCCCAGTGTGTTTTTTAAGGTGATTTGATTTTGTGTGTTCAGAAATGTATAGTCAAGATACGGCCGTTTTTTACTAGACTAAAAGATCTGGCCATTTACTTCTCTCTATCCAAATGTTACTACACTATTAATAGGCCACATTGTCATCTTACATTACCTCTCCAAAGAACTGTCATAACAGCAGTTCCACTCAACAGTCTCAAAGCACTATTAGAACCTCTAACTGCCACCTTGGCTTTATGAAAAGCAGTAAAATTATGAAGATTTTGGAAACAAAGTAACTTCAAAACTTTCTTACCGACTTGTTGTTTGAAAGCACGAATGTAAACCAACTAGGAATGGATTACTGGATGCCTGTTCAAACACATGTTTCTCTGTCTGTACCCAGTCAATATCCTGAAACAGAGTATTTGGAGAATCAGAACTATTGTTGGATACCCAGCTGTGTGTAAAGACAAAAAAGAAACTGTCAACGAACATAGCTTCAAAAGCTTTTCAGACGTTTTCTGACCAACCAGACCACAAGCTACTGGCATATCCAAAATTTAATAGCTGTTTTAGTAGCATTGCAAAATCAAGACCAAGAGTAACAAAACATCTCATACCTTTTCACAGATTCAAAACTTAAGGTCTGCATATTACAATGGTCCTCAACATAGGTAAGCATTCCCTATCCCCTTTCTATCATACATTCCAGAATCTTCCACTGCCTGCATGCATATACACCAAGAAGTGAGTGGCAGTAAACCCTGGACATTGGTGGGCTTTAATTCCCCAGTTTCTAGTTGACCAACACCATGTCAGCTCTCCAGTTAATCTGAAGACACCTAGGACAGATATCCTGGTGTCCTTATCTGTGGTTCAGAAGCTAAACATTCATTTGCACCTGTCAGGCCCAGCAACTGAGATCTCCATGAGAGCTGGGAATCCTCAGGAAGTGTTGACATGTATTTGGTTCTGCACAAAAAATCTTAAAATGTAGCCTCTGAAGGTGCATAGAGAGCAATTACAGGCAAAAGTTAAGTCTACTATAAACAAGCAATACAAGTGTTTCCACGTTTTGGTGTTTTTTAAAAAACACTAAGTAAACTTTCCTTACAATGACTTAAAAGAAACTTTGTAGCACTGTACTGTTCCAATGGAATAGGAGAGGAACACTGGCTAGTGAACAGAGAAAAAAAAGGAAGAAGTGTAATTATGGAGATGATATTTTCATTTCGCAGGCTAAGGGGAAAAAAATTAAAGAAACAGCATAAACAGTATAAAGCAAAGTAGATCTTAAATTCTTTGAGCTTTAATAACTGGTGTACTTGTGATAGGCATTTCTAAGGGTATCTTTCACATTGATATAAAAAAGGTAACTTGGTAAAAAGACTTCTTTGAAAATATACTACTTTTAGCCTGACAACATACCCTTAATGAGCACTCAACAAAAGACTTCTCTGCAGTTCATTTAAATTTTATTCTAATTAAATCAGAAGGATTTGGAACCTGCTTCAACTCCACTTGGGTAAAGTTACGCTTTGAATATACTCCTGTTGCTACAACACTAGTAACTGGTGGAGAAGCACTAGCTGGTACAATGCATTCTAAATTCCCTGACGTTTGAAAAAAAGAAAAAATGCTGAATATTGAACTTTCTTGACCATTAAAACAATCAAATGATATTTGTATCACTTTGGGTTGTGTGTACTCACAGAGTTCTGTTTCTTACAGATTCTAATTTGTGGCAAGACAGCAGCAATTATGTCAGGTTTCTACATAATGATGCGCCTGGGTCATAAATCAAAGTAATTGACAGAATTTCCTCAGTTGTTTCTAGTTCTCTAAGGCAACAACAAAGTTGACTAGATATTTCTCCCCACCTTTCACTGCCACTAAAAGAAACATTAAAGAAATAATAAATGCACTTGTAGAGCAACTTTCTTGGTCATCAAAGAGACTGAAAAACTCTTAGCCAACAAAGTCTTAAAAAAAAAAAAAAATCTAAGCAGCCTAACTCTTCTAATATCAGTCTCTGGAATAGTGACAAGTACAGCAACTAGAAGAACAGGCTCCTTCTCTCCACTCCCCAATACTTTTTTTAATTTGCCACAATAAAATTTTTGCTTTTTGGAAATTAGTCTTTCTAGTAGCTATGCAATTAAGGGAAACGTCTAACTTGGGGGGAAAAAAAAATCACATTTGTCTGAAAACTGTGTCACCCAATATAGCCAAAAGCCAGATTACCAATATGGAAAGAAGCTACACAATACAGAAAAATATTTTTTTTCAGTTCATTTCTTTGATGCATTTGATATCACAATCAATTTTATGGTTTCCTCTAAATATAATAAACAGGAGTCCTGTGGCACAAAGACTGACCAATTTATTTATTGCATGAACTTTCATGGGAGAAAATCCCACTTCGTCGGATGCTTTGAAGATGGGGCAACTTACAGAATGGGAGGAAATAAATACAGGGGAGTGTAAATCATGAGAACAGGTTTTGATTTGCTGTTAGTGTGACCTGTTCCCATGACTTACACTCCCTGCATTTATCTCCTCCCATTCTTCTGATATCCTGCAATCTGAAACTGGGAGGGAGACAACATCTTGCTATTCTTTCACTTGCAGGTAAACAGATTATTTAACACCCAGTGCTCCAGTGCTCTGTTTAACCAGGAACTAAAAGGCTAGACTGGTGAATAACACCCAGGTTTATTAGAAAAAATTCATTTGTGTTTTTCCAAGATGGTGATCCTCATTTAAACTGTATTAGTTACTTATGCAGTGGACATTTCTCCCAGAATCACTCTGTACCCCCATTTCATGTAGGGAATTGATGACACCAGCTTACTAGAGAGGTAGCTCTGTCAGTCTGTGTACAGCAAAAATAATGAGAGTCCTCTGGCATCTTGAAGACTAACAAATTTCTTCAGGTGTAAATTATCACAGACTCCAACCCACTTTGTCAAATGCATGAAGTGGAAACTAGAGTTGAAAGGCATACATATACACAGGCCAGGATGAAGGTGGGCAAGTATAAGTAAAGTCAATTCAGTTAGGGCAGATGGGGCCTATTCACAACAGTTGATTAGAGGCAGGTAATGTATTAACAGGGACAATTACTTTTCGTAACGTGCTAACCATGCCATGTCCCTATTCAGACCTAGTCTAATTTTGTCAAGTTTGCAAATTAGCTCCAGCTCTGCAGTTTCACACTGACGTCTATTTTTGAAGGTGTTTTTTGTTGAAGTATGGCAACTTTCAAGTCTGCTAACGAGTAGCCAGGGAGACTGAAGTGTTCTCCTACTGGTTTATGGATGTTACCATTTTTTATGTCCTTGTGTTCACTTATCCTTTTGCATAAGGACAGTCCAGTCTGGCCAACGTACATGGCAGAAGAGCATTGCTGGCACCTGACAGCATATACCACAGTAGTGGATGTGCAGACGTACGAGCTCCTGATGGTATGGCTGATGTGGTAAGGACCCGTGATGGTATCACTAGAATTGATGTGCAGGAAGAGCTGGCAATGGGGTTTGTTGAAAGGATAGGTTCCTGGGTTAGCGTTCTTATTGTGTGGTGTTCAATTGCTGGCGAGTATTTGCTTCAGGTTGGGGTGCCATCTGTAAGCGAGGACAGGCCTGCCTCGAGAGTCTGTGGGATCATCTTCTAGGATGGATTGTAGATTTTTGATGATGTGTTGGAGAGATTTTAACTGGGGGGCTGTAGGTGATGGTGGTGTTGTTGTTTTCTTTGTCAGGTCTGTCCTGTAGTAGGTGACTCCTGGGTACCCGTCTGGCCCTGCTGATCTGTTTTTTCACTTCCCCAGGTGGGTACTGTAGTTTTAGGAATGCTTGATAGAGATCTTGTAGATGTTTGTCTCTGAGGGATCAGAGCAGATCCAGTTGTACCTTAAGGCTTGGCTGTAGATGATGGATCATGTGATGTGTCCCAGTTGGAAGCTGGAGGCATGTAGGTATGTACCGGGGCGAGCTGGCTTTCGGTATAGGGTGGTGTTAACGTGTCTAACCCTTATTCATACGGTAACATCCAAGAAGTGGACTTCTTGTGTGGACTTGTTAGGCTGAGGTTGATGGGGGGTGGAAACTGTTTAAATCCTGGAGTAATTCTTAAAGGGACTCTTTCCTGTGGGTCCAGATGATGAAAACGTCATAAAGCTAACGTAGGTACAGGAGAGGCAATTGGGGCTGAGATTCAAGGAAGCAATGCTGTAGGTTGGCCATAAAGATTTTGACATGCTGTGGTGCCATGCAGATAACCATGGCCATGCTATTGACACGAAGGTATAGATCGTCTCCAAATATGAAGTAGTTGGGGGTCAGGACAAAGTCACAAAGTTCAGCTTCCAGGTGTGCCATGTCATCATCCAGGAAACTGTTCCTGATAGCTTGTAGTCCATCTTTGTGAGGACTGTTGGTGTACAGGACTTCTACATACATCGTGGCTAGGATGCTGTTTTATGGGAGATCACTGATGGACTGTAGTTATTTCAGGAAGTTGGTATTACGGAGATAGCTAGGAGCACCAGTGGCATAGGGGCTGAAGACAGAGACCACGGACTAACCATCTTGCTGTGATAATGCCAGTGCCCAAGATGATGGGGTGTCCAGGATCCCTGGGTTTGTGAATCTTGGGTAGTAAACAGAATACCCCTAGTCATGGCTTTTGGGGTGAGTCCATGTAAATTTGTTCCTGTGCTTCAGGGAGTTTCTTAAGCAGCTGTTGTAGTTTCTTTTGGTGGGATCAGAGGGTAGTGGCTCATGGAATGTGGTGTTGGAAAGCTGTCTGGCAGCTTCCAGTTCGTAATCCAACCGATTCATGATGACTACAGCACCTCCTTTGTCAGCTTCTGATTATAATGTCACAGTTGTTTTTGAGGCTATGGATTGCATTGTGTTCTGCACGGCTGAGGTTACAGGGAAAGTGATGCTGCTTGCCTACAACCTCAGCTTGTGCACATTGGCAGAAACACTATCTAAAAGTCTAGCCTGTTGTTTTGGCTGTCAGGAGGAGTCCATACAGAATCCTTCTTCTTGTTGCATTGGAAGGAAGTTGTTCAGTGGTGTGGTAGAAATATTCTTTGAGCTGGAGACGGTAAATGTAGGCTTCCAGGTCTCCGCAGAACTGTATCACATCCGTGGGACAGAAAGAGAATCCCTGAGACAAGATAGACTCTTCTGCTGGGTTAAGCTTATTCCCAAGGAAGCCTGTTAGTCTTTAAGGTGCCACAGGACTCTCTCATTTTTATGAGCTTACTAGTAAGTCAAGTTTCACTCCAATACATTATTTGTTCAAAATTACAGTCACTTTCTTAATGTAACATTTTCCTTCATTAACCATTTAGACCCAATGACATTAAATACCTAACCCTGATTCAACTGCACATTTTAAATTTTAACAAACTTTTACCTCATCATCATGAACCAATTCTTTTTTCACTACTTTCATGGCATAAATCTGATCATTCTTTTTTAACCGTACTAAAAGAACTTTGGCATAACTTCCACGTCCAATAACTCTGATTAAGTCAAAGTCCTGCAGTCCAAGCCCCTGAGAGATCTTAATGCCATCCATTCCATCAATAACTGGCTTGATATCCTATATAAAGACAAACAGATACATATTCAAAATTGCTGAAGTTTTGTTAACTAAGACCTGTTAGAGCAAACAAGTTTAACCTACAGAGTCAGGATTTGCTCAGTGTGCATGCTAGTCAAACATATAGATTTGTCAACTAGTACAAGAATGACATCCCTAAAAACAAGTCTTAAAAATCCTTACTTTAATTTTTTGACTAGTTATTGGTGCCATTTATTAAGAAACATTTTTTAAAAAAAGGAATCAGATGATGTATTCAACAAGTTAAGTATCATGCTTTTAATAATAAATTCTGAACAGTCCCATATTCTGCAAGAGAAATGCTGTAGGACCATACATATCTATGCAGTTATCATAGAGTGTCACTAAATGATGAAGTATTATTTTGGCCAGTGTTGTAGCTGGTTTGTCAGTGCCTGACATGCTGTTTGTCTGAACAAGTCAAGACTCTAGCATGCAACAGAGTCAACAGTTCACAATAGACCTATCACCTATAAACTAAAATTACTACAAGCTCTGCTTTCTACTGGGGTAGCTTGTTCTGTTAACATGCAAGCCAGTTTCTAACTTTGTACAACATGCCTGTATAACCCACTGCCTTGGAATCAAGCTTTTATTTTACACAGATTAGAGCAGAAACTTACATTTATGGCCTAGAGGTGACATGACTGGTATTACCTTACCAAATATTGATTAAGTCAAGTTCTACACATGGATTTTTTTTATTTGAACAGGAAAAGTGGTCAAGTTTACATCAGGTTTACCTTGCATGTTTTAGCTAAATGCAACCTCTTTTCCTGGTCAAGACTGACTCTTCAAGACTTAAATCCAAAAAGTGATGAGTCCAAAGTCAGAGAAATACTAAAAATACAAGTCCTAAAGCTAGGTTCCTTTCCTGGTGATATGTCAGAAGTAATACACTATTTCAAGAGAAATAATATGGAATTCTCATCTATTATTCACATAGTGGAAAAAAGTTGCATCACTGACCACTCATTTCAAAGCATCAAGCATTTCAGTTTCAGGTTATCTGTCTAACTATAAGCTTCGGAAATTTCAACTGATGTAGAAAATGTTTTTAATTCATTTATTTTAAAACATTCACCCACAGGATGATAGTTACAGCTACATAGTATTTATACCAGAAAGTCTTGCGTTTCCTACTCTGGAAAATGAAAGACTGTGACCAAACAATAGAGAGCTGAACTCTGTTCTTGGGCTGTTAGTCCTTCCCGGGGCAGACTGTGTGTGTGAGTGAACAGTGCCATGCACATTCTGAAAGATACCAGATACAAATTAATAAAGAAGATCTAAGCAGAACCAAAGATAAAGAAATGATACTTTGCTGATGGAGTGCCACCTGCCTTGGCATGAAGTTAAGCAGTTTCAGTATGTGTCAAACACCCTATACTTGTCGTGAAATTCAAGTGACTGGCCAGGACCATGCTGATTTCCCAAGAATGAACATTTGTAAAAGAGATTTCAAAACAGAGGCTGTTATTTTGACTGAAGCTTTATTAAGATGCTTATTTCTACTTTGTCCCTTACAGAGATTTCTTGGTATTAAAATATAACCACTCAATTTTGCTGACTTAGAATGCCAGACATTCAAAAATCAAGCCATTGGAAAGAGTTAAGCTAAGTACACCATGTGTCCCTGTTACACTTAGCCCCAGTCTAACCTCATCAGGCTCTGCAGCAGCAGATACGCAAGGCATATAAAATACCTTGTGTATCTGCTGATGACTTTCTAAGCCTCTGAGACACACTGGGGGAAGCCGACTGCAAATGGCTTGCGGTCAGCTTTCAGTAGCTCCTGTTAGGGGGCAGGAGTTGCTGAAGCAATTTCCAGAGCACAGCAGCAAGTTCATACTTGCTGCTGAATCGCATCCAGAAGATTGCGCTGATGGCAGTGATTTTGTCATTGTTGGTATAGATATACCCCAAGCTTTACAATGCTTCAATACATTTTATGGTCTATTTTTATTTGATGTCTTACTACTATACTTACAGTCAGACCAAGGTTCTATCAAACTATGGGAAGTGTTTATACAAGGAATCTTGACCTAGGATCAAATGTTATTAAAAGAGATTGCACTGAGCTTAAAAAGAATCTGGTCAGCAAGGTTCCAGCATGCCAGATCTGCTCTGTGCATGATATACTATTTGAACTTAACAGGACTCATCTACAAAGTAGAAAAAATGGGTACAGCATAACTGGGTACAGTTCATTAGGTCAGTGGTCACATGTTTTCCTGTGAATTTGTGCAGCACCTGCCACAATGGGACATTAGTTTTAATTGGACCTTTAGGTACTACTAAAATACAAATAAATAATAACCATTTCATATAATGTAACACAAATTTTCTAGTCTTTCCAGTCTACATATTTTACTCTCTCTGCATTTACTTGAGATGATTCTTAAAATCATAATATAACTGAAAGCAAGACAATCTATTGCAATGACCAGAGCCACTCATGTGTGAATTATGGGCAGTGGCAGTGATTGCGGTGGAGAATGGATGATGCAGTTTTGTTCAAACTGGGAAACCATGCAGGTAGTGCTTTGAAAAGTGCATCTTATTCATTTTAAATAGTCAGATGCACTTTTAAAGCAACTGTTTTGAAGCCCTTTAGGCTTATTGAAAGCATACTGGGATTTGTCAAAGTGCTCCAAGAGAGTAGCATTTTTAGAATACAAAGATGCTGCTAGATCCTCTACAAAAGAACTAAAAAATACAATGTAAGGGAATATTATTCTACCTTTATTTCTTCTGGGCCCAGTATAATTGAGTGTGCATTATTTATCTGCAAAATTTCAGAGCAAACTGGAAAGTTCATGATTTACTTTGTCAATCTGACTGGACCAAGGTTACTAATTTTAGTGTACAGAAGGGTAGCCTGAGGGTGATAAGCAGTGTGCATGCATTAGAAAGGAGAACAACAAAGAACTGAATGTTAAACCACTAAGTTGCTAATTCAGAGGCAAGGACCAATAAATTGCAACACTCGATAAATTGTAGTTTTTCCAATATGAATGGGTAAAGAAAATCTTTCACAATTTGCAATTAAGACAACAGAAAGAGATAGCAAAAGAAAGTTAAGAAATCTGTTAAAATTACTAACTACATTATTTGGGGTGAGAAACCCAGCTTTCCATTATTAGAAAGGAAAGACATAGTAGAAAGAAAACATACAGGGCAAATACAATTATCTGTAAATCAAATTATGTGCAGAAAATGTAAATATTAGTTTAAAAATACCTCAGAGTCATCTTTAATGTTGTCATGTTTCCTAGCAGAAGGAATATAAGGTACTGCAAGACAAAATGGATAAACAAGACATACAAATTTTTAGATTAGCTGGCACTTTAGACATCATAAAAGAAAACATAGTAGTTATAGGAGAGCACTTCATTTGTCCTTTGGGAAATCAGGTAGGATTCTTTCACTTAGCTGATTTTAGCCTTGATAGCATACACTAAAGGTGCTGAAGATGGTGTCAGATTTGGAATGGGAGAAGAGAAGCCTTTTGGCCCTTAACAGTGAATCCTCTAACTCACTGAGCCATGTTTGACAGGCCCAGAGCGTTTATCCAATTAGAAAGGCTGAAGATGGAAGATTAAGTGTTGAGGTAGGAGTCATTAAAAGGGCAAAAGCTTGATGTGTAGAGAAAACTACAAATGGCAAAAGATTTCCAAGATTTTTTGAACTCTAACAGTTGGATTACAGAAATCTTAATACATGAATAAATAATCAGGTACCTTAACACAGAGGCTAAGTATTTCACTTTCTGTAACACTTTCAGCTGCACCTGTACTCCTTCCAAATATTAACAAGCTGACTAGCAATTTATATTTATAAAAAAATAAACTTATGAATTGTAGGCTCTAAAATTTCAGGAAAAAAATACCGCTGCATTACCTCACCAATGGGCTACCTTCAACTACTTTACAAGCCATAGTCAAGTCAGCCTTACAAATGCTATTTCCATACAAGACAAATGAGGCAAAGTACATGGCAGAACTGTAACATTTTGGGGGAAAAGGACTCATTTTATTACATCTATATGTAGGACTTAACACAATGGAGTCCTGATCCCTGAGGCACTACTGTAATACTAATAATTAGAGAGACAGAAGAAATGTGAGCTTGTATCTTTGAGTGGACCAACTCATAGTCCTTCAGAGAAGTAGACTGCATTACAGAAACAGCCACCCACAGGCCTGAGCAGATCCCATGTCAGGACAAGGGGTGAGAGGGAAATCAACAGACTGCATACACCTACTTGTCACCTATCACACCACATTGGAAGTCATACAGGGTATCATCAAATAATTACAACCCGTATCTAATGGGGACCTCTTCTTGAAAGAAATTTTTCCCAAACCTTCTCTTCTGGCCTTCACACTAACCTCCAGTCTCATCATAAGAAGAAAACTCCTCACAAACCAGGACAGCAACTCAAAGTGGCACCAGACCCAGCCATAAAAATAGATGCAAAAATCTGAAGTCATCTCTCTACTGATGAAATGATCAGTGTCCCTCACTTCCAGACTTTGCTCCTAAAGGAACTTGCACAAAAAAAATAAAAGAAAACACACACTATTACCTATTGGCAAACTTTTTACAAAGCTCTCATTCCATAACTGATCTTCCAAAACATATCCTCAGTGGAAACCCATACAACACTTTCAAGAAACGAGGATGAGAATTTAAATTCCTAACACTGCTAAACAATAAATATCATGGACTCAACAAGGACACTGGCATCATGGCTCATGACAACAACTTGTAAAAAACCACATCCATTAGTCCTTAATGACACACTTCAGATCCTTAACGACCTAACTTTTTTTGCCCACTCCACTTCCAGTGGTCTTCTACACCATGAGTTTTAACTTGTCCCAACTTGTACTTAGCTCAGACACTCTGACTTCCTTCCCTGCTGCAGAAGAAAAGGTCTGTGCAGCTCAAAAGTGTATCTTTCACCAACAGAATGAGCCAATGAAAGATTATTTCCACCCATAACTTCTCCCTCTCACATCCTGGAACCAACATGGCTACCTACAACACAGGGAACATACTAATAATTACTGCTACTGAGAACTAGCATTATGATTTCTATTAAGACTTTAATTTCATCCAGAAAAGCAAGTAAGCAAATTCCAAACTGGGGGGCGGTGGGGAGGGGGGAGAGAATACCTACTTCCATCCGTTTCTTCTGAGGGAAGGTCAACTTCATCATTTTTATCATCTAACTGAGGTTCTTGGGAAGGCATGACCGAATCCTGGCAAAATAATAATTTACAGGAAAAACATTAATGTAATCTGTTGATTCTATCCAAACAGAACTTCCTAAAGATTTTAAACAAGTTTATTTTGACATATAAATAATATATAGCTAGAAAATTACACTTGTAGAATTCAGGACAAGTACTGGTGTATTACAGATATTTATCATAATACGAATAGTTTACAATGCGTTATAAACAGTCTCTACAAAAAGTCCACCTGCTGCATGCACAGTGTAGTGTAAACAAATAAATTAATTCTCTTTTCAAACTAAATCTAGTACATTTTACTAAAAAGTCCATGTATAAAACTAAAGATTTCTGAGGCTACATCATGTGAAACTGAAGTTATTTCTTACAAAAAGTTTCTATGTTAATGTGAATGTATACAGATGATCTAGAGCATCAGCATATTACTTACCAAAGTTAAACATAAAAAATACTGTCACTGTTAAAAAAGATTTTCATTAATTAATAAAGGACTTGCAAGTTTTAGTTTTCTTTTTGTAATAAATTCTTAAGTTGGCCTCAACTATTAACATAAAATTTGTAGAGCAGAGATGGAGAAATCTCGGGGGCCAGATCTCTATGGTGCCCAGAAATTCAACCATGGCACCTAGCATGCAGAAAGTCCCCTGGAACCTAAAAAAAGCCACCAGCACCAACACTTTCTGTGCTTCTGCTCTTGTCCCACCACCCCTGAAAGCGCCCTGGGTGGTAGCTTTTTTCAACAGCAGGAGGATTTGGGGCATTTTTGCTCTGCAGAGCCACTGAAACTGGCAGCAGCTTTTTTTCAAATGTTCTGAAGTGCCACAGCATACTTTGGAGCCTTAGCTTTTGGACTGGCTCCTCGCTGGGTGGCACACTTGTCAAGCCCTGAGGTACAGCAGTTAGACCATATATAGCAACAAGTATGTTTTACTCAAATACAATCTCCATACAGGCAGGAATGAATAGGATGGCAAAGAATCAAGCAAGCAAGGAAAGGCATATACAAAGTGGTTTAGTAGTCAGAATGTTGAGGGAAAGACAGCTTTGGTTAATAATAAAGATGAAGAAACCAAAATAAGCAACAACTGATTGAATACAGGATGCATTTGGAGGAGGGTGTTGGAAAGGGCAGTCACTAAGTTTTGAGCCAAAGATGGGAAGGATATTGTAGTTGTCAGTGAAGACAGAAATGGGAGGTGGGAGACAGATCAGGAGACGATTTAATGGTTTGAGATTAAGATGGCAACAGGACCAAGGAGAGATGCCTGAGTGACAAACAGAGATCTTCTTAGTTCTGCAGAATTTCCCAAGAGATAGAGGCTACAACTGAAAAGGTTTTTCAGTGTTGTTCATATATCTACAAAATAAGTACTCCCTTGTGAGCTAATAAGAACTTCACATCCAAATCTAATTATATTTATTCACCACACAAAAGGTCCACTCCTTTTCCTCTGTCTTCACTGATCACAAAACACACTATTTCTCCCTTGTCCCTTTACTGAACAGACAGTTCAGGATACCTGCGTCCATGATGCCAGCATGTGTTACAAATCTGCATACATGAAAAATATTTTGTCACTTAGGAAATCCTCTTCAGAAATAATGAACTTGGAGGTTGTAAAGCATGTTAGTTTTAGAGAGAATAAAAACATACCATATGCCTTTTGCAGGTCAGTGGAACAAGTATGTGACAGCGTTTATGGACCAGCAACTTGCAGTTGATACACTTGTAGCCCTGCCTTCCAAGACCCC
This sequence comes from Podocnemis expansa, assembly GCA_007922195.1. Taxonomy (NCBI): domain Eukaryota; kingdom Metazoa; phylum Chordata; order Testudines; family Podocnemididae; genus Podocnemis; species Podocnemis expansa. The sequence goes on along the minus strand of ML681963.1, from coordinate 14,454,949 downwards.
ATATCCTTTCACTGCACTGGCCACAGTATGCTCTCTAAAAAACAAAAAGTATAATTATATTCAAAGTTTTGCCCTCTAACAATTCTTGACTATAGATTCCTAACTACCAGCCAGAAGAAAGTTTCACAATCCTTCAGAAATTTATATTTGTCAGAAATGTGCCTTCTTTTGACATGTCTCACCTGAGGGTGCATCTTCAAGACTTTATTCAACCACTACCTCTGATTTCAGGTACTCAATACTGCAAAAACACAATCGACTATGCCAGTAAAAGCATAGACACATCTATTTTGCAATGCTCCACTACCAATTTGCATGCAAAATTTGAGCTGTTAGTAATATTCTTCTATTGGCATTAGTATGTGTCACATTTTAAAGGCATGCTTGAAGACAAGGTCTCTGGGAAAAAGAGCTTACAACCTAAATCAGAAAAAATAAAAAAATTATTTTTCTTCATCAATTATATTAGGAATAAAACTTGAGCTAAATTAAGTTATTACTAGGCAAGGCATAAGAGCAAAAGGAGGTGGTGTTTGGTGGAAGATAGTGAAAGAAATAAATTTCTAGGAGATTTTGAGGTGGGAGAGCAAGACTGATAGTTTCTTACTACAGTGGGACAATCTTAAGCTTTTAGAGCAGCATAACAGAAGGCACAATAGTCAGTTTTAGTTTGAGGGGAGAATATTGCAAGTCAGAAGAACAAAATGAGTGAGGTTTAACTGACACTGACTAAGTTCTCAGGGCACGAACTGTGTTTATTATTTGTCCATAAAACACTATACTCAAATATGGCCCTGTATGAGTAAAACTACCTATGGACAGCAAGTGTATAAAGCTGAGATGGCATCAACCTTCCCACAACCCAATTAATTTCTACCCCCGCCTCCCAAACCAACCAACCAACCACCCATCCACCTCCTTGGAGTTATGTGAAAAATTTCAGCTTATGGACAATTTTATGGTTAAAAACAGACAACATGTGAAAACAGAAGCTCACATTATAATGCACCCCTTGGATAACTTTATTAAAGTATTACCATATTTAATTTGAGGATTTTGGGGGGGGGGTGTTTGTTTTTGTTTCATATTAGCCAGATGCTGGAGTTTAATTGTTCAACAGCAAGCACTGAAGTTCAATTTCCAGCTAGCATCTTGATCCTTCCTGCACTGCAGCTATAGAAGAATTCCCAAAGCTGTTTCATCAACCATCACAGATGATAATGAGAGAGCTTCTATACATCAACTTGTTAGGTATACGACCAGGGAATTTTATTTATTTATTTATTTATTTTTGGCACTGCTGAGTTGATCAATTATTTGGCAAGTCTCTAAAGCATGTTTATAAAGAATTACAAAGGCATAAACAAGATTCAACCTGAATACAGGCTATTCTCTTTATAAGATTAATGTGTCTCCCCCCTTGCACAAACCAAGACTTCTCAGTATTATTCCTAATCCTTAGAATGGAACACAATCATTTAAATGGCGTCAGAACACATCAGCATGATTCAACTTTTGCCATTTTACCAAGGCATGCCTGGAAATCAATATATTTTCTTTAAATAAAAAGCTTATTTTGTAATCAAATTCTATCTTCCTATTTCCAAAGGGGTAGAGTTCCTAATCAACTGTAGACACAAATAGCCTGGAAGTTTTCCTGAAGGGTTTGGTTTGCTCCAGGTAGAAGGCCAATGCTTGTTTTACATCCAGAGTATGAAGGGCCTTCTGTTGTGGTGTTGAATGGGGTTTTGGGCAGAAAACTGGTAAATGAATGGTCTGGTTGAGATGGAAGGACAATGAAACTTTTGGTATGAACTTCGGATGTGGTCGGAGTGATACCTTGTCTTTATAAAAAATGGTGTACGGGGAATATGCCATCAATGCAGCTAACTCTCCGACACGTTTTGCCGAGGTGATTGCCACCAGAAAGGCTACTTTCATGGAAAGAAAGAGTAGTGAAGTGGTAGCCAGTGGTTCGAAGGGTAGCTTCACAAGAGCTCCAAGAACCTATGTGAGGTCCCATGGAACTATCGGTGGTTTGACATGCGGGTATAAGTTCTGTAGTCCGAGCATAAATCTCTTAACCATGTGGTGTGAGAAAACTGAGGTACCCTTTGAGGACTGGTGGAAGGTTGAGATAGCAGCTAGGTGAACTCTAATTGTATTAACCGAGATGTTTGTCTCTTTCAGGTATGCCAGATAGTCAAGGATGTGAGGAATCGGAGCTGTGATTGGATCGATGTGTCAGGAGCTACACCATGAGGAGAAACGGCGCCATTTCTGCAGGTAAGCTGTTCTCGTTGCAGGTTTCCTGCTGTTTAATAATATCTGTTTTATTGTATTAGAGCATTGATTCTCTAGACAATCGAACCATCCAGGCTCCAGGCTGTCAGGTGGAGGTGTTCTAGATGGGGGGGTGTGTGTGTTCCATTGTTCTGAGAAAGAAATGTTGGTGTGCAGGGTAGGGTGATCGGTGGTGTTTTGGACATTCGTTGTAGGTGAGAGTACCATATTTGTTGGGGCCAAGCCGGTGCTATTAAGATTATTGTTGCCCTGTACTGCAGTATTTTGTGGAGGGTTCTCAGGATCAAAAGGTATTGGAGGGAAAGCGTATGCTCGTATGTTGCCCCAGTCTATGAGGTAGGCATCGCCTCTCGATCCCTGTCCTATGCCCCCTCTGGAGCAGTAGTGCTCGCATTTCTTGTTTTCGGCACTGGTGAAGAGATCTATGGTAGGAAGACCCCAGCGTTTGAAGATGTGGTTCACTATGTCGGTCCTGATTTCCCATTTGTGCTGGTTCACGAATGAGCAACTGAGGGAATCTACTATCATGTTGTCTCTTCCGGGGAGATATTCTGCTGATATGTGTATTGTGTTGTCTATGTGCCAGTTCCATAGTGTCAGCACCTCTAAACAGAGGGGCTGTGATTTGGTTCCCCCTTGGCGGTTGACATAGAACTTTGCTGTTCGTTCGATTGTCGGTTCGGATCCTGACGTGCTTTCATGAAATTATGGGAAGTGATGACAGGCTTTCCTGATTGCTCTTAGTTCCAGTATATTTATGTGAAGGGATGTCTCCGTCAGAGACCATCTGCCTTGAGCTTTGTGTTCCTGCGTGTTAGCCCCCAACCAACCATGGAGGCATCTGTGGTGATTAGAACGTCTGGTTGTATCTGAGTGAAGGCAACCCCATGTGATAAATTGGTGTGATCTATCCACCATGATCGGGATTGTCTGATTATTGTAGGGATGTATAGGCATTGTGTTAGGGAAGGACGTCGTGTTTTTAACTGTCGAAGGAACCATAACTGCAGCAGATGCATGGAGTCGAGCATGCTGGACAAGGTAAGTAGTAGCTGCCATATGGCCCAGCATCTGCGAGTGCAGACTAGTGGTGAGTCTCGAATCATGATGGCCAGCTGTTTTATATTGTGAATCCTGTCGAGGGGAAGGAATGCCCTTGCTGATGGAGAATGGATTTGTGCCCCAATGAAATGGATCTCCTGAGCTGATACTGAGGAGGACTTTTTGTGGTTTATGGTCAATCCCAGAGAAAGGAAAAGGTCCATTGTTGATTACATTGCATGCTCGGTCTCTTGGAGCGTGGATCCTTTTATGAGGAAATCGTCCAGGTATGGGAAGACAGAGATGCCTTGTTTGCGTAGCCAGGCTGTCACTGGGGCCATTAGTTTGGAGAACACCCTCGGTGCGATGGAAAGCCAAAGGGGAGTACCATATATTGATACTGATTGTCCATAAAGCAGAGTCTTAGGAAGCTCCTGTGTGTGTGGTGGATTGCAACATGAAAGTAAGCATCTTTCAAGTCAAGAGATACCAGCCAATCTCCCTGTTGTAGTGATGGTAGTATGGCATTCAGGGTCACCCTCTTGAACCTCTTTGTTTGTACATATTTGTTCAGTTGTCTTAGGTCTAGGATGGGTCTCCAACCCCGTTTTCTTTTCTGTTAGAAAATATGGAGAGTAGAATCCCTTTCCGCGATGTTTGAGTGGAACTGGCTCTATTGCTACAATGTGCAACAAATTTTGGACCTCTCCTTGCAGAAGTTGTACATGATTGGGGTCCCTAAAAAGGGACGAGGGGGGGTAGTGGGATAGTGAGTTGGAAATGAAGGGAATGGAATATCCCTTCTGTAGGATTTTTAACACCCATCTGTCTGACGTAATACTTGCCAGTTGGTGGATAAAGGGCCATAATCTGTTGTTGAAAGTTTGTGGGTGTAGAGGTGATTGACGGTGTAGAGATTGGTTGAGCATCCCTCGACACGCATGTCAAAACTGCTGTTTCGCATTGCTTCCCTGCAGATTTTATGAAGGTTCGTTAGTTTGCCTTCTGCGTTGGGACTCTCGCGGTTTATTTCTAGAGTAGTCTGGTCCTCAGTTAGATTGGTTTTGGTAAAATTTCAGTGTATATGACATATTTCTGGAGTACCTTTTCTTAAAAGGTGGAGGGTAAATTCCTAGGGTCCGAAGGGTGACCCTGGAGTCCTTCAAGGTGTGCATGACATCATTGGTTGTTTTGCCAGAAAGGTTGTCCTTGTCAAATGGTAGGTCCTCTATAGTATTCTGCATTTGTTTAGGCAGCTCCACGGCCTGTAGCCGGGAAGAGCGCCGTATTATGACCGAAGTAGCTAGTGTCCTGGCTGCTACATCCGCCACATCCAGGGGTGCTTGGAGAGCTGTTCTAGCAACTAGTCTGCCTTCTTCAGTCAGATTGTCAAACAGTTCTCGTTCACCCTCAGGGATGAGATGCGAGTTCCCCGATTTTAGAATAAAGATCATGGTCATAGTTTGAAAGAAGTGCTGTATAATTAGCAATTCTTAATTGAAGAGCTGCTGATGTATATACTTTTTCCCCCGAGATTATCAAGTTTCTTGTTATCTTTATTCATAGAATGGGACTTTATTCATAGAATGTGTATGAATGTTTGTATCTCTGGTTGGCTGCCTCTATTACTAAGGAATTTGGCTGGGGGTGTGAGAATAAGAACTCATTACCCTTAAGGTCAACGAAATATTTTTTGTCCACTTGTTTGTTTGATGGGGGAACCGATGCCAGTGTTTGCCATATGGCATTAGCAGGTTCCATAATGCCCAGGTCCATCAGCAATGCCAACTTTGTGGATCCTGCACCCTGAAGGATCCTATACAATTTGTGTTGAGTAGTTTGATTTTCATTAAGTGTGATCTCCATGCTGTGGGAGGCTCTTGTGAATAATTCTCTAAACTGTTTCAATTCATCAGCCTTAGAGTGGTGGGGAAGGTCACTTATGTTGTTCTGCAACTGTGTTGGTGACGTTCTTTTAGGTGCTGGTGACTCTTGCGGTCGGTGCTGTTGCTGGGGGGTTATTATTGATTGTCGTAAACCTCCCCCTGGCTGGAAATTATTTGGTAGTGATTGACAGATGCTGAATTGTGGCCAGGTATTATAGTGCACTGGATCAGAGGCTGGTCTGAGAGAGCCTTCAAGGAGCAGGAGTTTAAGTTTCCTCTCCCGATCCTTCCTCGCCCATGAAGTTAATTTGTGGCAATTATTGCATTTATGAGCGATATGGCTTTCTCCGAGGCATTTTATACAAGAGTCATGCCTGTCAGAGTTCGGCATCACCTCCTTACAGGAGGAGCAGCACTTAAATCCTGACAGAGATGGCATACTTGCTCCGTCCGTGGTTATATTGTCGTTTGTTTTTGTACTGACTGTACTTCTCTCTCTTTGGGGGGGGGGCGGGGAGAGCCAGAAGATTCCATTCGAAGGCGGAGGCAGTTGAAAGGAACTGAGGAGAGGGACGCGTGGGCGCGGGGGAAGCTACAGACACACATCACCAGTGGCGTGAAATGCAGCCAGCCGCTGAGAGTGCCTTTGCTCCCCTCCCCCGCTGGCAGAGCCGCTGCTTTAAAATCTCCGGTCCTAGGTGCAGCTGCGCCTGAGCACCCAGAGTGGAGCAGTCGGGAACACTGCTCAAGAAGGAAATAAATTTTTTACTTCAAAAATTAAATTTTTTGAAGGAAAAAAAGCAAGAACATTTGAAACTGGGTTTTAGTGTCTTCATCCAAAAGCTCTGCTGGAAAGTCTTTTCCTTCAGAATGAACTCTTTTAAAATGACTTCTGATGAGGTTCAGCAGTTCTGCATCCTGCAATTTAGGTTGTTGCCTGTGATAATTCCTTATGACCCCCCAGTTTCCTTTTCTTTTGCCGTTTATTTTTTGTGAGCCTGTTTCACTAGTGTAAGTGACGGTTCCAAAATATACAGTAAATTCAGATGTGGTATTTGTCCTTTGCACTGCACTCCTTCCAATTATTTTTTTTTTAAAAAAGTGTTTCCTTCCAGACTCTCAAATTTTTAATGCTAACTTTCTGACTTCCAAGATTCTTCTCTTCTAACCTTTAATCTTTCTTTGGTTAATAACTATTTTCAAAAATTACTTTGAATCTTTAGATTTTCAGTATTTCCCTCACCACCAACTCCCTCGATCTCATTCATTTGTGAATTACTTGTGCACATGCTGCTTGGCTTATATTTGAATTTGTTCCTTAATGTGACATACCTGACCCCATCAACCGGATTTCACATCAGTCATTTGATGGAGATGGCTTTGGTAAAGTCTTTAATGACTTAACTATCACTAAATCCAAGGGCTTGTTGCTATTTTAAATCCACCTTCATTTATCAGTTACTTTTTAAAGTACTGCTGTTCAAAGACTCTCCTTGATTTTTGGCTTTCCGGAGATGTACACAAACTTATTTAAACAAGTACATGCTCCTCAGAGTTGCCATAATGAGGATAATAATCAGCCTTTCAACAGATATAGCTAGGAACCTTATTTTTATGCCATTGGTAAATGAGTTAATAAGATCTGAATATCAGCTTCATGCTGAAAACATCCAGATTAATTCTCAAACTTTATTGTCAATACATTTCTTCAGATTAAAAATATAAATGGTTTGGGTGCAGCTGAATTTAATAATACAAGCGAGTTTTTATTACTGAGTTCTGCTATGTTTATACTGAATTCCTAGCTGACATAACCAGTATACTTCTGTCATGTCACACTCCCCATCAGTACCTTCCCCAAACCTGGGAAGCTAATGATCCATCCAGACAACCAAATTCAGTGATGAATCCTGGTCATGTGCCACCTGAGGCACACTGCACATATGCTACGAAGGGATAAGAAATCTGCAAGCCCTTTTCCCACTTACTTTGCTTTTGTTTTTCATTAATTCAGTTTTCCATATATAGCACACCTTTAATATTAAAAAATCAGGTCCTTTATTCTGCTACTGAAAGCCTGTATCATACATTATTTATTTATTTTGGGGTTATTATGGTTTACTTAATTCCATGTCATATTTTTAATAAATATACAGTAGTTTGAAAGTCATTCCATTCCCCCCCCCCCTGCGGTTTTCACAATTACGCATTTCTCACATTTCCTTTGGCCTAAAATTTCTCATGGTTAGTCTCAGTCCAAAGCATTTTGCATAAAATCACTTAAACTGTGTGAGCTATACAAGCATGTCAAATTATGAAACTACTTAAAAAAAAAAAAAAAAAAAAAGAATACCAAGATGTTCTAAGCAGTTTTTTTGTTCAATCTTACAAATGCCAAGAATTTAGCTCTCTTTGAGGCCAAATATCTTTGTCATATTTGAAGATATCAGATTAAGAAGTTGTAACTGATGCATACAGCACTTTATTTTCATAATTTCTAAGTGATCATCTTAATTATAAAATCAAATTAAGTTGTGTACTAAATATGCTATTACAAAACTAGAGGTGTACATTTGCTCTGTGTATACATCAGAAAACACAAAGGAAAAGCAGATACACAGGGGGGTGGCCAAAATTTTATACCATTCTTCACTTCTGTGATAGCATCTGGAGAAGAGCTAATGCATACAGTGCTCAAACTAGCCACTGGGTGTGTTTTGAGCCCTGGGTTCTGTATCATACAGATGGCCCAGACCTTGTAAATGTCTGAAGTAGCTGGTAGCCTGACTAGAGTGGTAAGAATTTTTAGGAAAATAAATGCCCAATACACTTCCATAATGAAGACACAAAATGATTTTATATGTAGTAATTCATTTCTAGCTTGTGCATTCCTTTCTTACATTTCTTCATCAGTTTTGCTCATTATATATACACGTCTTTAAACAAACACCTTCATAGTTCAGTCTTTCAGTGATCTAAACTTACACCACTGAATTTGTAACTAAGTTATTCCTATTAAAAAAGTCATAAAACAAATACAAATCTTGACAACTTCAGATTCAAGCAGAAGCTGCTTTGTGAGAGTATGCTTTTATTCCCAGATATATAACCCATAATAAAAAACTGAATTCAAGAGATACTGATTTTTTGCAGTCTCTTTTCTCATGTTTGAGTGTACTAAGATCTTGATTAAAATACAGATAGTTTACTCCGCATGCTAACCAAGCCTTGAACAGAGGAAGGATTATAGACATCTACACTGCAATAGCTTCACTGTACCATTTGCACATTTTTCTTACCTGTTATATTTATTTTGAACTTCAAGTTTTACTAAGTGGCACACAGACCAGGAAAAGGGAGGAATTTGAACCACACAGTTATTTGAAAAAGAAATAATTCTGAAATGACCGCCTCACTCTCAGATCACTACAGTAACCAATTACAAGTGTCTATAATAAAGTGAATTGAAAAGACCTTTACAGGATACCATACTGTACCTACACTCTAACATTGGTCATGCATGTCAGCAGGATCATTTGTATAATCAAAAAATGCCTAATGAAATACCTCATATTAAAAATGTCATCCATTAGTTACAGAGGACTCATTAAATTACGACAAATATAAGTGTCGTTTAACACATACATCAAAGTATGATGAAACTACACTTTTTATCCCCAAGGGGACAGCCATTAACACACTGAGAAGCTGAATACTCACCACCTCTGATTAACAGTTCATTTTCTTTAATCAGTGCAGCAATGCTTAAGAACAGCCTACCTTTTAGCCATTTTGGCCAACAAAAGTGTCAGACAGCAACCTAATTTAATTTAAATTCTAAAATGCCAAATCATTTAATCATTCCAGTCTTAATTCTCTCCCTTATCCGCAGCCCCTTTTGACAGTTAAAGAATGCTCTCTTCTTCCAACCTACAGGCTGGTTCCAGCAGCCACTATGATTATCCTAGACTCCTCCCATACCCCTGATATTTCCAGGATCCACTAAACCTGCAAATGCAGTCTTGCATTCCTCCCCCACTTCAAGTTTATGCCAAACTGTGATGTAACTGTTCCAAGCCACAGGACAGTGAAAGAAAGTCTGTCCTACCTACCTGTAAATTACAGCATAGCCTTCAGATGCTCTTCAGGGGAACTGACCACTTACAAACAGAGCACCTTTCAAAAAAAGATTAAATCACTTTGAATCCATACTGAGAGTTCCAAAGTGAATCATCCTTCTGTAGCCCTCATCCGCACTGTATAAGAATTCTGTACCGGAGGAACCCTGCACAAGTGTAGAGCCCCACTAGATTTAATGGGGCTCTGTGTGGATACAGAGTTATTCCTGTATGGAGTCAGTTGTGGGAATGAGGCCCAACTAAGATCATGAGCAACAAAAAGCCTGGGAAACGAATAGTAAATCTTTTTAAAAAGTATTGACTAAACCCACTGTACCATTCTATCTTTAAATAACTAGTTTCTTGCTGCCATAATAGAGAAGATTCAAGATCCCATCCATAAATCCAGGAAGGAAAACCTCTCAGTTTTCTCATCCCAAGTCTGGGTTTCAGAAGGGGCTAGAAGAGTCCACATGCTTACGACATCAAGTACCAATGGCAAAAGAGACAACAGGTCCATTTGATATTTTATATAAATGCTGAGGAACAATCTGAACTCACATTTTCTTGGCTGTTCTTATACAATCATGTCAAATTACATTAGTCTTTTTATTTTGTCACAAAGTGAAAATAGATTAAAGTTGTCTAGCTAATTAGCCTACAAAATGACTAACAAAAAAAGGCCTCTGATATAAAGACAAGAAAACATCACAGACAGTGAAAACGACAACTGAGTGATGACTGAGAAACAGGAACTGAGGGTTACCAGTCACATATACTTATAACCTTAAGGGTGGTCACCACTGCATGTGGGCACAAAAACTTGATCAACTAAATTTATCTACTAATTCTTTTACTGGGTTCCCACTCAAGTGCACTGTGAAAGAGAAAAGATACTGCAACTGGGGACACAGACTGCAACTGAGTTATGTATAAGCCCTCAAAATATATCTGGTAGAGACAAAAAGAGAAAAAACAATTATTTTACATTACTCTGACAACCAAGAAGGCTAAAATTCAGGATTTTACAGGTGCCATTTCAAACTGCTATTTTTGAGAACAAGTTGTCAGTTATGAATTTGTATAAGTAATCAACAGGTGTAAGCTAAATTGCTGTAAAATCTAAAATAACATTTGTATACACAAGCTGTCGCATGAGGTATCCTTCATCTACGCAATATTTTTAAAAATAAGAAATAGTAGGAAAGAGAAAAAGAATAAGACGACACTAGGTGGACAAATCCTACAGTGTTCACCTTGCTATGGGTATAGTTATGAAGCAATTTCTACTGTATAATTCATCTGATATTTTGAGCGAATTCAGAAGTTTATAGAATTAACTGTAAGAACTTATTCAGGGCTGAAGTTGGAGATCTGCCATATGCCCACAATTTTTTTTTTGTCTATGTGTATGCTATCTTTATTACTAGCTTCAGTTGTATTCTTACGGTGCTGGAAAGTATTTATTCTCTAAACTGAAGTTTAATATAAACAAGGCCTATTAGGGATTATCAGCAAAAACAAAACAATCACGTTAGCTAGGTTTCAAAAACAGGTACAAGTTTCACTACAGGCCTCAAGCCGAACTTTTATAATCATTTTCCTAATTACTAATGTAAGACTACAAATTTCTAATTCAAGTGTATGTTTTGCAAAGGCATATGTTTTGACCATGCTTATGAACTGTAATACACAAAGAAAGATACATTCCATAAAGAATATAAAAAATGGTATCTCACTCACTATACTTGTATGTGATATAAAAGTGCATTTATACACCCCCTCATTTAAATTTTAAAATGTCCACTGATAAGATACCTAAACGCCATGAGATTTCTATAATACAGAAGGTTAAATGGCATTTTTGTTCTAGTCCATTAGAAACAACCAAAAAACCCAACCCTATCAAAACAATAGCAAAAGGTTGATTCCTTTTATTGTCATAGGAAGCCATTGCTGAATCTAAAAATTAACTCATCTCACTGCATTTAGGATTTTCCAGAACTCCTAGATTTCCATTTTACATACAATATGTGCTGCAAAATTCTGGCACAATGGCTTGGGTTAAAGCAGGATGAGTCTCAGCCTCAAAGCTATGTTCTCTTGCTTTTATGAATTAAGGTAGATTCTTAATGTTGTATCTTGGCATATATAGTGATTTGCAGCTCAATAAATACCACAGAATTTTCCCTTCCCTCCCAATTAATTATATACTAGTTCAGGTTTCAAGCATGTTAAGTCAGGATATTAGAGATGTAATAGAAAGCATTTATAGAGACAAGGAATGGCAAGGAATATTGAGGACAATAACTCTGTTTTTAGAAAATCAGAACCATGCGGGGGGGGGGGGGGGGGGGGAAAAAAATGAAAAAAAAAAAATCCTTTAAAAAAAAAAAAAAAAAAAAAGAAAGCTTGCAAGAGTAAAAGAAAACATTTTCATTAATTATGTACTACTGATCTCATTCCAGACTCTAAATATTTAATAAACTTCTGACTTTTTCTGATCATTACATAGGGAATAATACTGCTTACTGAATACACAAACAAGCACCTCACTTTTCCTTTTCTTTTCCCCTGTTCCAAATACATGGAAAAGTACACATTGAAAAAAAACAATCACTGCAAAGCATTACCCAAAAGAAAAAAAAAAGGTCTTTTCAGTAACAGTACTCACTCTGTTAAAGCGTTTGGCTTGAAACAGATGCCCATTCACTCGGTAGAGCTTCCTCCATCTTCTGGCTCCACGTCGGTAGATTGATTCTAAGAAGGAAATTAAAAAGGTGTAAAGAAGCAGCATAGTAGCATAGCAATACTGTATACACCATGTCAAGCAAGTTGTGATTTAAAACATTCTTGCTTTTCTAAACATTAATGCATAGCTAAAATTCCTGCTGACAGAATCAGGATTTTTGAAAAAAGCCTTAAATGACAGCTTCTGGTGGATGTGCTTTTGCCACTGCCTCTTCCTTTTCTCTATCCCTCTCTCTTTTTCCTCTCACATGATTATAATCTTGTTACAGTGCCTTGGTGGCTTGCTGTTTCAAGCTCAGGTGAGATGGACAGATACTGTTAAAGAAACAGTGTTCCTCTATAAACCTCATGGTACTTATCTCACTGTGTCACCTTAACATGTAAAATATGTAAAGGACACGTTAGTTGATAAAATATATTACACTATTAAAACATGACAAAATTTTGTGTCCTGTTTTTCAATGCGACTTCCTCCCTCCCAGAAAACACCTGCCAAGATCTTTCTTCCACACGGTAAACAGTCCATGGGTGCCTCTGCAATTAATGCCAATAAATCCTTTTCATGATATCTTTTCATCATTTTAGCACTACAAGAATTTATATAGAACTAGATTTAGACTGTAGGAAATGGAGTACCTAGAATGGACTGTAAATTATTTTTTGTCACATTGTGTGTCTTGTCTGTACATTTATGCCACAGATTAAATAGGAAAATTAGTAAAAACAAACTAGTTACCACAGGGAATAATGAACAAAACACCACAAAGTATAACGAACTGACTTAGCAGGTAAGAACTGTGAAATTCAAACTTTTATAAGATTTATTCTTTAGTAATGTAAGTTTATTTAGAAGGATAGAAAAATTATGTTACAGCTATGACAACATACTACCACCACACTACACAAAATTGAATTTTTTTTTGAAAAATCAAGTTTGGTTTTTGGCATTGCCCATATACAAGGTTCTCCATTTTTCCTCTGCCATAAGCTTTCAAGTCACGTTATTTTTTCTTAGAAGAGTCAAAAGCTGCTTCATAGAACCCTCATGTGAAAGAGTAACAACTTCCTCTAGAAGTTCAATATGCTGGGACGAATCTTCTAACCAAACCAGCCTGACAACAGGTAGTGAATAGGGTTCAGCAAATAATTGATTTTTTTCAATTCCATGACCAAGCAGACAAAACCAAAACACAAAAGTGAAGTTTAGGTTTATTTCAAACCAAAACTAATGGATTTTGTTTCCCTCCACACAAATAAAAAATTTTAAAATTCTGTTCAAATTTATTTGAAACAAATAATCTATTTTAAAGAAATGCTGAAATGGTTTGTTTAGAAAAAACTAAAACAAATAAACAAAAAGACCTTTAAGTTCAAATTAATTTTTTATTTGGCTCAAATGGCTTGCTGAATTCACAAATAAGCTTTGGAAACTCCCAAACTGCATTCTATCACAGGGATCGGCAGCCCCTAGCATGTGCACATATTCAGAGCAGCACAAGGGGTTCCTGGCCCTGCAGCGCCACAGCTGCCTCCCCCCCCCCCACTCCTTGGCTGCTCCCAACCCCAGCAGGGTCTGGGGCTGCAAGAGCCACACCCTACTCCCCTGCTGGGGGAGAAGGCCAGCGGGATAAAGGAACCATCCTGTACACACAGCTCCGGGCCCCTTCTTCCTCTGCCCCTGGCACCTGCTGAGGGTTGGGGGGGTGAGCAGGCTGGCACAAAGCCCTGGCAAAGGTTGCCAACCCCTGTTCTATGAGCTGGAACAGATTTGCTTAGCTCTGGCAGTGAACAGCTTCAGATTCTGATGCTCCATCCTGCTATCCAGCCAGGGGTTAAAGTATAACTGGGGGGGGGGGGGGCAGAACACTCCCATGCCAGTGGGCCCCCCCTGGACCACAGCTCCTGCCACACCCTCCCCCCGCCAGCACCCCACCCCTGCCCCCAATTCCCCCCCCCAGCACAAGCTGGCTGCCCCCACACTCACTGAGTGGTGGGCGTGGCTGGGGAGGTGGGGGCAGTAGGCCCAGGCAGCATGGCTGCGGCTGAGGCAGCAGGCCTCAGAATGGGGCACAGCCTGGAATGGGAGGGGTTTGGTGCAGGGTTTGAGCCCTGCCCAGGAACACCCCTGGCCCTGCCCCCCCTCCCCTGCCTCCCGAATGAAGGGGAACACCGCTCCCAGGCCTGCTAGTTTTAGGGGCCCAGCATTGGGGCCCCTAAAAATAGAACATGGACCTGGAACACTGGGTTCCAGGGCCTGCTTTTTCAATGGTGGGCCCCAGAATGCAGTATTCTGGCTCCACATTCTAGTTTCAGGGGCCCCAAAACACTGAGCCCCTAAAAATAGTGGGCCCCAGAACAGCGTTCTGGCTAACTTTAACCTCTGTATCCAGCTATCCTGACTGAACAGGTAGATCTCTAACCCAGGTGTATCAAGCTCCGTAAACTTCAGTAACTTACAACTAGCATACTAAAATGTTCTTTGACACATTAAACAAGATAAATTATCTTTACTTTTTAAAAAGTAATGTAACAGATTTTTAATAATAAAATTATGAGAGAAATGAAGCAAGCAAATATTAGTTTACAAAAGAAAATATTTGATTGTGTGTAAATAATTGGGTCAGAACAAAAATCCAGAATACATTTAAAGAAATGTATTTATAAAAATTTGTTGTGATGCGTTGATACAGTGTTGAAGTCTGAAGTTGGAAGACAATATTTAATCCTTAGTAAACTAATTTGAAATGATTTTCAGTTCATCTTCTCTAATATCTTTTTAGTTCAGTACCCAATTTTTAGATTTCTCACTGTTTGTCTTCTAAAACTACACCAAAGTCACTTCTAGAAAGGGGACAAATCTGAAAAATATTTGCACATCTGTACATATTTACTCATGCCAGTAGTCCCATCATTAAGTGTTTGCAGGATCAGGGCCTTGAAAACCACCACAGTACTTTTACTTTCTTAAATAAAGGGTTAATTGTAAGGAAAATCACTCTCACAAGAAGCTGTTGGTCTCTGTATACCATGCAGGAATAATTGCCAGAGCTATAGACCAGTGGTGGGGGGAAGTGCATCACACAGCTAGATGGGGGGCTGGATTCAGCTTGGGAATGGGGGACTGGTGTGTCTTTGAGGGTTATACAAGCTGCCAAGAGTGTCACAACCTGCCAAAGGTTGAGAACCACTGATATAGACTGCATGATAGGTTTGTGCACCCACATGGCTATTCATGAACTACAAAAATCTAAACTTTCATTTAAAACAAGAGTTTCCATCTTCCCTGTTGCAATGACAAAATTTTTCTTCGAGTACTGCTTGGGTACATTCAGTGATAGGTGTATCTATGCCACAGTGCACGACTGGTCAAAAACCTTTTGCCCTCGCCTGTCAGGAGAGGGCTGGCAGCCACCACTCCTCTCGCCACCCCATGGCTATTTATGTGGCCACCACCCAGCCACTCCTCAGTTCCATTTTGTCCGCCTCAGCGACAGTTCGTGGAACAGCCCGCTCCTTGCAACTTCACAACAGCCTGTCTCTGCTTATGAGCCTTCAACTGGGAACACCTTTTCGTGGACGTCATTCCAGAGGAGCGCTTCCTACATCCAGCGCCCAGCATCAGAGCAGAAACATCGCTCCCAGTCGCCCCCCACCATGTCGGGGTTTAAACCTTGTGCAGCCTGCAGCAAGGCCTTCCCACGGGACAACCCCCATGAAGAGTGCCTTCGGTGCCTAGGCAAAAGCCACTTAGTCACCGCTTGCTCCTTTTGTCAGTTGTTCAAACCTCAGACGATAAGAGACAGGGAGCAAAGGTGCCATGCGCTGGCCTCAGGGCAAGCACAGCAACCCACCCCCAAAGTTCTGGGGCGTTCTCCGGCACCATGTGTTGGTTTGGCACCAGAGCCCTCCTGGCGTCAGTCTCCCATAGAGCGTTAAAAGGACCAGCTCGGTAGTGGTATCAGTGCTGAGGTGTCAGCGCCAATCCCGCTCCTCCTCACAGGAATCACCACAGTACTGACAAGAGTTGGTGCCGGTCCCTGAAACGCCGGAAGCCTTTCGAGCAGTGAGGACGCTCTTCCTCCTGCCAACACCCACCCCAGTACCCCCCAAGAGGAGGGGCAAACCAGCCCTCACTCCCGGTGCCTGGTCACCCCACAAGCAGCACTGATCACCAACCCCAATCTCGGTGCCAAGTTCTCTGTCCTCAGAACCCCCCCCATGCAGGAGGGCCACACAACCACCCAGTCTTCTTCTTGGCCCCATATCATGCTGCCCTCACTGGCATTGTGATCCCAGTCCCCAGAGGTCCCTCAGTCTCTGAGTGTGGAGGACAATGTCCTGAGGGTCAACAAAAGCCCTTGTCAACAGCCACTGGTACCATCTCCGTTTAGGTACCGGTCCCACGGTACCATTTCCCCCAGCTTGGCACCGGTGCCTCCGGCAACAGGCAGGGCCATAAATCCCATGCCTTGCTCCTACGCTGGGGATCTCACAGCACATTTTGACCTCATCTGCAGTGTTACTGCTCACATGCGGTTGGAGGTCCAGTCCCTTGCGGGACACACTGATAGTGTATTCTGGCCAGTATTCACATCTGCTGCACCCATCTCACAGTTCCCCTCCACCCCAGTGTATGGGACCTTCTCATGTCACACTGGCAAACTCTGGGCTCCGTTTCCCCGGTATCTAACACAGTGGGCCTCAAATATCTTGTCCCAACTTTGGAGTCTCCCTCCTTCACCCACGCCCCGGAACCATCCCAAGGGGTGGTGGAAGCGGCACTAGGCCCAGGACAGGCCACTCATGACCTCCTCCTGGCATCCTTGGATGCAAGGAATTCAGATCTCCTGGGACAGAAGGTCTACTCTTCCTCCGCTTTCCAGCTATGGGTGGCAAATAACCAGGCCCTGGTAGCCAGATTATGATGGACGTCTGGGAGTCCCTGAATAAATTTAGGCACCTCCACAAACAGGAAAATAGGGAAGATTATTACACCTTCCTTGAGAAGGGCAAAATAGCATCCCAGGACCTCCTGTTATCAGCATGGGATGCCATCGACAGGGCTTTCCGGACCATGGCCTCTGCCATGACCCTTTGACGGGTGGGCCTGGTTTAGAGAGGTGAGGGTGCCCGCTGCCTCACACCAGGTTATTCTAGACCTGCCGTTTGAAAGTGGCTCCCTCTTTGCGACAGGGACCGACACCATGCTCCATAGTCCTCAGGACCCCCACGGGGAGGTGAAGTATCTGGGCCTGCTTCTTTGCAGCCCCATCCCCAAGCCCCTAGTCTTGAAGGTCCTGTCAAGGCCTCCATAGCCCACTGGACCTATGAATGCCTCCATTTATTCCCTCCTAGTGCATGGGTCTCCAGCCCTTTCACTCAGCAGCCTTTCCCCTGCTTTTCAGGGCAACATCATCTGCTGCTGAAAATACGAGAGCAAATACCTAAGGCCTAATATGGGATCCTAAAGTGCAGTTTCTGCCCTCCTCCTGCTATGTTCGCCTGGTGCTCTATTGGGACACAAAGTCCCCTACTGGTGGCCTCCCCCCAGTTTTTTTCTCCACATCAAGTTTCCCTGGGTGGGCATTGGAGGGCCCTTTCCCCTCTGTCTCTCCCCTGTCTTCCTAAGGAAATGTGCAGTTGGGTTATCCGTAGGGGCTGAGAACCCAGGATTTCTTCCGGCACCCTGCACACACAAATGATCATATGGGAGTCATCTCCCAGTGCTTTCCAAACCCCCTTCCCGGCCCTGGGAAGGTGTTTTCCCCTTCAGGGTTAGGTGGAGTCCTCTCTCTCTCTCTCAAGGTGACGCCCTTTGCGTTGCTCTCGTGAGGGTTGCTCCTCCTCATCTGGGGAAACCCTTTTCTGTTGTGCAGTTGGCAACCCCTAGACACTGCACACTCACTTGTTCAGGCCTTGGGTGATCGCCACGTACTCTGACTTAAAGTTAGGTGATGGGGGGGGGGAACGATTCAACCCCCACTGAAAGACCTGCGGTTGGAATGGGTCAATGCCCTCCCCTTCCCTAACCTCCTTGGGCCAGCTCATGTTGTCCGCCTCGGGCTCACCAGGCCCGTCAACTTGGCTGTGTCTGGCGTCAGAGGGAGGATACATCACCGTGGTTGGGTTCACTCTTGCCCCCTTCTTCACTTCTCTCTCTCTCTCTCTCTCTCTTTAAACTGAGACACAGTCAGCAGGGAAGGAAGCAAGAAGGGAGACCATTGGGGTAGCTCATGACCCATTAACCCAGGTAGCATCCGTGGGCTGACAGGACCTGTGACTAGGGTGGCTATAGCGGATGATGGATCTCTGGACCTGCGAAAAACTCTTAAAAGGGAATAGAGTCTAGTAGAACTGCTCTTTGCATTGGCAGGTCAGGGGCTCTCAAGTGACGAAAGCCTCTCGTTTTCCCTTTATCTCCTGGGTTGTGGCCCTTATACCATTTGTGTCCACTTTTACTGAATCATGGACGGTAAGGCATCCACAAGGGTGTTTCTTTTTATACGATAAGGTGACTTTAGGCTGCCATTGCCCCTGCCGTTTGTAGGTCAGGGAGCATTTGCATAAATGGGGTCTCTTCTTCCCTCTTAGGTCAGACCATCTCTACTTCACAGTTTTCCCCTTACCTGGGCCATAGTCCTTACGCCAATACCTTAGGTACTTCCGATGGACTTTTGCTGCCTGAGTTACTGACCCTCATGAGGAACTGCTGTGCTGAAAGCGGCCAAAGAACCAACTCCACCCACCATCCATCAGCATGGCTTACAGTCACCTATTACTGAATGTATCTGAGCAGCGCTCAAAGAAGAACAGTGGGTTACTTACCAGTAACTGTCTTTCAAGATGGGCTGCTTGGACTCATTCACAATCCTCCCACTGTCCCGGCAACTCAGAATTGGCAACTTTTAGGGACTGAGGAGGGGCTGGGTGGTGGCCACATATACAGCCACGGGGTGGCAAGAGGGGCAGTGGCCGCCAGCCCTCTCCTGAAAGGCTAAGGCAAAAGGTTTCCAATCAATCATGCGCTGCAGCAGGGATAAACCTATTACTGAATGAATCAAAGCAGATCATCTAAAAGGACAGTTACTGGTAAGTAACCCACCGTTCCATATGCAAGTTTAGTGTAACCAGTGCAGGGTTGCTGCTTAAACTACGCTCTGAGAGTCAAGATATGAACTTCACTGCTTGCCTTCTTAATCCCAGTGTTAATGCTAAAGGCATATTTGCACTTTAAAAGATAATCAATTATTTCACTGCTTATTTAGTACTCAGGTAGCAGAAAGGACTGGACATGAAGTCTACTAGTTGAATCACTGATTTAGAGAAGAAGAAAACAGACAAAATGTAGAGAAAGAAGGAGTAAGGAAGACAATAAAGACACAAAGGCAGAAATAGCACAGATCACCACGAGGACCTTGTTTTGCTGTCATGTGTTGCTGAATGGAACAAATAATTACCCACATATATTATTTCAATAACTGGAAGTTTGGGCAAACTCCTTTGTGACAAGAGGGGGAAATTGTAGATTGCTGCTGGAATGGTCTGCATTTTAAAGCATTTCAAACCTTTTAGCTAAGGACAAAGTGCTCTTGGGAACTATCACTATTCCAAATATGCAGAAGCAACTGTGGATCAACAGGTTGCAAATCAGGGTGGTAATTGGCAATATTCACTTTCACTAGTTCATCAGCTTGGATCCCCTTGCCCACCACCACAGCCATAGCTGTATTAAGTATGAGCCAGTTCATTCTAATTAAAGTCCTAAGCCCAACAAGACCCTGGACAAGACAGTCTAGGAGTGACAAAGATGGAAAACTAAGCACTACCTGTATATGGAAGACTCCATAACCTATGCGCTTTTCATGATCTCCCATGACAGCTTCTTACACATATTCATCAGCCTGGAATATTGCAGTAACCCCACATCCAGTGTCCTCAGAGGGACAGTGTGTTGAAATTGATATCCTACCCTGAGATCACTGAGCAAGAGAGTACAGTGACTCCAAAAATGATTCCATCCCTACCAGACTGCAGCCATTTCAACAATACTTTGTGGCCAGTGGTATCAAAGACAGTTTTAAAAAAAAAAAAAATTAGTATCAACACAGAATTCATTGGTACCAGCAGCTAGAGACAGTTAAGCAAAGAAAATAGTGAAGTCTCCATATCACAAGCAGGACAAAAACTGGTTTGACTGGAACAAAATCTGAAGAATTCAGCCTTCCGAAAGTGTCTTCACCAACTTCTTTCCCATCTTTGCCAAAAGAGGGAGATTGGACTCAAACAATTAGCTATACTACAATTTCAAAAATTATTTCTTTGAGTAACTGCCTAACTAATTGGGTCTTTGTGCACTGGCATTAGCTATGATGTTTCTTCAAAATTAGTCAATGAGACTGTGGTCTGTATGGAATCAGAGTATCATGATACATAGTATAAGCCAGGGCCTCAACAACTCTGCTGCATAAATAGGGGTCAGCCCAAAAACTGAGGCTCTCCAGATGTGCACCAGTGAAGGGGGCCCTTGCTGATACTGACACTTCTTCCTGTGGCAATGCAGAATGCACAGCCCTCCCTGTCCCACCAATGAAAAACCACCAAAACAACTTATGCTTTTGGCAGAAGCGTGGAGTGCAAAAAGATCCCCTGCCATTAAAAAAACCCCAGAACCAGCAGGGGCAGTTTTGGCAGTAGGGGAGAAAGTGGCAAGGAGTGGAAAGGGTAGGGATGCCAGCACCACCGACTTTTTTAGGCATTGGAGGCGTTCACCCCCTGGCTGCTGCCAGGCACCAGGGGCAAAATCCTGGGTGCCACGGCAACTTGGCACCTAGGATTTGTCAAGTCCTGGTATAAATGCAGAATTCAGACAGAACCTGCAGTGTCAAAAACAATGATTTTAACTTAAGAATATTTAGGATTCTCGCACTGGCAAAATTTGTCACTTAAAAGTGTGAAAAAAAATCCTGCTGAGCAATGCAAGTTTTACCGTCCCTTGGTTAGATGGTTTTTATTATGTTGGTGGGAGAAAGGCCTTCCATTGCCATAACACTGTCTACACTAGTGCTTATGCCAGCAAACCTTACTTTGCTCAGTATGGTGTATTTTCTACCTCGTGGCCTTGAATGACAAAAGTTTTGCTGGTATAAACACCAGTATAGATAAGCCCTTAGTAAATATTAACTCAACGAAAATGGCTGACCCATACTTTTGGTATTTTTATCCAGTTTTTTCAATGATCCCATTTCAGAACTACTTGTCAGCCTTCAAAGACTGACAAGTGGGGGAAAGTGATAAGGAGTAGACTGGGTGCTCTTGCCACGTTTCCTCGAAAGGGGCAACAGCTTGTCCTCCTGACACCACATAACTGAAGACAGAGATGCGAAGCCAAAGCCACTAGATGATAATGAGGTAGCAGAAATTTGTACAATGGCAGCACTTCCAGATTGCCTTACTTATAGGTTATAAAAAACATTTGCAATTTTTATCTCTAAGAAACATCTGTAATGAAGAAGATTCAATTATCTAAATCCTCATTTTGGTTTACAATTTACAAAAGAATGAGACAGTGTAGCATCCTAGCACAGTCGCATTACTTTTTTTTTTTTTTTTTTTTTTTTTTTTTTTAAGCTATTGCTCCACATGGACCAAAAAAATTAATACAGAACCATGGAGTGAGGAGATATAAGTAAGGTTAGTAGCAAGAACTGTAGGGAAGACATTGCTTACTTTGCAAACAAATCTCGTAATTAGCACTCAGCTACACTAACCCTAACTATCTTTTCTTAATCCACAAACAAGTTCAATGTTTCACAAATGCTTTAATAAACTTTAATTCATCATATTTGAGCAAAACAATAGTTTTAAAAAAAATCAGTGCCTAATCAAATCAATACGAAGCTCACTTGAAGTATATTCCCTGCTTCCTATTCCTATCCCACTACAAACCAATTTTCACATGAAGAAGAAAATTACTGTTGATATTTCTGATCCCATTTTGTGTATGCCTCGGTACCAAATGGATGGAAATACTTGCATTTGGGACTCAAGAGAATAGAGCTATCACTTAGTCCAGGCACAGCAAGCTGCGACTAAGCAGCGACAATATCTTAAAGCCTCCATCAAAGATTTCCTAATTCTCCTACTTGCTGCCTTCTGCAATAAAGGTGCATGAATAAGGAATGTCGGTAAGTGACTGGTCTTTATTTTCTGGCCCTGTTCAAATGGCATGGGTCAGTCACAAAAATTATATTCCCATCAGAGGGCAGAGATTAGCAAATATGACTGTGATGCCTGTTACATGATATAAAAAAAGCCAGCCAACCAACCAACCAAAAAAAACCACTCACAACATTCTAAAACCCCCACAACCAAACTAATATAGTTAATTTCTCTCACACACATGCACAAGGTCTAACATGGAAGTCAAAGTAGACCTGAATTTCCTAGTGAGACATGAAAATTTTCTACCTCTTGAAGGATCTCTGTCAAACTATTGACTCCTTTGGCACTTTTAAGGATTAACAAATTTATTTATTGGATGAGCTGTCAGGGTGTAATCCCACTTCACCAGATGCATAAAATGGAAGTTGTAGCGTGTCAGGTGAATACATACAGAAAAGGGCAAGTCACAATGTTAGTTCAGTCTTTTTCCAGCAAATCAAACAAATTGTTTTGATTCAAACACTGTGGAAAAACAGATAAGAAAGTGAACGTTAAAAAAGGGGAAAACCACTTTTGGTAATAGGTGAGCCAGCCCAAATCTCTATTCAGACCTAATGGAATGGTGTCAAATTTGTATGTGAATTCCAACTCTGCAATTCACATTGGATTCTTGCTTTAAACTGCTTCTGCTGAAACACTAACTGTCATGTCTTTCACAGAATGTGCAGATAAAAGTGTTCAAAGCCTCTGGCAAAGTGGGACTTTCTCGAACAAAAATTTGTTTATATTTAAAAGTACTACAAGACTATTTTGCTGAACTAGACCAACACAACTAGCACTTTAGAAGTTGGTTTTTGAATGTTACCTTTTGATACTCAAGTTGTATCCATTTATTGTTTTGCATAGACACAGTCCAATTTGGCCAATTTATAAGGCAGATGGGCATTGCTGACACATGATGGCATATATTACATTGGTAGATGAGCAGGTGAATGAGCCCTTGATGGAGTGGCTGGTTTAGTTAAGGTCCTAATATGGTGTCACTTGAGGAGATAAGTGGGCAGGATTGGCAGTGAGGTTTGCTGCAGGGATAGGTTCCTGCCTTAGTGTTTCCATTGTATGGTGTGTAGTTGCTGGTCAGTATTTGCTTAAAGTTGGGGAGCTGTCTATAAGTGAGGAGAGGCTACCTCCCAAGGCTTGAGAGAACAAGGGATCACCTTGCAGGATAGGCTGCAGATCCTTGATGACATGCTACAGCAGTTTGCGCTTATGCTGTATTAGTTGACTTCTGGGTACCCATCTGGCTCTGTCAATCCATTTCTTCACTTCCTCAAGGGAGTACTATACTATTAAGAAAGCTTGACAGAGATCCTAAAGGTCTCCGTCTGAAGGATCAGAGGAAATGCAGTGGTATCTTAAGGCTTTGGCTGTAGACAGTGGGTAGTGTGATGTGTCTCAGATGAAATCTGGAGGGATGTAGGTAAGTTTACTCATCAGCAGGCTTTACAGAACAGGGTGGTGGTGGCATTTGTGAACCCATCCTTTATTTGTATGTAGCGCCAGGAAGTGGATTTCCCATATGGAGTGCTCCAGGCTGAAAATGACGGTGGGGTGTAAGCTTTTGACGTCTCAGTGGAATTCCTCAAGGGCCTTCTTTCCATGGGTTCAGATGATGAAAATGTCGTCAGTGTAGCGGCACTTGGGGACGAGAGCTGCAGAAGCGTTGTTCTAAGTCATCCATAAAAATGTTGGGTCATTGTGGAGCCCATACCAGTGGTTTTCAAACTTTTTTCCTCGGGTCTCAGCTGAAAAAATTTATGCCCATTACCCAACAACTGAATCTTTGAGCAAAGCATTCCAGTATTTTGGCAGTGGCAACAGCAGGCACCATGACCCAGTACCGGGTCCTGACCTTAAGTTTGAAAACCACTGACTTAGATATAAATCATCTCCAAATCTAAAACAGTTGTGGCTGAGTACAAAAGTCACAAAGTTTAGTCACTGGACATGTCATGACATCATCTGGTATATTCCTGCTGAAGGCTTGTAATATGTCTTTGTGTGGAAAGAGCTTCTACATTCACAGTGGCCAGGACTGTGAGTTTTCTGAAAGACTACCTGTGGATTGAATTTTTCTCAGGAAGTCAGTGGTGTTTCAAAGAGACCTAGGAGTGCTGGTGGTAGGGCTGGAGGAGCATGAACACATGGACAGATGAGCCTGCTGTAAGAGTTCCAATGTCTGAGATAATGGGGCATCCAGGATTTCCAGATTTATGGATCTTGGGCAGTAGATAGAACATCCTTGGTCAGGTCTCTAGAGGTGTGTCTTGCTTCAGGGAAGTTTCCTGACTAGATGGTATAGTTTCTTTTGGTATTCCTCAGTGGGATCAGAGTAGTGGCTTGCACACTTGTGTTGGAGAGGTGTCTGTTAGCCTTTTATTTGTTATCCAATTTAATCATGATGATTACAACACCTCCTCTTTCAGCCTCTTTGATAATGTATGTCAGTGTTGTTTCTGAGGCTATGGATAGCATTGCATTCTTCATGGCTGAGATTATGGTGCCTGGGATGATATTTGTTGACAATTTGCGTTTGTGCACTTCGGTGGAAGCAATCTATATAAAAGTCCAGTCTGTTGAAATTCATATGCAAATTTTACATCATCATCATCATATTAGGTCTTAATAGAGATGTGGGATGATTCATCCATTACCAAAGGCGACCTTCCCCCTCTTTAAAACATTCTCAACTTCTCATCCATTTTTCCACTGTGTTTGAATCAAAGTCAGTAATGACTATCCTTAAACTTCAAAAGTCCTCTCCTTAAAACCATTCAGTCTTCCTTCCTTAAAGGCCTCATTAACTCAAACTTTAGTCTTTGTTAATCTCAAAAAAGTCATTTAGGCACTTCTTCCAGTTTTCAAGCTCTTTTGCATTCTCTGTAGTACAATATTCACTCATTTTGCTGTTGACCATTTTTGCCCCAAAATCAACTATTACTTTCCTCACATTCAGATCCTCAAAGATAAAGGACATGCTGTTGAATGCTTGACTCTTTTTTGTTTATACTTCCTGTGATTACACTGCACTCAGCTCCATTATCAATTTTGATATTTGCTTTTCGTTCACTTATTTCCAATACCACAAACCAACCTACCCGCTAAACATTGTTTTACAAACATATGAAGAAGGTTCAGCAAAGAATTGTGTTTCTGCAACACAAGAGCTTTGCAACACACATTTGCAATATGTTTGCTTTTACTGAACTTATGACACCAGAATCCTTTTATTGGGTAGTACCATTGTCATGTCATTAACTCCACATTTATTAAAACAATCAAAGATGGTCTCTGCTGTTTGTTCATATTTGCATTATGTTTTAATACTCTGGTATCATTTTTAGTTAGACATACTTCAGGTCTTTCATTGCTTCCTCATACTTATATTCACCAGTCCTTGCAAAACTGTGAACATGGCTGTTTAACTTGAATATCAGTTGAACCACAAATAATTGTTAATCTACATGTTAAGTTTTCAAATTCACACAGGCTTAACTTTATTACATACATTTATAACTTAACACTCCAAAGTTATTCATGGCAGCTGATCTCTTTCTTACATATAAAATGTACTTTCCCCTACAGATAGCACTGATGGAATGAAAAAACATCCAGTGTTTTAATTTCTTCATCTGGCTATTCCTGCTCCTATCTACAGTTCTCCTAGAACCTTTTTACAGACCTCCAGGGAAGCTGGGACTTCTACATGTACCAAAATGGATGATTCTACCCTCTCCACTTTCTCTTCAATATCACTTTCTTTCTGGAAAAACATGGATGCAATGCAATTCCTTCCTTCAGTTTTCTGGCAAGTCTACTTCCAAACTCAGAAATCCACAAGTCTTCATTAGCTCTATTCTTCTCCATAGATTTAGTTTATTTCTGATACTGAATGAGAGAGAGAGATGAAATATGAGAATGCCAGTGAGCAATTTGTCTTTACTACTTCACCCCATCTCATGACACAGGTCCAAAAACACCAGTTCCAATTGTAAAATGGTTTCCTTTAATGTTGCATGATTAAATAGGAGAAACACAAAAGCAGTTCTGCAATTGTCCAAAGGCCTTGCCTAGTTTAAGGGCATTGCCAGAAAAAGGATATTGACTCAATGGTCACCTGTGTTCAGCTAAAAAAACCCACAAGGCATCCTGTGGCACTTAAAGACTAACAGATTTTTCACATAAGCTTTCATGGGAGAAAAGTCACACTTCATCAGATGCTTTGAAGATGGGCCGACTTCCACAATGGAATGAAAATAAATGCAAGGGTGCGCAAAACATGGGATCAGGTCATACAGCAACATACAGGTACAGTTGTCACCCTTTGGTACCTGTGTTCAATCTGATATGGTAAATTCTATACCCCAACTCTCTGATATTAGGTATTTGGAAGAAATCCTGCCCAAGGAATGTATAGGCAGAGCACAGACTCTTGGAAGAGCAAACTAGATTTATTGCGAACAGGGGGACTGCTAACAGGGGAGTTTGAGAGGGAAAGAGTTGGTGAAGCCCTCAGGAGGCAGCAAAGGCAATCCCCTAGCTGAGGAAGCAAGGGAGAGAGCAAAGCTTGGGTGAGTGAGTTACTAACTGTGTGTTTGTGTCTTTCCCTACGGGTAATTTCTGTTAGTTGTTAGCTACTGTGGGAATTGGGACTGAGTGTGTGTTTGTGTGATTGGGGGCTGTTTGCATCATTGTTCCCTGCTCACCCTTGGTCACCAGCTTCCATCAGCCTTGTGATCACTCTTCCCCTGTGTGTTTAACAAGGGGCAAGGGCTGACCTAGGCAGAAAAGGCCTTAAAAGCCAGTGGCTGAGCGACCAGAGGAACTGCTAACAGGAGAGTTTGAGAGGGAAGGAATCTGGTGAGGCCATAATGGTGAAGAACAGCTATACTGCTTGTGCCAGTGCTCCTGTCTCCTCCACCTGTGCCTGTAGCCAGACAGACATCCTGAGCATGGATCTCTCTACCCAGATCCTGGTGTGGATTTGCAGGGACTGCAGCCTGCAGTTCCCTGTCTCTGACGATCAGGCTGTGGAGATGAATCAATGTGACAGGTGTCTTCTGGTGGAATCTCTCAGGAGGAAGGTGGGAGAGTTACAGGAGGAGGTGATTAGGCTAAGCAGTATCCACGCCCTAGAGAAGTTCCTCGATAGCATCCATGAGGAGAGATGCAAGGAGAAGGACACTCTCCAGGTGCCAAAAACTACTGCCGCACCACTGGAGAAGGATGGGATGCCTATGGCAGAGGGAGGACACTGGCAGCTGGTTATCTCTGGCAGCAGACAGTGCTCCACCCCTGCTCCCATCCCTCCCTCCATTGTGGTGAACAACCGTTACGCAGCACTAGAGACGATGGATGAGGCGGAACAGGAAACGCCATGCACCCCTGAGGTTGGGAGGATCACAGCCACCACAGGTGCCCGTCAGTGTTCCCTCTAAGCTGCTCACGTGCGCGCACGCGCAGCAGAAATCACTCAGTGGCGCAGCAATCACTGCCAGCAGCGCATCACCGCCGGCAGCCACGGAGCCTAGCCAGCTGGAAGACACAGTCTTCCTGCTGGCAGGCAGCTGCGTCAGCCTACAGCAGTTTGAAATTTCCCTCCCTCAGCATGCTGGGGGCTGCAGCAGCCTGTGGCCAGGGAGCGGCTCTAAAGGTCAGACAAGGAGGAAGGGGGGAGCTTTCGGAGGATCGGAGTGTGGAGCTGGACAAAGGGGGGTTGGCTGGGAAGGTGCCGGGAGTCAGCGAAGTGGGTGGAGAAGCAGCTCGAGCTGGGGATGGCCAGAGAAACTGGCAGATGAGCGGGGAAGGCTCTTGGCCAGGGGTTGCTTAAACTACCCCTGCTGCAGGGTTAGAATGTAATTGCTGGCCTTGGAGCCCTTCAACACAGGTCCCCCCCCCCCCCGCACGGGAGAACCCACCAATAAATCCCCCAGACACACAAAGCCAACCCCAGACACAGACAGACACCCCCCCCCCAAGCCAACCCCACCCCCCCAATCCCAGGCAGAGAGAGAGAGAGAGAGAGACACACACACACACACACACAACCAATCCCAGACAGACATACACACAGAGCCATTGATGCAAGCACTAAGTGATGTCAGCATAGCAAATTGTCTTGCACCCAGTATGTAGTATAATGAACAAGGAGTTCTGTGGCACTTAAAGACTAACAATTACATTTATTGCATGAGCTTTTGTGGGAGAAAAATCCCACTTCATCAGACTTGCATCCTAAGTTCCTCCATCTTCAAAGCATCAGATGAACTGAATTTTCTCCCACAAAGGCTCATGCAATAAATATAATTGTTAGTCTTTAAGTGCCACAGGATCCTTCTTTGTTTTACTGAACTAGACTAACACAGCTGCCCCTTTGGATCTTGAAAGGATAGGATTCCACCTAACCAAGTTTTTTAAACTTCTTCATTCCTGAAATAGATGAACACCATAGTATGAATACACAGAATATGTTGCACTCAAGTTCATGTGAATGCATCTTCGTTTCTTTCATGATAGATTGTTTAGTGTTATGTGTAAACATTCTGGTTCACAACTTCAGGAAGTGCAACAATGTTCTCTATGTAGGGTTGTAAGCAGAATCCATTGCAATAAAGTAGCAGCAACATAGCAGAAAAACATATCTGGAAATTCTGTTCTTTCAGTCTATTTTTCTCTTGTTATTCACAACATTGTATAATTGTACCCCTCCTTTTTCACTAGTCCATTATGGGCTTTGTCAGAAAAAGAAGGGAAACTACTTGCTCCAGTAAATGGCAGCCTGAATTTCCAAACTCTGCTAAAATGGTCATATGGGCAACAAAATTAATAACTGTACAGTAGAGACAGGGATATTAATAAGTTCTCTGTTGATAAAAGGCTCTACAATTTCAGGAAGGGTTAAATCATAGGATCAGGAGGAATTCTTAAATAAGTATGTTTAATTGAGGATTACTGTCTGGTTCTGACTAACCTGCGTGCTAGATTTTATTTGGCTAATGTCTGACATTGTGCAGGGGTTTCAAACTCAAATCACCATGATGGCCAGGCTGCATGAGGACCAGTACACTAGCCCGAGGGCTGCACCACTGAAACCTTTTCATGTAGCAATATTGCAAATACTGGTAAAAATAGTGTCATTGTGGGCCACAGAAAATAGCTTTAGAGGCTGCATGTGGCCAGTGGGCTGTGAGTTTGAGACCCCTGACATAGTGTGACAAGAACTCAAGCACTAAATCTGCCTCTCAGGCTTCCAGTGAATTTGGAGGGTAGAAAAGAAAGATATTTCTAATCTAATTCTATTTTCTTGCTTTTTGCTAATTTAGAGTCAGTGTTTCCTCTAAGCTGATGATACAGCTGAGCAAGCTGTTGGATGCACTGGGGGAGCTGGCAGGCACTAGGGAAGGGGGCCCAGTGAGAGTCGGGAAGCCAGCAGGGAACTTGCTCAGCTGCCTCCAGAACTTGCTCAGCTGCATCATCGACTTAGAGAGAACATTGGTGCCCGTATGCGAGATGTTACGGAGAAATTGTTGAGAATTATCCGCCCCTCTGACCACTACCCGATGCTTCTCATCCATGTGGGAACCAATGATACTGTGAGAGGTGATCCTCGGCAGATCAAAGGTGACTACAGGGCTCTGGGAGCACAGATGAAGGTGTTCGGAGCACAGGTGGTGTTCTCCTCGATCTTTCCGGTCAAGGGTAGGGGCCTGAGTAGAGACAGATGCATCCTGGAGGTGAATGCCTGGCTGCGAAGATGGTGTCGTCAGGAGGGCTTTGGCTTCCTTGACCATGGAGTGCTGTTCCAGGAAGGAGGACTGCTAGGCAGAGATGGACTCCATCTGTCGAGGAAGGGGAAGAGCATATTCGGACGTCGACTGGCTGACCTAGTGAGGAGGGCTTTAAACTAGGTTTGAAGGGGGAAGGAGACCAAAGCCCACAGGTAAGTGACAATGTGGGAGACCTGGGGGAAGGGATAGAATTTGGGGGGGGGGACGTAACACCAGGGATAAAAGAGAAGGTAGCTGGAACATGGGGGGAGGGGGGAATCAAATAATTGTTACATGCTCTAATGAAGCTTTAATACCTGAGGCAGGTGCAGGAGGACAATCCCAGGAGAAAATACAAGGAGGTAGATGCAACAAAACTGAAAATCGACTTGGGAAAGTAGGGCAAATCAGCCTGGTATCATAGGTGCCTGTACACGAATGCAAGGAGCCTGGGAAACAAGCAGGAAGAATTGGTAGTACTGGCGCAGACAAGGAACTATGATTTAATTGGAATAACAGAGACATGGTAGGATAGCTTACATGACTGGAGCTCTGCCATGGATGGGTATAAGTTATTCAGGAAGGACAGGCAGAGAAGAAGAGGGGAAGGAGTAGCACTATATGTAAAAGAGCTCTATGACTGCTCGGAGCTCCATTATAGAAGTGGAACCGAGCCAGTTGAAAATCTGTGGCTTAAGCTTATAGGAGAGAGCAACAAGGGGGATGTTGTGGTGGGTGTCTGCTATAGACCACCAGACCAGAAGGAGGAGGTGGACGAGGCATCCTATGGACAACCGGCAGAAGTTTCCAGATCACAGGCCCTGTTTCTCATGAGGGACTTCAATTACCCTGGCATCTGCTGGGAGGCCAATACAGCAGTGCACAGGCAATCCAGGAAGTTTTTGGAGTGTGTTGAGGACAACTTCCTGGTACAAATCCTGGAGGAACCAACTAGGGCCTTGCACCACTTGACCTGCTGCTCAGAGACAGAGAAGAATTGATTGTGGACATAGAAGTTAATGGCAACCTGGGCAGCAGTGACCATGAGATGATAGAGTTCAAGATGCTGATTAATGGAAAAAAGGAAAGAAGCAAAATGCAGACCCTGGACTTCAGAAAAGCAAATTTTGGCTCCCTCAGAGAACTGATGGGCAGGATCCCTTGGGAGGCTGATCTGAAGGGGAAAGGTGTCCAAGAGAGCCGGCTGCATTTTAAAGAAACCCTGCTAACTGCACAGGAAGATACCATTCCGATGAGCAGGAAGAACAGCAAATGTGGAAGGCACCCAGTGTGGCTTAACAGAGAACTCTGCACTGAGCCAAAGCATGAAAAGGAAGCTTATGGGAAGTGGAAGCTTGGACAGATGACTAGGGAGGCATATAAAGATATTGCTCGGGACTGCAGGGATAAAATCAGAAAGGCCAAAGGACAACTGGAGTTGCGGCTAACAAGGCATGTGAAGGATAACAGGAAAGGGTTCTACAAGTAAGTCAATAACAAGAAGAGGATCAGGGATGGTGTAGGTCCCTTACTGAATGGGGCAGGTATCCTTGTGATGAAGGATGAGGAAAAGGCTGAAGTGCTCAATGCTTTTTTACTTCAGTTTTCACAGGGAGGGCCAACTCCCAGCCCACTACACTGGGCATAGCAGATTGGAGAGAAGAAGAGAGAGGCCCTTGGTGACGGAAGGTCAGGTTAGGGACTACCTAAAGAAGCTGGATGTGCACAAGTCCATGAGGCCAGACAAGCTGCATCCGAGGGTGCCAAGGGAGTTGGCCGATGAGGTAGGACCACCACTGGCCATTATCTCTGAAAACTCATGGCAAATGGGGGAGGTACCGGAGGACTGGAGAAAAGCAAATATAGTGGCTATCTTCAAGAAAGGCAAAAAGGAGGATCCAGGGAATTACAGACCTGTCAGCCTCACCTCAACCCCTGTAAAAATCATGGAACAGATTCTCAAAGAATCCATCCTGAAACACTTGGAGGAAAATAGAGTGATCAGGAACAGTCAGCATGGATTCACCAAGGGTAAATCATGCCTGACAAACCTCATTGTCTTCTATGATGAGAGGACTGGATTTGTGGATATGGGAAGAGCTGTTGATGTGATATACCTAAACTTTAGCAAGGCTTTTGATATGGTTTCCCACAGCATTCTCGTCAGCAAGTTAAGGAAGTATGGGTTGGATGTGTGGACTGTTAGGTGGATGGAGAACTGGGTAGATCAACAATTTCAGCATGTAGGAGTCAATGGCTCCATGTCTAGTTGACAACCAGTAATGAGTGGTGTGCCCTAGGGGTTGATCCTGGGGCCAGTTCTTTTCAATATTTTCATTAATGCTCTAGATGATGGGATTTATTGCACACTCAGTAAGTTTGCAGATGACATCAAGCGGGGGGACGGTAGACACACTGGAGGACAGGGAGAAGATTCAGGGAGACCTAGATAAATTGGAGCAGTGGGCCAATAGAAATCTCATGAGGTTCAACAAGGACAAGTGCAAAGTCCTGCACTTGGGAATGAAAACCCCATGCACTGCTACAGGCTGGGGAGCAATCAGCTAAGTATCAGCAACGTAGAAAGGGACCTGGGGGTCCTGGTGGATGGGAAGCTGGATATGAGTCAGCAGTGTGCTCTTGCTGCCAAAAAGGCCAGCAGTCTGAGGGATGTGATCATGCCCCTCTATTCGGCACTGCTGAGGCCGCATCTGGAATACTGTGTCCAGTTTTGGGCTCCCCACTACAAAAAGGATGTGGACAAATTAGAAAGTCTAGCGGAGGGCAACAAAACGATCAAGGGGCTGGAGCACAAGCCCTATGAAGAAAGACTGAAGGAACTAGGCTTATTTAGCCTGCAGAAGAGAAGGCTGAGGGGGGATTTGATAGCAACCTTCAACTACCTGAAGGGATGCTCCAAGGAGGATGGAGCTCAGCTGTTCTCAGTAGTAACAGAGGATAGAACAAGTAGCAATGGTTTCAACTTGCAGCTGGGGAGGTCGAGGTTGGATATTAGGAAAAACTTGCTTACTAGGAGGGTAGCAAAGCACTGGAATGGGCTACCTAGGGAGGTGGTGGAATCTCCATCTTTGGAGATGTTTAAGGCCCGGCTGGATAAAACTCTAGCTGGAATAAATTAGTGGAAGTGGTCCTGCTTTTTTTTGGCAGGGGGTTGGATTAGATGACCTCATGAGGTCCCTTCTAACCCTATGATTCTATATAGCACCTTACAAATATGTAAAGCAACAGGTCCCTGCCAGAAAGGCATTTCAGGCAAACCTGGATCGAGGGTGCCGTAAAGGAATCAAAGTGAATGGCAAAATAACTACAATGATGTGTGGTATGTGAAATTTTGGGTCTGCATTTTATGGAACCATGTTCTCTAGGCCACAGTAGCAAAAAATAAAACCATAACCATGAGCTTTTAGGTAAAATGCTAAAGTAGTAATACTAAAACCATTTCTGGCAGTCAACTGATAATTTTTGTCAATTTCCAAAGGGATAGCCGTGTTAGTCTAGTCCAGCAAAAAAACCAAGGAGTCGTGTGGCACTTAAAGACTAAACACATTTATTTTTCGCATGAGCTTTCGTGGGAGAAAATCCCATTTTGTCAGATGCTTAGTCTTTAAGTGCCACATGACTTCTTGGTTTTTTTGATAATTTTTGAGCACTGCATCCAAACTGACTTACATAGTCAGAATTAAGAGAGCTAGCCAATTCACCAGAAGAAAAAAGTTGTTTAATAAATTACATTAAACAAATCAAGTCACTCAATGTTGAAAAACATGATGCATGTGTTCTTAAAACATAAAAAGCAAGGAAACATACATGTGAATACAAATTTACTAAGCTACCAAACAGCAGAAAATTTAAGCAGTATGTGACTGACTGAAGAGGGTCTGAAAAGTCAAACTCTGACCCACCCTACTGATTATTCAGCTAATCTTTGGTGGAGAACTTGCATCCTTGTTGTCCTACCCTAATAGAAACCAACCCCTAAAGCCATTAATGTGATTACAGAGCCTGCAATCACAATAGTTTAATCTGTGACTCAAAAAGACTGCATGTCCTTGGGCATTTGGGGGGAGGGGGAGAACCTGAGGCTGCTTTTGTTTTTGAAAGATGTACAATTGAATTGTAGGCAATTAGATGTTTTAAACAACCATTCTCAACCTCAGTTTCAGGCAGACAGTATAAAATTTATGTATGTATTGATTCTGATACTATTCAGCTTTATTTTCAAAGACACAAAAAATCCACTGACAAACAATACACATTTAAACTCAAAATTCCCATTCAGTTCAGAACATGGTACAAGATCCAATTATTCATAACCTTAATCAAAATGATTAACAGACTACTGGGCAAGTTGAATTTTTAACAACATTGCATGACAGGGTCAGACTGGAGCATTTCTGGAGAGTTCTAGAAATCTAATATCTCAGTCCCAGGCTCAGGAAGTCTCTTCCGCTTGTAACTGAGCAGTGAATAGTCCAGGTAATTAGCACACCTGGAGCTAATTAAGGCCCTGCCCAAGACTTGTTAAAAAAGCCTTCCTTCCAGAGAAAGGCTGTAGCTCAGGGCTCTGCAACCTGCAAGCGGATCTTTGGCTACTTACTGGCAGCTCCAGGCCCCTGCCCCTGTTGACCCCCCCCCCCGCGCCCGCCTTAACCAGGGGGCCTTGTAGGCAGCCCCATTCATTGACTGTTGCTTCCTCCTTACCACCAGAGGACCCTGCAGGCAGCTCACGCCAGGCTCTGGGCTCCCTTTCACCACCAAGGGTCCTACTCATGGTTCCAGGGTCTCTCCGCAAACAGGGGACTCTGCAGCATGCAGCCAAGGCCAGCTCCCTCACCAGGAGGCTATACCTACTGTGGTTCTTGAAGGGATTTTAAAAAATGGCTCTTTTTTGGGTTGCCAATCCTTGGTCTAACTAGAATGCAAGAGTGAGGGGAGCTACGGGAATGAGTGAGAGGAGGCAAGATGCAGTTGGAAGGGAGACAGATGTGGAGAAGGAGTGGAAGATCCCCACAGGTACAAAGACTGGAGGAAGGAAAAGCCCCTGTTGGGGATGGGACGGGACAAAGCACCTTTCCTAGGCTTTTAAGGCCTGAGGGAAAACACCCAGCACTAAAGGAAAATGCAGGAGCCTCGTAGGCAGTCAGAGACAGGCAGCACCTAAGTAGGCTGCCCAGGGAGAAAAGGGACCATAGACTGGTCCAAGGCCTCATCCCATGTGCAAGAAGGTAGGCAAATTGAGACATGCCCACTTGAGCTCACAGAGCTCAGTCCTGTGAGGGAAAGTTAGAGGCAATACCAGGCAGAGGACCCAAGGTATGAAAATGCTGGGAAGGAGGTTGTGGAAATACAGGGGGTGCATGTGGAAGGGAAAACCCAAGGATCAGGGCCCTACTTTATAATCAAGAGGGAACTATTGTATCAAGTCTTACTGATACAAGCCTAGGAGGTGCTCCAAAAACACCAGAAGTCCGTGCTGAACCTAGCCCACAGTCACCTTTTCAGGAGACACCTAGGAATAGAGAAAACCCTGGGACATATCCACCAGAGATTCTTTTGGCCAGGAATACACAAGGAGATCCAGCACTATTGTGCCTCTTCCGTGAGTGCTACACAGCCCCCATCCACTCATACAAGTTCCTCTGACAATTATCACAGTCCCATTTGAGCAGACAGCTATTGACCTAGTAGGGCCTCTGCAGAAGACAGCCCAAGGCCACCAACAAATACATGTTGCCCTAGACTATACTACCCAGTACCCAGGAACAGTCCCCCTGTGGAATACTGCTTCTAAGACAATAGCAACAGAGCTAGTAAAGATCTTTGTCAGAGTAGGGCCACCCAAAAAGATCCAAACAGATCAAGGGTCACCTTTCATGTCAAAGGTAATGAAGAACCTAAGTGCCCTGCTTCATACATGGGCCCTCCAGACTTCTGTCTACCACTTACAGACTGATGGCCTGGCAGAAAGGTTCAACAGGACCTTCAAGGCTATGATAAGAAAAGTAATAAGCTGGGACGAGAAAAACTGGGTTACCCTGTTGGCTTACCTCCTGTTCACCATCCAAGAGGTCCCTCAGGCTTTGACTAGGTCAGAGGTAGCCAAACTTATGAAACTCAAGAGCTGCACAAGTCGATTATTAAACCTTCAAGAGCCGCACTGAGGCATATAACCATGTACTTTTGCCTACTCCAAAAATTCCTAAGCTTAAAATTCATTGCGCACTTTAATTTTATTGTAAAAACAGGGCAAATATTGATCCCACTAGTGTCAGATTCTAATAATTACTTAAGGTTACCATGAAAACTAGGTCTACATAGAAAAAACTTACTTGTCGCTGGATAAAGAACACTGCAGGCTTGTGGCAAGTTTAAGATCTGGGCAGCAACTTGCCAATGCAGCACATAAAAGCTCTTTCAGGAGCTGACCTCTAAGTACTGCACAACGTTTTGATTAACAGATTTCATTGTGGGATACAATGCTTCACTGGAGTAAGTTGTGCCCAAAATAGAAAGTAATCTACATTCAATTTTCAACCTTTCTCCTTTGTTTTTCCATTTCTTAGTATTCCACATCGCATTTAGGATTTGTAAAACATGATTTTATTTTAACAAGTAAACTGCATTAGGGCCTATGAGAAAATCTCAATACGTCACAGCTTCCCCGACCATGCTGTGCTCCCCACCACTGTTCCCTCTAAGCTGTGCGCATGTGCGTGCGCACACAGGTCATGAAACCTACACATACAACAAAATAACATGCACACAAAAAAATTCAATAGTGCCAATACTGGTGCCCACAAAAATTTTTTTTGCGCACACAATTTTTTTGCACTCACACAACAATTAGAGGGAACACTGCTCCCCCCCCCCCCCCGTTGCCAATTCCCTGCCATCTCTTACCACACTGCTGCTTCTCTGCTCTCCTGGACCATGCTGCACTTCTCTCCCCCCCCCCATCCCTGGCCATGCTGCCACTTCCCTGCCAGCCCCACCTGTTGCGCACTTCTCCCCCATCTCCCACCATGCCGCCCTAGCCTGCTGTGCTCTTTTGCAAGCCTCACTTTTGCTTTGAAGAGCCCCATGAGGCTTGCGAACCGCAATTTGGCCATGCCTGGACTAGGGTTTCCCTCTTTGAGTTATCATATGGGCAAAATCCATGGGGCACATTAGATTACCAGCGAGATTTGGGAGAAATACAGAGCCAGGCAGAAACATAACTGACCGCATACTCCAGATGAGAAACTGAATAACCTGCATTACCCCCATTGTATGGGGAACACTTGGAGAAGGCACAGGCAGAGGCTTTGCTGCCACTGGTCCCACAGTGTTGCAGCCCCGCACGGCTCTGGCCCAGCCCCAGACATGGCAGGGGGCGAATCAGGGCTGGGGCCACCTGCTGCTGGCCAGCAGCAGCCAGAGCCACCTGCCACTAGCAGGCAGCTAAAGAGGTCAGAGCCAGGTTGTGACAGTGGCTAGATCCAGGCTGGGATCGCCTGCTTTGCTGCTGCTGGCTGAAAGGGGCTGGATCCTTGATCAAGGAAAACCAGGCTTGTTTGGGCCAGTAAAGAGCTAGGAGAATTATTTTTGATCTGCCCCTGTATATATTTTGTAAGCATTGAGTATTAATGGTATTGGGGGGGGGAATAAAAGCAAGTCCCCGACCATGTGAGAAGGAAAGCATCTCCTAGACAAATTTCTCCCTACTCCTGCTTTGGTACAGAAATTTTTGACATTTGTTGTTCTTGGGTGTGGCAAAAAAAAAGTCTATCGTAGGGTGCCCCCACTGACAGAAGATTTTCACGAGGACCATGCTGGGTATTTCCCACTTATGATCTGGGTTCAGAGATCTGCTAAGAGTCTGCTAAAGTATTGTTGATTGCCAGATGATAGGCTTCCAAGATTGTTACGTCTCGCGCTATGCACCATTGCCATAGTTCTATGGTTTCCATGAAGAGAGATTTGGATTTTACTCCCCCATGTTGCTTTACACAGAACATGCACACAGTGTTGTCTGTTATGATCTTGACATGTGAGTGTTCTAGATGGTGTTGGAAGAATTTGCATGCATTGGGAACATCGCTGAATTCTAGAATGTTTATGTGAAGGCTGGATTCTTGTGGAGAACATTTCCCTTGAGCTGTTAGGTCCTGTAGATGGGCACCCCATCCTGACAGGGATGCATCTGTTGTCGTAATGAGTGATGGTGACACTGTTGTAAATGGAATTTCTGCTAGGAGGTTGTCTGGTATTGTCCACCAAACTACTGAGTCCTTTATGTCCCGTGGACCTGATACAGATGTGTATAGAGTGTCTGGTTGGTACAGGTTTGGCGCATTTGGAGTCAGATGAACAGGAATATGGAAGTAGGCATCTTATAGGTCAAAGGCTACAAACCAATCTCCAATTTCCAGAGCAGGGATGATGGTAGATAGAGTTATTCTCAATTTCTGAGGCTTTATAAATTTGTTTAATTTTTGGAAACCCAGAATTGGTCTCCATCCTCTCACCTTTTGTTCTATGAGGAAGTAAGGAGAATAGAATCCCTTCCGTTTGTGTTGCTCCTGAACATGTTCAATGGCTCCTAGATGTAATAGTCTTTGGGCTTTCTTGTACAAAAGTTGTACAGGAACTGTGTCCCTGAAGAGGGATGGGGAATGGTAATTTGGTGTGGACTTTGAGTAGAAAGGGATGGTATATCCCATGGATATGATCTCTAATACCCACTTGTCTGGGGTGATATGAGCCCATTGAAGGAGGAGAGGGCATAGCCTGTCTAGAGAAATTAAGTACTGCTCTGGTATGTTGGTGAGGATTTGCAGACCCTGATCAGTTTTTCAAAATTGTTGTTTTGGTGGGGCAGGCTAAGTAGATGATTGTTGTGTATTCTGTTTCCATTGCAGTCCCTTTTGTCCACCTCCTTATATTATTGGAGGTCATTCTCTATGGGTATTGATATTGGAATGGGTAACATGAATTATACGGTTGGTAACGGAACTATCTATGCCGAAAGGCTCTGACAGTGGCTCTGGAGTCTTGCAAAGTATGCATTGTGTCATCCATTTTTTCTGAGAATAGTTTCTTTTTGTCAAAAGTTAAATCTTCTATGAAGGTCAGCAGAATGGAGCCAAGACAAATGGAACATTACAATTCCTGTACCCACTCTACGTGCAGTGGTATCAGCAACATCCGGAGCAGACTGAAGTGCTGTATGTGATGTTAGTTGGCCGCCATGAATGACTGCAAGAAATTGATTTTTATCATCATTAGAGACATATTCAATAAAATCTACTAGTTTAAGATAAGTCATGGTTGTAATTGGCTAATAAAGTGGTATAGCTGAAAATGTGCAGCAAGAGTGTGGCAGAGGTATAAACTTTTCTACCCAGCAAGTCCATTTACTTATCCTTTTATTTTGTGGGGGGTGGATCTATTATATAGTTGGTTGTTCTGTGGATTGCTGCTTCTACCACCAAAGATTTCGGACGAGGATGGCTAAATAAATATTCTTGGTTTTTAGCTGAAACATAGTATTTTTTTAATCAGCTCTTTTGCAGGGGGCGGGGAGCAGGTAGCTGGGGTCTGCCAAATATTCTCTGCTGGTTCCAGAGGCACAACAGCCATAGGGAACACAATTTTTGAGGATGCAGTCGTCTGAAGGA
Organism: Podocnemis expansa; assembly: GCA_007922195.1. Taxonomy (NCBI): domain Eukaryota; kingdom Metazoa; phylum Chordata; order Testudines; family Podocnemididae; genus Podocnemis; species Podocnemis expansa. Next base: position 14,415,182 of record ML681963.1, on the reverse strand, counting down.
TTCCAAGGAGTTTCTCTTGGGATTTGGTGACCTCCTGTAACAGTATTTCAAGAGCTTCCATCACTCTTTTTAAAAGCTCTTGAAATTACTTTAAGTCTTCAGCAGTTTAGGAGGGGATGATGCCACCGCTTCATCAAGGGATGGTGTGTACCAGGTATAAGGGGGCATATATCCTGGTACTGTCTGCAGGCTCTTCTTGCCATGGAGCGGAGAAAGTTGGGGAGAAAGCAAGACCATCTTTCTCGCTAGAAAAGGGTATAGGAGAAGGACTCCTATATCTTGGAGATTGGCTTGTGGCACAGAACAGAGAAGCAGCATGGGATGTATGCATGTAGTGTTTTGTTTTCTGGTTGTTTCTTCGGAACAGAGTTGGTGCTGCTGAAGTTGTTAATGTTGGAACCGAGGGTTCTGCACTGACTGGAGATGGCACCTGTGCTTGGCTGGCAGGCACTGCTGCAAGACTCTATGTCAGTGCCGTTTCAATCTATGGTGCCGATGTCAGCTCTGATGGTGGCGGGATCAGGGTCAGTGTCAGAGGCGCCGGTTCCAATGATGATGTTTCGGCTGTTTTGAACACTGAGGAATGGTACCAACTATGCCTCAATTATGAGGTCTTTCCAGGTCTCTTCTGCCTCAGACCTGAGAATCCTATAGCCTCTTTAGGACAGGTGTTACTGGAGAATTTAGAAGATTTCCTTTTTTTTTGTGAGCTATGAGGAGGCACTAAACGTCTCTTATGAGGGCGAAGCTCACCAGGATCTGAGGCTTGATGCCCTGGGTCTGAGGATGGGATTTCTCCATCAAGAACAGTTTTAGATGGAGATCCCTATCCCTTCTCGCTCATGCACTAAGGTTTTTGCAGTGTGCACATTTCTGTGAAATGTGCTCTTCTCCGAGGCATTTGATACACAAGGAATGGCCATCAGAAGCTGGTATGGCTTCTTTACAGGATTTGCAGTTATTAAAACTGGGAGAACCCAGAACAGTTTAGTAGTTTTTTTCCTTTAAGAAAAACAAAAGTTGTTAAAGGGAAAAAGCAGAAAATAATTATTTTGTATTCTAAGGAGTTCTTGATGAGCTATGGGTAACTCTGTCTGCATCCACAGACAGCAGAGAAAGAACTCAAGTGGCTGGGGATGTGTGCACAGTAAAAAGGGCACCAAACAGTCGCTGTAAAACTGGTACAGCGCACGTGTGTCCCCAACAAACACAGCTTTGAAATCTCCAAGCTGTGCAACATGAAGACGCACCAGCACCCAGAGCGGAGCCCCACAGGGACGCTACTCCAGGGAGATGAACACTCCATCCTGTACCTCAGCATGAGGCACCTTCTGAGGGAACAACAATGCAGTGGTGGTGAAGAAGTCCTTTGCTGTTAAGTGGCCAACAGAAACTCTCAGATGATACCCGTTAGGACAAAGAGTTACCTTTGTGAGTGACCACGCTCCCCTCCAACAGATACAGAAGAGAAAAATACAAGGGCGACCAGATGGTTCCTGTGACTGGGATTATGATGTACATGATTTTCCTGTTCACTTGTACACTGGAATTTGCTGCCAGTTGCACCATGCAATGTTTCTGTGTGAATGCTAATAACCTATTCTGCATGATTTCTCTAATGATATATTTCCTACAGCTTCATACATGTGAACAAACATGTAACGTTTCCTATGGCTCAGGGATAAGGGAACAGACAGAGGCCTCTCCCATCAGCAGTGAACCTAGAAGAGACAAAGGTATGCTAATGAAGGTGGTCTGTGAAGAGACAAAAAAAAAAAAAATCACCTCAGCCCTGAAAGGGAGGGGCTGAGGGGTTTCAAAACAAAGACTGAGACCTGGAAGTTCGAAGGGGTTTTTGAGCTGGGACTCTCCCCCTCTTGTAACAACTTCAAGCAAGATCTGGGCCCTGCCTGGTTTCATGCAGAGACTGGCTGTGCAAACATCTAACAGCCAAACACCTTGAGTATAAACTTGTTTGGACTATGAGGTTAGTTTAAATAGAAGTATTAGGTTAGCATGCATATTTTGCCTTCTATTTTCTTGTGGTCTCTCCTGACTTACTTATACTGTGATTCTGCCATGCTTAGCCATATTCTCACTTAGAATTATAATCTGATCAATAAACTAGTAGTTGTTTTACCTAAGGCTGTGGGATCTTTGGAGGGTGTGAGTGAAGGAGGCTGGGAACAATCCATTTCTTCGTTAAATGGACGGACTTGAGCATGCAATGGTTGGGAGTGGTTCCCAATCTCTGTAGATAGGGGCTCCAGGTGTGGTAACTGGGGATGGGGGTGCTTGCTGTGGAACCGTCCCACGAGTAGCCAGAGGACATACACCCACTGCCTGGGACCAATTGCACACAAGAGGCTGGAGTGGACTGACTCAGGAGTGAGTGGTCACTTAGCAAAGTGGGGTGAATCAGGGTTCAGGAGTGGGAATTGGGAGGTCACAGCAGCACACCGGACTGGATTTGGGGAGCAGCCTGTCACAGCTCCGTCCCTCCAACAATTCCAATTTTACATACAGCACAGGATTAGGATCCACCATGAGAATGCTGCTGGCTTGTCACTTGTATACTGTTTAGCAACCCAAGTTGCCCAGCCCCACAGTGTTGAGCAGGGGGGAGGCATATGTAACAGGGTCAGATTGGCAGGTTTTGAGAAAGCTCTAGAAACCCAATATAGCCCCAGGCTCAGTAAGTCCCTTTTCTCCTTGTAGCTGAGCAGTGGTTACTCCAGGTTTATTTGCACACCTGAAGCTAATGAAGGGCTCCACGCAGGACTTGTTAAAAAAGCCTTCCCTCCAGAGAAAGGGTGTAGCTGGAGTGTGAGAGGAGGTAAGATGTGATTGGCAGGCAGACAGATCTGGAGAAGGAGCAGAATGTTGGTCAGGAAGGGCCCCACAGGTACAGAGACTGGGGGAAGGAAGAGCCCCTGCCCAAAGGCCTGGAGGCCCAAGGGAGAACACCCCCACTGCTAGAGGGAAGCTTGAGACACATCAAGGTAGAGTTCCCAAGGGGCAGCCCTGTTGTCTAATTCAGTAAAAACAAAATGAGGAGTCCTGTGTCAAAGACTAAAATTTATTTACTGCATATGCTTTAATGGGAGAAAAATCCCATTTCAAAGCATCTGATGAAATGAGATTTTCTCCCACAAAAACTCAAGCAATAAATAAATGTTAGCGTTTAAGTGACACAGGACTCCTCATTTGTTTTACCAAAGTAGGAGGAGGAGCTTGGTCACAATTTCCAAAAGCCGTATTAGTCTAGCTCGGCAAAATAAGCAACTAATCCTGTGGCACTTAAAGACTAACAAATTTAGCTATTGCATGAACTTGTGGGGAAAAAAAATCCCACTTCAGACGTTTTGAAAGCTCATGCAATAAATAAATTTGTTAGTCTTAAGTACCACAGGACTCCTTATTTTGTCACAATTTACACATTCCAATCACCTGATTGCAGTTTTCATCTATGTGTTTTTAAGCCCTGCCTTAGCATCACCACAGAATTTTTGTACATGCCTCGAATAGCTGATAGTAATGAATGAGAAGTGTCCTACATGTCAGTTACATTTTATTATGGCACATAATACTTTTCATTATAAATGTGTACATTTATGTATAGTTATGCAGTTTAGAAAAGATGATCACTTGCAGCAATATTGGTAAATAAATATCAAATGGAAACCAGAAAAGAGGTTAGCAGCAACTGCAAAACATATTTAGGATCAGCTTGGGCTCAGTAGTGGAGATAATAGATACCTTTGAACTTCTTGGGGACCATTAAGCATTTGAGACCTGGCGCTAGATACTCAGCTGGAACAACTTATCTAAATCAATTAAAATCAATAGAATAAGTCATCTTGTCTTCAAGAGAGTATTGTTGACAGAAAATTCAGGTAGGGTTTTGTTTTCTTAACCAAGTGCATATAATGGCAATGATTCTGAGTGAGAACCCAGGCATACAATCCTAACAAGAAAAATATTTGGGTGTGGACCACCACACAGGAATTAAACAGTTTTGGAGAAGCAGTATCTAATCAAACAGTTTTCTTGGTTTCTGAAAATGAGGTTACCTCTGTGGATTATACTAATAAAAACAGATAAGCTAAACATTGGTTTTTTTCATGTCATTAAGACTCTATATCTGTCAATAAATTAGACTAAAAATATAGTAACCAGTATCTGTTAATTCCTCTTTCTTCAAACTAAGAAATAATCTGTTTTGACCATTCAAAAACTGACATACTACAGTTAACATTAAGGGTCTTGAAAGACGAGGTGAGCTTTCATACAAAAAAGTCTATTAGGCCAGTTAAGGAATTTTAACTAACAGTTCCTATGGTAACCTAGCATCCTAAAAGCATAGTGTCAGAGAAATGCATTTTAAAATTTGTTTAAGTAAATGAAGTTGTGACAAATGTTAATAACTGAAACATTCCAAGTTAAAATTGACACTCCATCTTGAATTCATATTACAGGCAAACTGACAAAAGTGGCCTGTATTAAGCACAGAATGAAACCCCAAGTCCCTTTCTGGTGTTTAGTCCACTGGTTCTTAACCTTTTGTAGGTTGTGACACACTTGGCAGAATTTTGCAATCCTACAGGACACACCAGATCACCCTCCACCCCTAGGTAAAATCCAGCCATCTCCACCTCTCCAATGACACACTTACTGCTGTGTGGGCAACGCAGTAATGTGTCCTGATACAGTGGTTGAGAACCACTGTTTTAGTGTTTTCTCCTTCTGTATCAATATAGAAATGGGCACAATGGGCTCAATACTGACCGAGTTCTCTAGGTGCTAGCATCAATGTAAGTAGTAAAAAATTGAAAGCTTTTGATTTTTCTAACATGATGGAAATATAAACAGGTTGTCATTATCTGAAGCCAAAAACCTTGAAGACAGAAGTATGGTAAGTTCTAAGCAGCTCCAATTTTACTATATTTCTAATCGGGGGGACCTGCTGTTGGGGAAAAGTTTGGGTTTTATTGTACTGATACAGTTATATGTTTTACTTATGTTTTTCCATCCCCAGAAGTGGGCACCCTACTAATGATTATGTAACTGGCTCGGATTGTGCAATGGTGAGCGACATTGTGCAGGGGCACCTGGCAGACTGCCAGGAGAGCAGCCTGCCTTGTAACCAAGTGCTGCACTCAGCACTCAAGAGACATGCACAGTGTTTGTGAGCTGTGCACAGAAGCTTCTAGAAAATACCACGTTGACAGCCAGCCAGTGTAGCAGGAGTAATCCTGGCCGCTGACTGGACAACTTGAGAGACTTTTAAAGAAAGACCTTCTGAGGAGAGGAGATCTTCTGCAGGGAGTATTTTCAAGGAGTAGCCTTCAAGGGAGTTCTCTTGTGGAGACTGGGAAGATCGGGGAGCTGGAGACACTTGGAGGAAAGGGCTGCCAGATGCCTGGATCTCAGCAGTGTGCCAACTTGGACTCATTGTTTTGGGACTGCGACACAGGGTTGCCTGCCCGTTTGGGGCCAGAAGCAGACAAGAGACAATCCAAAGGCAGGAGGAACTTCGGACCGGGACCCAGAAGATGACAGGGACCAGAGAGCTCAGGAAGGCTTTGAGAGAGGGCCATTCAGTATTTCTCAGTGGTTGCCAACTCGGCCTTTGCCTGAGAGCTCCGAAGAGGACCATCATCGAGGGCCTTTGGATTAGGGTGTTGGAAGGTCCCAAAGACCCAGGATAAAGACCCTGAAAGCTCAACCTGGACTCTGGTTTGGGAGTCAAGGGGCTCGTTTCAGGACCTGGCCACCAGCAGCCCTGAAGTAGATGGTGCCCGTTGGGAGGATGCCAGACCTGGACCCCAAAGCAAACGAGGATCGCCGCAGGACTGTGTGGTTGTGAACAGCGCCCAGTCAGGTGAAGACCAACAATATTTATTCTTCTGGAAGTGACTCCGTGGGCAGGGGGAGAATTATTTGGTTTTCAGCTTATTGTTCTGCACTGTGTTGCTTTATTTTGGGTTGGGCAGTTGTGTTTGGTTCACACTCTTAGGGGTTGGGGGACTCCCCCCTTCCCTTAAACTTTATTATCTGGTTTACTTGGTCATGGAGCGTGATTTATTCCTGGCTTTGAACCTGGGATTAATAGCTGCCTCATTAAGGGTTCAAATCCTGAGAGCAAGGGAGCTCCAGGGCTTACCTTGCTATTTGTGGGAGAGAGGTAGGAGGCCTTGTAAGGGAGAAGGCTCTGCTCTCTGCAAGTTTGCCCACAACACTACAGGTCCCTGGAATTTATAGAAATCAGCATGTGAAAGAACAATTTTATGTCTGCAAAGCCTATTAACATTTTGATGTTTAGAGAACAGAAAGTCTACAATGAACAAAAATGTTTTGATATAAATAAATTAAAAACCACTGGCATTAACCTCCAAAAACAAAATATATAAGCAAGGTTGTTCTGAATGGGATGAGAACTCACAGTTGCATTCTCTGAAGCTCTAAGATGAAAGACCACAACATGAATGAGAACTACTGAATAACATCTGTGTAAATTATTGATTTCTTTAAGGGTCAACAGCATGCACGTGAAACTTGAAAAATCTGAGGAGATACATTTGATGGAGATTTACTTTGATTAATATACTAAAGACCAATTTTGTTTTTCTAGAGCTTTCAGAAAGAAAATTAAAAACTATTGTTTGAACTAAGGGAAAGATATAAAAAGCCTTGTTGCTGTAATTTTTAAAAAATATTTATCTTGTCATAGCATTAGTTAATACTCCACTACGTTGCCCTGGTGCAGCATACTTGTGCCTCATTTCAGGAAAGATGTGGACAAATTGGAGAAAGTCTAGAGAAGAGCAGCATGAATGATTAGAGATCTGGAACACTGGATTTATGAGGGAGGGTTGAAAGAGCTGGGTTTGTTTAGTCTGGAAAAGAGAAGACAGAAGGGACATGATAACAGTTTTCAAATACAGAAGAGGTTGTCATGGAGGGGGGAGATACGACTGTTCTTAACTGCCAATGATACGACAAGAAGAAATGGGCTTACATTAAAGCAAGTGAGGTTTAGGTTGAACATTAGGAAAAAATTCTTAACAGTCAAAGTCATTAACCGCTGCAATAAGCTGCCTAGGCGGGTTGTGGAATCTCCATCGATGGAAGATTTCAATAGCAGGTTAGACAAGTACCTGTCACGGATGGTTTAGAGGGTACTTGGTCCTGCCATAAGTGCAGGAGACTGGACTTGACCTCTCACAGGTCCTTCCAGTAGCTATGATGGGTCACACATGATCCAAAACCATTTGTCACTATTTCTTCTATTACATTACACGTGAAAATTAGCAAAATGCCACAACTGTGTTATCTTGGGAGGGAGGGAGGGAGGTGACAGAAAACATCAAATACAAAAAAAAAAAATTCAGAACAAGAAGATAGGATGAACTTTACCTAACCTATGCTTCTATGTAAATCAGGGCTTGACAACACTGGTTCTCACATAGCCACCATCCTGGTCACCAGATCGTTCTACTCTGCTGCATTGCCACAGCAGGGTAGGACCCAGGCTATAAATGCCAGTCACCACAGCAACCTGACTCCTGGGTTTTGTTGAGCCCTGATGTACATATCATCTCAAATATCAAAACAAAATCATTTATCCACCACATTGGACAAAAATGTTAAAGGATATTAGCTTCTAATTTTTAGGAAGGTTCAGATTAGAGTAAACTCTCAATAGAACATGATGTTCCATAAGTGTAAGCAACACTGCAAATTTGTAGATTGCTAGGGGTGCAGCTTCTCTTCTACTACTACTACATCCTGAGGGCTACAGCAGCCTCAGCTGCAGATGTAGTGCCATATGTAGTGAGGGATGTGGATGGAAGGCTGTTAAGCATTCAGATCCTTGTATTTTAACTCATGTTCTGCAAGCAAAGATGGGTTGAATCCCACTGAGTACAGCATTACAGATCACAAAAACATAGAAGCCCTTGTTCACTAACAGCAAAACTGCACTGTTTCAGAAGTCTAAACAGTTTTACATGCCAGCAGAGGGGTGGTTTGCCCAGGATATATCACCCCAATAATTTAAAATGGTGGTTCTTCAAGAACAAATCCAAAAAAGCACTCCTTTTGAGATCCTGAGCTGCTAAATGAAGTGAAACATTATCCTCACCATCTGCAACTTTCAGGCTTCTTATAGCCAGTTCAAAGGCACTAGAGAAGTCACATCATGCTGTTAGTTATGTAGTGAAGAAACTATTAGTTGGTCCTGTGGAAAGCCATACTAATGAACAAGACAATAAGTGATTTAGTTTTCTCTTACTATAATGCAGGTTTAGATAGTTTGCCAATCTCAGGTGCCCCATGACCCCCAACAGTCCAGGGGTGGGGGGCAGCAGTGAATGTTGACACACACCTGGAAGCTTTGCTGTGACTGAGGCAGTTTAAATCCTCCACCACTGTTACAATCTTTTTTGAGAATGTTTTCAACAGGTGTTCCAAGGAAAGTAAGTAATATCTTTAGATATTCCCTGGTCCACTAAATGTTGAGAAACACTGCTTTACTTTATTGTTACGGTATGGTTTCTGCAACTTCATACATGTGTATAGATATGAAGCATGTCCCCAAATGCATTTCATAGCTCAGTTGGGGGCAAAACAGTCAGAGGTGCAGTCACAAACCCTATGTAAACATGCATAACAAAACAAAAGTGATCAAGAACTCTGGCGAGAGAAGGGAAAGTTATTTGACTGAAGGAGGGGTTTTGAAGAGAGAGAAAGAGACACAGTTTGAGAGGGAAAGAGTTTGTGAAGCCCTGAGAAGGAGGTGAAGGCGATCCCCTAGCTGAAAGCAGCAAGGGACAGAGTGTTGCTTGGGTGAGGGTTTGCTAACTGTGTGTGTTTGTCTGTTTGACTTTTCCCTTACAGCTGACTTTTGTTAGTTGTTTCTTACTGTGGGTGGGGGCTGCTTGCACCATTGTTCCCTGATCACCTTTGTGCACCAGCCTCAATCAGCCTTATGATCAGCCTTCCCCTGTGTGTTTAACAAGGGGCCAGGCCTGACCTAGGCAGAGAAGGCTTTAAAAGCCAGTGGCTGAGCGACCAGAGGGAGCTTGCGAACAGGGGACAGCAAACAGGGGAGTTTGGGGAGGAGTTTGTGACACCACGATGGTGAAGAGGAGCCGCACTGCTGCCAGCGCCCCTTCTGTCTCTTCTACCTGTGCCTGTAGCCAGACAGACATCCTGACCATAGATATCTCTACCCAGACCCTGGTGTGGACTTGCAGGGACTGCAGCCTGCAGTTCCCTGTCTCCAACGATCAGGCTGGGGAGATGAATCGATGTGACAGGTGCCTGCTGGTGGAATCTCTCAGGAGGCAGGTGGGAGAGTTACAGGAGGAGGTGTCTCGGCTTAGGAGTATCCACACCCTGGAGAAGTTCCTCGACAGCATCCACGAGGAGAAGTGCAGGATGGAGGGCACTGACCAGGTACCAGAGACTACTGCCACAACACTGGAGCTGGATGGGGAGCCTGTGGCAGGGGGAGGACACTGGCAGCTGGTTACCTCTGGCGGTAGGCAGTGCTCCACCCCTGCCCAAAACCCACCCTCTGTTGTGGTGAAGAATCGTTATGCGGTGCTAGAGACAGTGAAGGAGGTGGAAGAGGAGAGGCCATGCACCCCCGAGGCTGGGAGGATCACAGCCACCACAGCTAGGAGGAAACGTAGAGTTGTGGTGGTTGGGGACTCACTTCTGAGGGGGACGGAGGCACCCATCTGTCGCCCTGACAAGATCTCTCGAGAGGTATGCTGCCTGCCAGGTGCCCGCATCCGAGACGTTACGGAGGGATTGTCGAGAATCATCCGCCCCTCTGACTACTACCCCATGCTTCTCATCCATGTAGGAACCAATGATACTGCGAGAGGTGATCCTCGGCAGATCAAAGGTGACTTCAGGGCTCTGGGAGCACGGGTGAAGGAGTCTGGAGCACAGGTGGTGTTCTCCTCGATTCTTCCGGTCAAGGGTAGAGGCCTGAGCAGAGACAGATGCATCCTGGAGATGAACGTTTGGCTGCGAAGATGGTGTCGTCAGGAGGGCTTTGGCTTCCTCGACCATGGGTTGCTGTTTCAGGAAGAAGGACTGCTAGGCAGAGATGGACTCCATCTTTCGAGGAAGGGGAAGAGCGTATTTGGACGCAGACTGGCTGACCTAGTGAGGAGGGCTTTAAACTAGGTCTGAAGGGGGAAGGAGACCAAAGCCCACAGGTAAGTGACTATGTGGGAGACCAGGGGGATGGGATGGAACTTGGGGGGTGCCGGGACTGTAACTACAGGGATAGAAGAGAGGATAATTGGAACATGCGGGGGGAATCAAATAACTTTCTTAGATGCTCTAATGAAGCCCTAATGCCTGAGGCAGGTGGGGGAGGTCAACACCAAAAGAAAATCCAGGGAGGTAGATACAATAGAATTGAAAGTCAAAATGGGAAAGTAGGGCAATCAGCTGGGTATCTTAGGTGCCTATACACAAATGCAAGGAGCCTGGGAAACAAGCAGGAGGAATTGGTAGCACTAGCGCAGACAAAGAACTATGACATGATTGGGATAACAGAGACGTGGTGGAATAGTTTGCATGACTGGAGCTCTGCAATAGATGGGTATAGACTGTTCAGGAAGGACAGGCAGGGAAGGAAAGGGGGAGGAGTAGCACTATATGTAAAAGAGCTCTATGACTGCTCAGAGCTTCATTATGAAAGTGGAAACAAGCCAGTTGAAAGTCTGTGGGTTAAGTTTAGAGGGGAGAGCAACAAGGGGGATGTTGTGGTAGGTGTCTGCTACAGACCACCAGATCAGAAGGAGGAGGTGGATGAGGCATTCTGTGGACAACTGACAGAAGTTTCTAGAGCACAGACCCTGGTTCTCATGGGGGACTTCAATTACCCTGACATCTGCTGGAAGGCCAATACAGCAGTGCACAGGCAATCCAGGAAGTTTCTGGAGAGTGTTGAGGACAACTTCCTGGTACAAATGCTGGAGCAACCAACGAGGGGCCTTGCACCTCTCGATCTGCTGCTCACAAATAGAGAAGAATTTATCAGGGAAGTAGAGGTCAATGGCAGCCTGGGTAGCAGTGACCATGAAATGATTGAGTTCAAGTTGATGATTAAAGGAAAGAAGGAAAGAAGCAAAACACAGACCCTGGACTTCAGAAAAGCAGATTTTGTCTCCCTCAGGGAACTGATGGGCAGGATCCCTTGGGAGGCTGATCTGAAGGGGAAAGGTGTCCAAGAGAGCCGGCTGCATTTTAAAGAAACCCTGCTAAGGGCACAGGAAGATACAATTCCGATAAGGAGAAAGCACAGCAAATGTGGAAGGCACCCACTGTGGCTTAACAGAGAGCTCTGCACTGAGCTGAAGCATAAAAAGGACGCTTACAGGAAGTGGAAGCTAGGACAGATGACTGAGGAGGCATATAAAGACATTGCTCGGGACTGCAGGGATAAAATCAGAAAGGCCAAAGGACAAATGGAGTTGCGACTAGCAAGGGATGTGAAGGATAACAGGAAGGGGTTCTACAAGTATATCAATAACAAGAAGAGGATCAGGGATGGTGTAGGTCCCTTACTGAATGGGGCAGGCATCCTCGTGACAGAGGATGAGGAAAAAGCTGAAGTGCTCAATGCTTTTTTTAGTTCAGTTTTCACAAGCAAGGTCAGCTCCCAGCCCACTACACTAGGTATGGGGGACTGGGGAGAAGAAGAGAGGCCCTTGGTGACAGAAGGTCAGGTTAGGGACTGCTTAAAGAAACTAGATGTGCACAAGTCCATGGGGCCGGATGAACTGCATCCGAGGGTGCTGAGGGAGCTGGCTGATGAGATAGCAGTACCGTTGGCCATTATCTTTGAAAACTCGTGGCGAACGGGGGAGGTGCCAGAAGACTGGAAAAAAGCAAATATAGTACCTATCTTCAAGAAAGGCAAAAAGGAGGATCCAGGGAATTACAGACCTGTCAGCCTCACCTCAATCCCTGGAAAAATCATGGAGCAGCTTCTCAAAGAATCCATCCTGAAACACTTGGAGGAACGTAGAGTAATCAGGAACAGTCAGCATGGATTCACCAAGGGTAAATCATGCCTGACCAACCTCATCGCCTTCTATGATGAGATGACTGGATTTGTGGATGCGGGAAGAGCCGTTGATGTGATATACCTTGACTTTAGCAAGGCTTTTGATACGGTTTCCCACAGCATTCTCATTGGCAAATTAAGGAAGTATGGGTTAGATGTGTGGACTGTAAGGTGGATAGAAAACTGGCTAGAACAACGGTTTCAGCGTGTAGGAATCAATGGCTCCATGTCAAGTTGGCAGGCAGTAACAAGTGGTGTGCCCCAGGGGTCGGTCCTGGGGCCAGTTCTGTTCAATGTTTTCATTAATGATCTGGATGATGGGATAGATTGCACACTTAGTAAGTTTGCAGATGATACCAAACTGGGGGGAACGGTAGACACCCTAGAGGGCAGGGACAGGATTCAGGGAGACCTAGACAAACTGGAGCAGTGGGCCAAGAGGAATCTCATGAGGTTCAACAAGGATAAGTGTAAAATCCTGCACTTGGGACGAAAAAACCCCATGTACTGCTACAGGCTGGGGAGTGATCAGCTAAATAGCAGCACTGGAGAAAAGGACCTGGGAGTCATGGTGGATGGGAAGCTGGATATGAGTCAGCAGTGTGCTCTTGCTGCCAAAAAGGCCAATGGCATACTGGGCTGCATCAGAAGAAGTGTTACCAGCAGATCAAGGGATGTGATCATTCCCCTCTATTCTGCACTAGTGAGGCCACATCTGGAATACTGTGTCCAGTTTTGGGCTCCCCACTACAAAAAGGACATGGACAAATTAGAGAGAGTCCAGAGGAGGGCAACCAAAATGATCAAAGGGCTGGAGCACAAGCCCTATGAAGAAAGACTGAAGGAACTAGGCTTATTTAGCCTGCAGAAGAGAAGACTGAGGGGGGATTTGATAGCAACCTTCAACTACTTGAAGGGTTGCTCCAAGGAGGAGGGAGCTCGACTGTTCTCGGTAGTAACAGAGGGCAGAACGAGAAGCAATGGCTTCAAGTTACAGCTGGGGCGGTCCAGGCTGGATATTAGGAAAAACTTCCTTACTAGGCGAGTGGTGAAGCATTGGAATAAGCTGCCTAGGGAGGTGGTGGAATCTCCATCTCTGGAGGTGTTCAAGTCCCAGCTGGACAAAACACTGACTGGGATGATCTAATGGGAGTGGTCCTGCTTTTTTTGGCAGGGGGTTGGACTAGATGACCTCGTGGGGTCCCTTCCAACCCTATGATTCTATGATTAACTGATTGAGGCTTTTCTGCTCTATCATGAAGTAACTGACAAAAGATTAGCAACCAGTGCTGTCCCTACGTGCAAGCAGGGCCCAAGGCCAATCGGCTTATGGTGTGGGGCAAGCTCTTCCCACACTGGGGTTGGGGGGAGGAGACATGGAGTGGGCCAGTGCTCCCATCCTTCGCCTGGGCTGGCCACTGCACACTTGGGGGAGTGGCAGGATGGCCCAGAGCAGGGGTGGCCAAACTTACAGAACTCAAGAGCCGCACAAGTCGATTATTAAACCTTTGAGAGGCGCAGTGAGGCATATAACCACATATTTTTACCCACTCTAAAATTACTAAGCTTAAAATTCATTGAGCACTTTAATTTTATCATAAAAATAGGGCAAATATTGATCCACTAATGGCAGATTCTAATAATTATTTAAGATTACCATGAAACTAGACCTACACAACAGTTCAGCTGTTGCTAGATGTAGAACATTACAGGCTTGTGGCAAGTTTTTTTTTTTTGTTTTGTTTTTTTAATCTGGGCAGTAACTTGCCAATGCAGTAGGTAAAAGCTCTCTCAAATGCTGATCTCTAAGTATTGCACAATGTTTTGAATTTCATTGTGGAATATGATGCTTCATAGCAGTAAGTTGTGCCAAAAATTGAAAGTAATCTAATGTTCAGTTTTATACTTTGTATTTTCATTTCTAAATATTCCACATCATGTTTATGACTTGTAAAACATGATTTTATTTTAACAATGAGTATGCTGCATTAGGGCCTATGAGAAAATCTAAATATGCTATGGCTTCTCTGACCATGTCATGCTTCTCTCCCCTGCCCCGTTTCCGCTTCCCTGCTGTCTCTTACCATGCTGCTGCTTCTCTGCTCTCCCCAACCAGGCCATATTTCTGCCTCCCACCCCATCCTGGCACCCACCATGCCCCCGCTTCCCTGCCAATATTCACTAAAAGACTCATGGACAGTGAAGACAAAAGGTCTGAGGACTCAGACACAATTAATTTTAAAATGAGAGTAACAGTAAGGGAAAATACTGCTCATCTTAATCCTGTGAAGAGATGCATACAGGGACACTTTTTCAGCTGTTCAGAATTACAAAAGATCAAAGAGAATTTATGGGGACAGAAAGTGCAAGATCAGAGCCTGTTTCAGTAAGTGCTTTGGAGTCCATGCACCGAAGATACTATAGAAAAAAATCCCATTGAGTTTATTCAGTTTGGGGTCAGGCTCTATATAAATTCTAAATATCTATATTTGGTTTTTATAATACGAAGTAAAATCTTTACTGGTGAGAGATTTTTTTTTCAGAAAAGTTTACAAAAACACAATTTTCCATCCTCAGCCCTTCACAACAATTATTCTTGTCTAATGGGCTCAGATACCCACAAAGTCATTCATGAAGACTGCACTGAAATATAAATAGGTTTTGACTATACAACAAAAAAAAATTAATACATGTGGAATGCTATTTAATCAGTAGAAGTATAGTGCTGCTATTGAACTTTGCAGTGAATGTAAATTATCTTGGTAATTGAGTCACTTATAAAATGTATTAGGAGCTCCTTCTGCAAACAGATGACATACTGATGTCTCAGGCACACTTGTTCAATGGACTTGAGGAATTTTTTTCTAAAGCCAGTTTTCAGCAGTGGTGGTCTAAGTCAATCATTTTGCATGCTGAAAATGAACCATGATCCATAATAAGTACTTGTAACATTCTTTAAATAGAGGGTTTTTTTTGTTTTTTTAAATAACCTTTTGACAGTAGTCTGGTTTTGGACGTAACACTTGTGTCAATCTTCAGTCATTTCTGATGATTATTTAATTCTCAAAATAGAAATACAAGAGAAATAATTTTGCATTATATTACAATATCTGGAAATGCCAGGTGATTTAAAAGAACAAAGTTAATTTATAATTGCTTTTCAGGTTTAAATTACTAATTATCACTTATCTGTAGTTCATTGTAGACTTGTTCTTGATCAATTTATGTTGTCAGTTTTAAAAATATTTACCCAGAAAACAAATATAAAAAGAGAAAAGTCTTAAAAAATCATGCACTGGTGTAGTTAAAGACTGTATCATTATGCACACAGACAAGGAGGGTAGAATTAATGTTGTGTGGGTAAACTGGAGAATCTGGCAGTTACTTGCTCTGAGTGCATGTCTTTACACCTAACTGAGGAGGTTGGCATTCCCTGCTGGCTCTGACAATGCTGCCCCTCCCTCCCTCTCCCCACTCTTACTGGGCTGCTTTTTTCTGCCAGTGAAGTTCTCGCAATGCTGCTCCGCTCCGCTCCTCCCCTCCCTTCCCCGCTCTGACCACGCTGCTTTTTCCTGCAGCTCTCACAACGCTGCTCCTCTGCTGACGGCTCTCACCCTGCCCCTGCCTCTCTGCTGGCCCCGACCACTGCAGATTTCTCGCCCCTGTTCCCGCCATGCTGCCCTTCCACCCCTGCACTCTCCTGGGAGCCGCACTTTTTCTTTAAGGAGCCACATGCGGCTTGTGAGCCGCAGTTTGGCAATGTCTGGCCCAGAGGCTGGGCTTTGCTCTCTTGCCCTGTCCTGCTGGGGGCAGGGAGGTCCAGCCCAGAGGCCAGTCCCCCCCCCCATTGCTGTCTTCAGCTTCCCTGCCAAAAGGCAGTGCGATGTGGGACAGTGTGGCAGCGAAGAGGGGGCAGCAGTGCAGGCCCTGTGCTGCCCTCCTCATAGCAGGGCAACACACGAGACCAGGGGCAGTCGCCTCTCTTGCTGTCACGCCTCCTCCCCCCGCCCAGGATGGCTCTGCTGTACCTTATCCACATGACAAGAAGGACTTAGCTGCAAAACCACTAGTAGCCAAGCAGGTGTGTAAGCTAATATTGGACTTGAACTGTTATCTTCAGTTTAAAATGCGAGTTTTTTATTTGATTGTGAAATTCCTTCACTGATTATCTGATTTTGCACTGATTTGAAATCATGTCTTAAGTCAATAAACTAGTATTTGCTTTACCTAAAGCACTGTGAATTTTGGAAATAAAGTGAAAGTGTGAATGCCTGTATTTGGATACAGGCATGCTAACCTATGAGAAGGGCTTTAAACTAGGTTTGACGGGGGATTAGTGACCTAAGCCCACAGGTAAGTGAAAACCAGAGCAACCTTGGGGAACGGATGGAACTTGAGGGGGGTCTGGACGTTAATGGAAGAGACAAGAGAATGACTAATCAGAACTCAGGAGGAGGAAAAGCAGATAAATATCTTAAAATGTCTGTATGCAAATACAAGGAGTATGGGGAATAAGCAGGAAGAACTTGAAATGCTTATAGCCAAACAATGATGACATAGTTGGTATCACAGAGAGTTGGTGTGATAATATGCATACCTGGAATATTAACATAGCAGATGACAGCTTGCTTAGAAAGGACAAGAAGGGAAGAAAGGAAGGTGGAGTTGCCTTGTTTATCAAAAATACATAGAACTGAGGTTGGGATGGAAATAGAAGACAGGTTGAAAGTCTCTGGGTAAAAATAGGAGTAAAGAACATGGGTGATCTCCTTGTAGAGGTCAACTATAGACACTGAACCAGGAAGAAGAGGTCAATGAGGCTTTTTTCAGCAATTAACAAAACCATCCAAGGGAAAGGACTTTGTGGTGATAGGTGACTTGAATTACCCAGACATCTGTTAGGAAAGTAACACAGCAAGGCACAGATTATCCAGTAAGTTCCTGGAAAGCACTGAAGACTTTTTTTTTTTTTTTTTTTTTTTTTTTTTAATTTTGAGACATGGAGAAAGCTACTAGGGGAGAGGCTATTCTCCATTTGGTTTTGACAAAGAGGAAGTGGTCGAGAATTTGAAACTGGAAGGTAACTTAGGTAGAAGCAATCATGAAATAGAGTTCATGATTCTTAGTTTTAGGAGAGAGAATATCAAAACAAAAACAATGGATTTTAAGAAGGCAAAGTTTAGCACTTAGGGAGTTATTAGGAAGGATACCATGGGAAGAAAACCTAAAGAGGAAAAATGGCTAAAGACAGTTGGCAGTTTTTCAAAAAGATGTTATTAAGAGCACAAGAGGTAACCATTCCACTGCACAGGAAGGAGCAGAAATATGGCAAGAAACCACCTTGGCTCAGCCAGGAGACCTTCAATAATTCAAAAATAGAGAGCCCTATAAAGTGGAAAATAGGTCAAGTTGCAAAGGAGAACTATCAACTAACACCACAAGTATGTAGAGGAGAAATCCAAAAGGCCAAGGCACAGAGATCAAACTAGCTGAAAGCACAAAGGGTTCAAGACATCCTTCAAATATATCAGAAACAAGAGGAAAACCAAGGACGATGTAGGACCCTTACTCAAAGACGGTAAAACAAATGAAAACACGGAAATGGCAGAGGAACTAAAGAATTTTTGTTTTGATCTTCCCTGAGAAGGTTCATGGAAATTGGATGTCTGATATAGAGGAGGGCAACAGGAATGAGATTGATTCAGAAGCTAAAATAGCAAAAGAGCAAGTTAAAAAAAATTACTTGGACAAGTTAGATGTCTTCAAGTCACTGAAAACTGATGCTATGCACTCAAGGAGCTGACTCAGGAACTATCTGAGCCATTAGCTATTATCTTTGAAAAATCATGGAAGACAAGTGAAGTCCTGGAGGACTGGAAAAGGGCTAATATAGTGCCCATCCACAAAAAAGGAAATAAGAGCAATCCAAGGAATTATCAACCAGTCAGTTTAACCTCTGTACCAGGAAAAATAATGGAACAGATAATTAAGGAGTAGATTTGCAAACATCTAGAAGAGAATAGGGTGCTTAGGGCTAGTCAGCAAGGATTTGTCAAAAACAAATCCTGTCAAAAGAAACTTGATAGCTTTCCATGATGTAGTTACAAGTTTTGTGGATAGAAGGGAAGTGGTAGACGTGGTATATCTAGATTTTAGTAAGGCATTTGATATGGTCTCACATCACATTCTTATTAATAACTGGGGAGGTACAAACTAGATGGAACTACTATAAAATGGGTGAAAAACTGGTTGGATAACTGCTCCCAGAGAGTAGTTATCAACAGTTCACATTCAGGCTGGAAGGATGTAAGTGGATTCCGCAGGTATCTGTCCTGGGTCTGCTTTTATTCAACATTTTTATTACTGACTTAGATGATGACATAGAGAGCCAACTTTATGAAGTTTGCAGATGATACCAAGCTGTGAGGGGTTGCGAGCGCTTTGAAGGATAGCATCACAATTCAAAGTGATTTGGACAACTGGTGAAATGGTCTGAGATAAATAGAATGAAATTCAATAAAAGGTAAGTGCCAAGTACTCCACTTAGGGTTGAACAACCCATTGCACACATACAAAAAGGGCAATGACTACCTTGGAAGGAGTACTGCAGAAAGGAGTCTGGGTGTAATAGTGGATCTCAAGCTGAATACGAGTCAGCAGTGTAATACTGCTAAAAAAAAAAAAAAAAGCAAGTGCTATTCTGGGGTGTACTAACAAAGAGTATTGTGAGTAAGGCACAAGAAGTGATTCTTCTACTCTACTCTGCACTGACTTGAGTACTCAACTTGAGTACTATGCCCAGTTCTGGGAGAAGGAAAGGATGTGGAGAAACTGGAGAAGTTCCACAGAAGGGCAACAAAAGTAGTTAGAGATCTGGAACATTTGACCTATGAGGAAAGATTGAAAGCTGGGTTTGTTTAGTCTAGAAAAAAAGGAGACAGAGGAGATCATAGTTTTCAGGTAACTAAAAGGTTGTTACAACAAAGGAGAAAAATTTCTCTTCTTAATCACAGACAACAGGACAAGAAGCAACAGGTTTAAATTACAGCAAGGGAGGTTCACCCTAAACATCAGGAAAAAAATTTTTAACTGTCAGGGTGATTAACCACTGGAATAAGTTGCTTAGGCAGGTTGTGGAATCTCCTGCGTTGGAGGTTTTTAAGAGCAGGTTAGGCAAACACCTGTCAGGGATGGTTTAACAGGGATGCTTTGTCCTTCCATGAGTCTGGGAACTGGACTCCATGACCTGTCATGGTCCCTTCCAGTTTGTATGATGCTATGCCTGACTTAGAACAAAAGTAAATACATATCAGTTTTTTTGTTAAACTGATGGGATCAGAGTAAATGAGCTTGCAGTGATCAGGAAGGTTCTAATACCTGCAAGACAATAATTCCTGGTGTTGCATCTTGGAGCTGGACATGCTCCCTAGGGGACCACCCTCCATAAATGGCTAGTGTGGCTGCACTTCCACTGCCTTGGACCAATTACATGAAGGGCCAGCCCAGCCATATAGGTGAACTAGATGGTTGCTAGGGTGCCAGGCTTTAATGGGTGCCAAATTAAATGAAAGTGAATTTTTTCCCTCTCTATTTAAAAAATAATATGCTCTAACATGTGTGGGAGGGGGCACGAAAATGATAAGTCACCTAGGGCACCAAAACCCTTGGGCCTACCCTGATTACATGCAGGATGCTAGTATGAGCTGACACAGGAGTGATGGTTCATCTAGCAAGGCGTGGTAAGTCAGGGCCCAGAAAGGGGTGATCAGAGAGGCACAGCAGCACACCACACCAGATTGCAGGAGAACATCTGGGGTATATTCTTTTATGAATACATTTCCCATGGCATTAATTTTTGTCCATTTACTACAGATTTAATACAATGATAGTTTTTCTTGACTTAGCCTTTGCATTTTAATACACTTTTTGGTATTTATAGCTTGTGACAAAAAGAATTAACATTTAAAATAGTCTTAATGGGAGACACTTAGCAAAAATGGCAAAAAATATTGTACAATAGAAGATGAAGGAAGCATTAAAAGAACTACTGATTTTAAGAAGGAAACACTGAAAATACATTTTGCTCTTCCTGAGCAAATGCATCATACCATCAGTTGAACACCAAGTCTCAGAGACAGGACAATATAAAAGTGCTACTTCCTGTTAGCATAGTCTGTTAGAAATTCATTGATTAATGTGTGATCAGGGTTTTTAAAAGGAAGCAGTAGGACTTTGCTCTTTCAAAGTAATATTGACACAGATATATATAGTACAACATTGGATTCCTTAGAACTACGAAAATAAATTAGTTTTCTGGATGAAAAGTAGAGTATTGGAAGAACTCAGAAGTCAGTGTCAAATGATGCACTACTGAAAAGCCACTAGATCAGTGAAGAGAATGACCACTACATGAGGAAATTTTGCAGGCTCTAAAAATAGCATATTACTTACTTTACATAGAACACTTGAAAACATTCTCAAAAAAAAGATGGTAATAGTGGTGTAGGATTTAAAATGCCTGAGTCACAGCAAAACTTCCAGGTATGTGTCAACATCCACTGCCGCACACCTAGAAGTTTTGCTGTGGCTTTAAATTGCTCCTTCCAGCCAGGGGGCTGAATGGGGAGAGGGAAGAGGCCAGGGTGGGTCACACCCCTTTAATGCAATCTGTGCTCCTTTCCTGTTCACCCTTGCAATGTAATGGTATGGTTTTATGCAAAATGTCATGCACGATTTTTTTTGAATGCTCATGGCATGCTTCACATCAGTGTTTCTCAACCAGTTTTCTGTGATCACGTTATACTGTGTCCTAACCCATAACTTTTTTTTTTTTTTCCAGTTCCTTGACTCCAGTTTGACTCAGCAGCAATGTTCCCTCTAACAGCCACCGGCAGCTGAGCAACTCCTGTTGCTCGCTGCGCGGGCCCCCCCCCCGCTCCCCTGCTTACCCTGCATGGCCCTCACAGCTCTTGGGCCAGAGAAGCACTAATGGAGCATGCTCAGATATTCTGGGCATGCTCCGTTAGGAGCTTCTCTGGGCGGGAGTTTTGAAAACTTCCAGCCACAGAGGAGCTCTATGCAGGGACTCTGGCTGCCGGCTATGTGCAGCCGGTGTAACGTCAAGAGCAGTTACCTGTAAAGTTTTGTAACCTTGGCTGTACTGCACATGCTCAGATCTGGTGGGCATGCTCAGTAAAGTTCCCTGTAGCTTCTTTAATGAACTTCTGCCCATACTTGCTATCATTTTTTGCTCCCTCTTTTTACAGGTGTTGAATGTGGATCAAAATGGGTGAGTTTGGTGTGCTGGCTGGGCAGTGTGTGATCAGGGGGCGAAATGTGACTGTCCTGGGGTGTTGGGCACTCTGGTGGAGGGGCAGGAGCGGCGCAAGGTGACAAATCAGGTGATGGGGGGGGGGGGGGGAGAATGCAGTGTCCAGCTGAGGGCTGCCAGGTTTTAGAAAAGTGCCACAAAGTCTGCATTCACAGGGACAGGGGCTGTAATATTCACCCCACTGGGAGAGTTCTCTCCCCTGATTGCAAACATGTGTTGGGGGTGCTTCATTGTTTTCACACTACTGGGGAAAAAAGTGTTTTTCTGAGACAGGGCTGTGGCTTTCAAGCTGGCTTGGAGAAGCCAGCTTCTCCTCTTAAAGGCACAGGCATCCCAATATCTTATGCCGTCAGCACCTGTATTTCTGATGTGTTATTTTATTGTGCTTATTAATTCTCACACTTTAAACTTTTACAGCATAAGAATTTTTTTCATTTGTTCCATATTGCCCAATTGCTTGTCCTGCTATGAATACTTGATTTACCATTGTTCCACAAATGAAGATTCCCTGTTTTTGTGCTTATTGATTTTCAAATCTGTATGCAATTACAGTTATGTTTTAATGTCTCTTATGTTACTGATAACACTCTTGCTGTATTTTAATAAATGTTGAAGATTTTTTAATGCAATTTGTTTTATAGTAATGTTTTCTTATGATACATGCATCCGCTTATATTACCACCTGTGTATTACAAGTTTCAAGTAGGCACCTGCATCTCCACTATGAAATGAACTAGACTCCTGTGGTTCTCATTTGCACTTGTTAAGTCACAGAGGGGGAGTCAAGCCACATTCAGAATCTGTTATTCCCAGGTTAGGTATGTGGATGTCCCTCCCATGGAATGTGAGACCTGCCTGGTCTCTTGTGACACAGTTTCTGTACTGTGTGTATTTGTAACAAACAGTTTGGATTTAGAGAAGGTCCATTCCAGTTCTGTCTTCTATAGTACTCTTACATATGCAAGAGTATAACAGGATGACAGCCTTTGTCTTTTCCAGTTGTATTAAACCAATGAAAGCCATGCCTCTCCCCCGACAGTGTTTTTGTCAGACTTGCAAATTCATGCCTGTGTTTGTTTTGTAAATCAAACCAAGCTTGTAGTCTTATGGCATTTAAACACCAATAGACTGATTCTTGCCTGAACTTTTATGCAAGACAATCCCACTTGGTGAGATGCTTTGAAGAGAGGTAATTTTCAGAATGGGATGAAAAGTACAGCCATTTCAGTTCATCCCATTCGGTGAAGACTTATAATTCTTTTTCTTGATGGGACCTGATGGCCAAACCATGTTTAAGCTGTGACTTCACAAGTGACCTGAATAAATTTTCTGGCAAACTGTTGCTTTTCTACCATCAAAGCTTTTATCTTAACTGACTTTGTAAGACCAGTGGCCTTTGTGTGTAGATGGATCACAGTCATGGCAACAAAGCAGTGCACATCATGCATTTTTCTGCTTCCTACATGTGCTGCTGAGTACTCAAGGCATGTTTTAGATAAAATATAAGCTAACTTGCCTTCATGATTTTCAGAGAACTGAACCAAACCAAGCTATATATTATTTCTTCTTTAGACTCTTCTCTGAAGGTGACAAAAATGATTAGAAATCAAGACCTTCAATAATTTTTAGGTTGTCTGTGTTGGAGAAATATTAAAAATACATCAGTTTCCTTTGATGTTTTTCATACTACTTATCATGCAGTATAGGTTAAAAAAGATGAAATGGGTTTTTGTATATAAATGAGTGTTTTCTTCCTCACAGGTTATAGTAACTCTGTTAATGAGGATATTGGGAGGGGGGGGGTGGCGGCTCCTCCTTAAGCTAATGAACCCCTGTCTGCACACAAAATTTTGAATTACTTCTCAGAGTAACTCTATCCTCTATTTATAAAATTGAACTCAAAATTAAGAAACATCTTTCTTCGCTTCAGAGCTCTCACCAAGAAATGCCAACCATAGCCATTTATTATCACTTTAAATTGTCAATATGCAGAGACTGACTTTGGTATGTTTCCTTGTGTTGATTTTTTTTATGAAAACATTCCTACTGTCATGTCTAGACCCACTATTTCTTCCCTAAAATAAATGATTAATAATCTCTTCTCCTACATCGGAGACCCCATCAGGTTATTACATAACTTTACATCCTAGTTCTTCTGTCTGATCCGGACATGATTTCTATGTCCACCACTCTGATTGGAAGACTGTATTTGCTCTGACCCGTGAGCTGCAGTGAGTGTCCAGAGCCCCCACCCCCTGCACAGAGCTCTTTTTTTCTTACTTAAAAGATGGCTCTTGTACTCAAACTATGGCACAGTTCCCCAGGATTATACTGGAACAAGTGTACTAATGTAAATCATTTTTAAATTAAATTTGTTTTGTTTATTAGAGAAATTTGGTGACATCAAGGTTTGCACCACTGGGATATGATGATCATAATTTCCAAGAGAGTTCTATAGACATAAACAGATATTGTAGGTAAGTTTCTGATCCCAGTACAATTATAATCAGTTTGCAGAAACATATTTAAGGAATGAGGACATCAGTAAAGTAGAAGTAAATGAAAAGGCCATGAAGAAGTTTCACACAGAGGTTGCTGTTGTTTTACTGAAGGAGTCAGGTACAAGATTTTCTATTAATATTGCAAAGTGAAGCATATTAGTAGCTGAGATGTGAGAATTACCATTATGATGTGTATGAATAAATTCCTGTTGAGTGTGTGATATTTACTATGAGTTTTTCTCTTCTCTTTGGGGGATATGGATAGAGCTATGGATGCCAAGAAAACTTCCTAGAGACTTAACATTGTCAACATTCCAAATCAAGACTATGATTAGCTCACTCCTAAAACTTTGTTAAAGAAGCATGGGCACAGCTTGTTAACAAATTGTTTGTTAAATAATCTATGATACAGATAAAATGACATGTGAATTGGAGACTTATATCAGATTTACTAAACTGAACAGTGTTGTGTTATTTTGGCAAAGAGTGTGGAGAGGTACTGCATCTATTGCAACTTTGTTACAT